>CAOKZL010001279.1:0-511360 GCA_948472985.1 Iguana delicatissima
AGGCGAGAGGCGCCGAGGCTGGGTATCACTTCCAACGCCCTCAGGGGAGTTGAAGCGCACGACAGCGGCTGAAGTCATCCCCGCGGCGCTTGCGGGAGAAGCCCGGCCCGGCTTGCTGTCCTTCCCACGTTGGTACCTCCTTAGGAGAGGCACAAATTTCCCTCAGGATGTTCCTGCTGTGGCGACGCTGCTGAGCCCCCCTGTCTTTCCTGGGCGGTGGTGCGCAAGCACGAGCCAGGCACTCGTGTCCTCCTGCCTCCTTTGGCGGGAGCGCGTGTGGCTGCACGCATTCCCGCCAAAGGGGGCAGGAGGATGCGAGCGCGTGGCTCGCGCTTGCGCACCACCACCGAGGAGGGAATGGAGCCTAAGACCATAGGAAATATGTATTTTCCGATGGTCTTAGGCGACCCCTGTGAAAGGGTCGTTTGACCCCCAAAGGGGTCGCGACCCACAGGTTGAGAACTGCTGGGTTAAAGGCATTCTTTGTTTCTGGTTCTTATAAGGAAAGAGAATTCATTCACATTAGCCTGCCTGGAGGAAATCAGAACAGAACACTTGTTGGTATATGGAATTTTGGGCAGAAGGTGTGGGTATATGTTAATCCATGGGAAGTTTAGTCTGAAGTGGTTTGTTGCTATTTCCCTTCAAGCCATTTCTAACTTCTGGTGACCCTAAGGTGAACCTGTCATGGGGTTTTCTGGGACTGAGAATGTGTGATGTGCGCAAGGTCACCAAGTGGGTTTCTATAGCCAAGTAGGGAAGTCATCGCTGGTCTCCAAGGTTGTAGTCCAATGTTCAAACCACTAAACCATGCTTGCCCTCATTCTGAAGTGGTACCAATATATCATCCATTTTATCACCATAGCTCCCTACAACCATCTTCCCATTTCATAAAGACCAGGCTTCCTTACTGGTGGGATCAGTGAAATCTGGGCAATAACCCTTAAGGTATGTTATGTGGCTTCACAAGCTTATATCGGCACTCCATTTCCCACTTAATAATCTTCCTTTCAGGAAATCCCAGGTATTTCCAAGATGATGAGTGGTAAAAACTGCAGCTTGCTGTCTGGTATCTATAGTTTGAATCATCCAGGAAGCATAAAATACTTGCAGTGAATGACACCGTGGACTTCAGACAAAGGCTGACTTCACTGTACTACTTTCCACCTGAGGCTCCTCAGTTGGTTGCAAGCACTTACCTGCACAGGCAGAGCCACTGAGACAGTGAAGTCAGTTGTCAGGCATTATTTCACAAAGGGTGTGATATGGTATCCTGTCTAGTGAGGCAGTGCTTTTTCCTGGAAGATATTATATAAGAATCCACATCCACGTTCTCTTTAATTTTTCAGTTCAATCATTCAGGTTCTGGACTGCCTTGAAGTCATTGCCTCAAGGAGAGCCTGAGTGCATCAGATTATATTGTATAAGTGGCAGCACTAGTGCTCATGATGGACAATGAGACAACAGCTATGTGTAGCAGGAGAGAGATCCTGACGCACACAAACGGACTGAGTGCAAAGGCATTTTGCAGCACCTTTGAGACTGCGAGAAAGAAGTTTGTAGCATAAGCTTTCATTGACTGAGCCAGCTTCATCAGACACAACAGCCAGAGTGTTCAGGTTGAAGCTGTCAGGAGTATCACTTGGTTCATCATAAGTGATGAGACTGTGGAGAATGAAGTGGGGAGTTTATGAGGAGTAAGAGAGATTGTGGACCTAGCTTTACAGAGTGGACCACTGACAGATAGTAGAATGCTGCCTTGATTGGTCAGACAAGACAGCACCCTACCACCTACCAGAGCCCTGCAACAAATGGTGGCTTATTGTCCATACAAGAAGAGACTTAGCCCCAAATTTGGCAGTGGTTCACACTTCTCCTTGACTCATGATCCACTGTGCCCCCCCAAGGCCCATATTCACTCCTTCACTGCTTACCAGGCCTTCGTAAGAACTAGGCTATAGTGGCACAATTCATAGCAGTCACTCAAACATCTTTTAACTCTGGAGATAACTGTTCTGTATGGCGGAAGGATAATGCTCTTGGACAGTGGTTCTCAACCTGTGGGTTGCGACCCCTTGGTCCTGGGGTCCTTTCCCTCCTCGGTGGTGGTGCGCAAGCGCAAGCCATGCGCTCGCATCCTCCTTCCCCCTTTGGCGGGAACGAGTGCAGCCACACGCGCTCCCGCCAAAGGGGGCAGGAGGACACGAGCGCGTAGCTCGCGCTTGCGCACCACTGCCCAGGAAAGACGGGGGGGCTCAGCAGCGTCGCCACAGCAGGAGCATCCTGAGGGAAATTTGTGCCTCTCCTGAGGAGGTACCAGCGTGGGAAGGACAGCGAGCCGGGCCGGGCTTCTCCCGCAAGCGCCACGGGGATGACTTCAGCCGCCGCCGCCGCCGTCATGCGCTTCAACTCCCCTGAGGGTGTTGGAGGCGATACCCAGCCTCGGCCCCTCTCGCCTCCCCCACGGAGCAAACGCTTGGTAAGGAGAGGGGGCTTCTTGGCTCGGCCCGTGGCTTGGCGCCCTGCTGGCTGGGATAGAGAGGGCCTCGGCTTCTCTCGCTGACCCTAACACGCACCTACCCCTCTCCCCGATTGGGCAGAAGCCTACTATACCTTTAAGGGTTGTATAGAAAAGAGAATTTCCCCAGGTGTTGCTTGTTACCTGGCAGCTGCTGAAATCCTCTTTTCTACACAGCCCTTTCCATCTTTCAATCTGGCAATTTTAATCCTGACACCCTTCAGATATTTCAGATTACAGGTCCCACACTCCTCAACCACTGGCCGCTCTGAGTAAGACAGGTGTCCAAAATCCTCAGAAGGAGCCAAGCTGCCTACTCCTGGTGTCCACTTAGCCCCAAATCAGTTTCCGCAGTGCCATTAATAGAGGGGAATGAAAAGAAACCCCGGGCCTATGGTAGTTTAAGAGGTATCCAGGAATCCGCCCAATCGGGGGGAGGGGTAGGTGCATGTTAGGGCCAGCGAGAGAAGCCGAGGCCCTCTCCATCCCAGCCAGCAGGGCGCCAAGTACTCTAGGAGTACATGGAACTACCAGCTTAATCATATTCCCAGTCCTTGCTGTAACTCTCTGCTGAACAGAGAGGTTTGATTGATTGACTTTTATTAATTGCATTTTGCTTATACACAGCCCACTAGTGATGTTGCTTATGGGCCTATTGCACAATCTGTTAATGAGCATGAGGGAAAGATGCTTCTGTGGGAATTGTTTTCCTGCCACATCTTGCTCCTTTCTCACACACGAATGAGCCCCATCAGGAACTTGACAACCATCTTGAGTGGCTTCACTTCTTGTCTCGCCATAAGTCGGAAATGACTTGAGGACACAACAAGCACAATCAGCTATCATCATATATTTTAAGATTTGCTTGAGTTCTTGAATTTTGCATACTAATTAAAATATTAATATTCCACTAAACATCTAAGGATGGTGTATAAGAAAATCAACTTGACAGTCTGAAGTGCTGACAGGTAATAGACTAAAAGCAAATTAAAACAAGTTAAGACAGTTAAAAACAGTTGCATTAAAAAGAGTGACAAAATGAAACCAAGGGAAGATAAATTTTATTCAAAGAATACTTAAAGTATTATAAGATTTCAGTAATACATTTACTATGAAATTGAATAGAATAGCATAAGGAGAACAGGTGTGCAGGAATAAATGATTTTTGATATAAGTGAAAAGCAATAAAATGAAAGACGGGGGAGAGGGAAATTATGTATATCAATCTGAGAATTTTGTAAAAAAATGAAGCTGATACATGTTGATGCATACTTAAATTTAAAAAAAAAAGTAGCAAACAATTTAAAATCATGCACATATGGACATGGCGTAAAATCAGTGAGGCTTTAGTTTTTCATTTGCTGCCAGAATGATGCTGATGTTGGTTCTAACCTGCATCCAAGAAGAGGGAATTCCACAAGTGAAGCAGAGATGGTCCCCTCTCATGTCCTCCCACAGTATATTGTCCCAACTGATGGGACAGTGAGAAGGGCCTTTCCTCTCTTATAGGCCTGTCCCATGGGTTGGTCTATACAGAGGGAGACATTCCTTCAAGTATTGGGGTCCCAAGTCATTTAGGGATTTGAATATCATCACTAGCAACTTGTTGGTGCTTTGTTCAGTTGTCAGTGATGCCCACATGAAGTATTTCACTTTTCTCTGTGCCTAGGTGCTTCTTCTCAGAAGTAACAGTGTTATTTTTAAAAGTTGTAGGTTCTTTAAAATAACATAAAATGTGCACATAGCCAACATACATGCTAAAATGTGTATGCACATACAGACACAGAAGACTACTGAACAGACAGGTGTATACATAAAGTATATAAATAAAAAGAGTGTTTAGGAAAAACCTGTTATAGGATGCCCACATAGCTTACCCTAGTTTTGCCGCATGCATTTTACATTTGTATTTCACTGTTGACAGCCCTCCTGGAAAAAAAGAACTGGTTTACAAGTGGAAACAAAGTTAGAAAGATAAAAATGTTTTGAATAGTCTAATTTGTCTGATTTTACAATGGACAAGTGGCATCTGATCACTTAGGGCGAATGTTGCACTGCCCTTCCCACCTGCCTGGTTGGCTAAAAAGAGTAACAGAGGCAATGATCACCCAAAGCAGAGAATCAAATGTAACAGTGAAAAAGCTTACAGAATCAGCAAAAGTGACTGTGGGCATTTCTGCACTACACACTTATAGCATGCTTATTCCACTTTCAACATCCTATGGAATCCTGGGGTTTGCAGTTTAGGAAAGGGCCAGCTGACCCCTCCCTAAACTGCAAACCCCAGGATTGCATAGGATGTTGAAAGTGGAATAATCGCGCTATAAGAATGTAGTGCGGAAATGGCCCATGATTCAGTTCAATTGGGCATTAAAGGTTGTACTGCAAGGTCAGTGCATGGGAGGTGTAAGAGGACAAAATGCAAATTAGATGGGCCCACCCACTCTTGATTTTGAGCTGTCTTCCATCCTGCCCTCTGGCCATCCTAACCTAACAATCCTGAAGATTATCAGATGCTACTGAAATGGACTCGGTCCTTTGAAAATGATTGTCTAAGACTCAAGAATCCTTGTTTTTCTAAAAGCTGCTGAGGGAAATTTTGGAACGGGACATTGGAATGGGATGTTAGGCATGCTACCTGATATAAATCCCCAACTCTCAGAAGCTATTAAGAATGGCGGGGGATGGAATACAGAAATATAATTTGGGACCTCTCTGTTTGAGTACTTAACATGGAAGAAATGGCTAACATCTACAAGAATGTCACCATCACAATGTAAAGTGGCCCCACCAGAAAAGCTTCTAGGAAAATAAAAACACACCAAGACACCCTGTGATTTCTGATGCCAGATGTACTGTGGACTCAATGTGACCAGAGGATTGCAGCCTCAGGCTTGGCGCACTTGACAGGGAGAATGTTACTCTAAATTCAGTGGGTCTTTCTTCTTATGAATAAGCATGAATCGCATCAGTCTGTTAAGTTATGACTAACTTTAATCATGATAGCATGGACTAACTTTAGTCAAATAGCCTTGAGTTATTTCTACTGTCCTATGGCTAAAGTGGAGATCGTTGACAACCCTTCGCTATCAGACTATTACCATCTGAAACAAACGGGCTTATCTAACAAGGAATGGCTTGTTCACCACAGAAACTGATTACCTCTCTTTAAATGATCTGTGTGGAATGTCCAGCTTGCTTTTCCATGATTATCACCCTTTGGGAGTGGATTTCTCACTTACACACATGCACACACTTGATTTGATCTTTTACTCAGTTGATTGGATCTAGTGCATGGTAACAGAAGACACTCCAGCCTCTTGCATGACTGGTCATCCTTTGTCATCAAATTCCCCCACCCCCATAACTGATTTTCTTTCTTCTCAGTACCAGTGTATATACCAACTGTACCATGCCAATGAAAGATAGCATCCAGGTATCATCAGATGAATAACTTTGGCCCAGGAAAACTGGTGCCACAATAAATGTGTTAGTCTTCAGCATAATGCAAAGTTCTCTCTCTCTCTCTCCCTCCCCCTCCCCTCTCTCCTCCCCCCTCTCCTTCCCACCCCCTCTCTTTTGCCATGACAGCCACACTGCCCTCTGCCATTTTGTTGAATAAAGCCTGTGATCAATAGGGTGCCAAATCATTTACTTGATCAGTTTGCATAAAGATCTCTGGTGAGATCAGAAGTATATATCTTAAGTGAAAATCATCTTAGCAATTTAGCATCCTTCCACTCTATAGAATAACTTCGCATTTGTCTTATGCACAAAGAAAAATCCATGTGTGTGCATATGTTTGCAAACACACACTCCAACCTCTGTTGAGCACAAATAGTTTTATTATTTTCATTTATTAGTTACATGTATATCTTGCTTTCCCTCTAATGAATTCAAGACAGTCTTCCTTCCCACTTGATTTCCACAATAACCCTGAGAAATAAGTTAAGCCTAGAAAGTGTCTTGCCTCAGGTCATCCACTGGGAACTCTGTGGCTGAGTAGGGACTTAAAACCAGATCTCTGAAAACCTCGTCCAGTGGTTGGCCAACAGCAGCCATAGAACTGCATGCATTCTCAAAGGCCTTCAATACTCCCTCATTCCCTAGGCTGCCTTTATTCTAGTGAGGAAAAAAAAGGTGAATTACCTCTGCTAGAAGCCTCCAGGAGCACCAAATCATCTTTTAAATAGGTTATAGCACCTTCCCATACTTTTGAAGGTGAAAAAAATACTTTTTTACTCAGACCAGAAGTAAACTTCTGGACACAGCTGTGGCTTATTTTCTTTGCTGTTTTGGTCATCCACACAGCCCCTAAAAGGTCTGAGAAAACAGGCCCCGAGCCCACTTCAGTGGCCCGCCAGTTCTAGTCCAACATTCTAACCAGTATACCACATTTGCAAACTTGCAAGCGGCTTAGGGAGCTAGGAATGTTTATCCTGATGAAAAGGTTAAGAGGTGAGATGATGGCCATGTTTAAATATTTGAAAAGATGTCATGTTGAAGATGGAACAAGCTTGTTTTCTGCTGCTCCGGGGACTAGGACACAGAGCAGGGGATTCAAACTACAGGAAAAGAGATTTCACCTAAACATCAGGAAGAACTTCCTGATGGTAAGTCATTTGACAGTGGAATATGCTGCCTCAGAGTTCAATCAAATCATCTTCTTTGGAGGTTTTTAAATAGAGTCTGGATTGCCATTTGCTGGGCATGATTTGAGTGTGTGTTCCTGCATGGCAGGGAGTTGGACTTGATGGCCCTTCTGGTCTCTTCAAACTCTACAATTCTATGATTCTTCCTGTTCTTTCCAATATGGTATGCTTCACAACTTTAAAAAAAAAAGTAGATATAGAAAGGTAACTCTCAGAATGCACCAGGGAGGGTGGACAATATGTTCTCAGTATTGCCAGTCATTCAAACCCAAACACTTTACACATTATGAGCGTGAGTTCTATACAGGTCCCATGTGACTTATAAACATAAGGGCCAAAAGCCTGCATCCAGGTTTCACAGCATACATTTCTGCCTATGGACTTTTGCACTGATTGTGTTGCACAAACCTGACAGCTTCGCACAACCAAATACACACCTGATGATGGTTCGAATACACATTGCATGCCCATCTGCATGCCAGGGGCACTTCATGCGGAGCGCTGCTTCTGCAACCTTGAACCTCTTCCTAGGACAAAAATGCCCAACTCCTTCTCTATGCATGAGACTCTAAAAGGGTTCCAAACAGTTTTTTTATTCTTGTTTTTATTTAAACAAAGCATCAGAACCTAGGTAGAAGGGGGTGGGGAAGGTGCCTGCTAAAATATTTTTGCCATTTTATTTATGTTGATTTCATTTTAGAAATAATGATCAGTATTAGTTTAGGAGCACCAGGCAAGCACAGCATCCTGTGCTGGCCCTTCATGCTGCTGTGTTTTAGCAAGAGTAACATGATCGTGGGCAGCTGCTTTGCTGCTTCACTCACAGTGACACCCTTCCCTTTCATTTTCAGCTGAGCATTCCAAACCTAAAGCCAGCCTTTGTCCAGAATCCCAGAAACCATGGCACATGTTTCAAAATAAGCCTTCTATTCCAAACTCCCAAGCTGCGGTTATGCTAACTATGCCATATAGAGGATGATGAACAGTATGTCTTATCTCCAACATGGGGATTTCTACTTCCTCACCACTATTCTGTGTCTCTTCTCCTCCAAGGTATGGCAATCTCTCCTGGAAAACAGAGATGGGAGGATGACTCTGTTTTGCTGCTGTAAAACTCTGGTGGGTTTGAGAAGTTCCCATTAATCTGCTCAGCAGATGGATTTTTCTGGATGGGGCTCAATGGTTTAGCGCTCTCCTCCCCCCTTTTTTGTTCTTATCAAATGAAGCAGAAAAACAGCACTAGTTTTAAATGTGCTGACTGAATAACCAAAGAGACAAGACCGATTGGGATCTCAGCCGTGAGTACCGAAAAGCAAACAGCCCATCCTGGAAGTGGACTCTCAACAGTATTTCATTGTCAATAAGGGCTGCAGTCGGGTTTAATAGACAAGCACGAGGAACAAGTGGGTTTATTAGAGGCTGGATAAGGACCATGACATTGACTAATGGCCAGCCACTGAGACAGAAACAGAGTCCAGTAATAGTCAGGAATTTGGCCATGGAACAAAGAGTCCTGTATTGATAGATTGATTGATTGATTGATCGATCTAATATATAAAAGTCAAAGTTTGTCTGTTTGTCTGTGTCAGGCGAAAACCTCGTATGATTGGCTGCCTAAAAAGATTCTACGGAATCCTGAGGTTTGGAGTTTGGAGAGGGGCCTGTAGAATTCTCAGCCAGAGAGCTCTTGGGTCTCAGTCAAGTGCGCCTGCCTTGAGTAGGCCAGTTGCTGTGGAGACAAGGCCTAGCAGCAAGAAGGAAGATACTATTTCCTCAGGAACCCAACCTCTGTATGTTAATAACTCTGAATACAGATTGGATTGGGGAACATGGGGAACAGTTACAGGCGCTGGACGAGACAGTTTGGGGAATTAGAGGCACAGGATCTGAAATCCTTCTAACAAGTATAACCTATGAGAAAATAAAATCCTTGATAATGCTGGGTATATAAGCTAGTTTATAATATTTGTATGCCACCTTTTCTCCCAGAATGGGACCCAAGGCAGCTTCCAACAGTAAATTAGAAACATTAAAAACACATAAAATTATAAAAAGCTATAACAATGTACAATTTTATGTACAATCATATTTCCCTAAATTCATATTTTTATTAAAAAGTATTTTAAAGCTGTTCTTTCTCCTAGGAGATACAGGCAGAATAGAAGAAGCATAAAAAGAAATACACACACACACACACACACACCACAGTATAACAGAGTAAGACAAAAAATAAAAATCACCTAGGCCATGAAGGTCACAGTACTAGAGATGGGCAAATTTGTCAGTTCCACTTCTTCTGACATTCATAGTTTGTGATTTTTTGTAAACTTTGAACTAAAATGAAGTGAAACAAAATTCTCAGCCACAACCAGTAACTCTCTCACATCTTAACTTACACCCAGAATTGTTCTGAGGACAAAACAGGCCAGCTGGATGTGTATTCCCTTGACCTTGGAGGAAAGCTCAGATATTAATGTAGTAAAAAGATTCTATAGCCTTGCATCTCTCTCCATGCCAGGAAAATGTGCTGCCTATTAAATTTTTGTTGGGCTGTTATTAAAGACCCAGACCCGAGTCCCCTACAAAGATGGTCACTATTCTTTGTGTAATAATAATAAAATGTTTTGTACCTATTGCTTCAGTACAGGCTTATTAATATACTGGGGATTTGAAATGAGAGCCAGTGTGATGTAGCAGTTAGAGTGTGGAATGGGATTTAAAAGATCTAGGCTGGAACCCTTTGGGCAGTGGTTCTCAACCTGTGGGTCCCCAGATGTTTGTGGACTTCAGCTCCCAGAAGCCCCAGCCACTATGATCAATGCTCAGGGCTTCTGGGAGCTGAAGTTCACAAACATCTGGGGACCCACAGGTTGAGAACCACTGCCTTTGGGTACCTCCTCTAGTGTAACTCCCCCTCTCCCAGTGATTCCAGCATCAGCCCTTTTTTAATGTTGCACAAGGAAGAAATCAGTACCTTCTTGTGCAACTCCCTTTCCCATGACTGTGCAACTGCAGTCAGAGCTGCACCTTAGGATCCCCCAGCTACCATGGCACTGCTGGAGCAGAAGGAGTACCCTTCATCTTTCCAACCTCCAACAAGGGTCTGGATGCAGCTGGAGGCAGTCACCTCCCCTGGCCACATATTGGTCTCTGGGTGCATGCACGGCCCCCTCCTGCTGTAGTGGGACTTCCAGCGTAAGTACACTGACACAGCATTACTCTTCCACAGTGGTACAATAGGATCTTAGTCTGAAGTTCAGGTTTCTCTGAACCAGAAATTCACTGGGTGGCCTTGGGTGAGTCATTCTGTCTTGGCTTGACCCACCTCATTGGATTGTTGTGAGGATGGAGTTGGGAGGAGGACAAGAAACAAATATGCCAATTTCAGCTCACAAGAGTAAGGGCAGGATCTATATATAACTACCAAACAAGCAGCCAAATATTTGTGGAACTGGATACCACTAGGTATCACAGAACTAGGATGTCCTTGTAGCATCGTAGCTTCCTTATATGACTGTATGCAAGCTGCCTTGTGGATGACTTGCTGGTGTCTGTGGGTAGCTGCAATGAATGGGGTTAAGAGACATGCTTATTCTCTGTCACATTAGTTATGGAACTTAATAATTAAAAGAACAACATCAACAGGCATGTAAGGTGTTATTTTTAAAAATTATTACTGAATGTCTGAAAAAGCAGATAAAAGAATGGTAATAAAGCCTAGGCTTTGGACTTTGGTGGGGCTTTTTGGCTAGCCTTGGGGATGCACTAGAGACGTGCTCCAGTTGGCATTAGCTTGCTATCCAAGTGTTTGTAAGAAAAAGCAAGACAGATGCAGCTGTTTCCAGTTCCCCACTTTGGCAGGCAGAGAGGGAGATATGCCCTAAGATTTCCACAGTCATTTGAGTGACTAGCAACAGCATGTGGTGCTTTAGGGGGGTACATTCAAATCTTATGCCAAAGCATAAAAATATCATCCCCCCCTCATGTTGCTCTGGCACTATCAAACTGTTAACAACTCCTTCCCTCCCTCCATACCCCCACCCCACATCTGGTCTTAATCTAAAGTGTGTCTTCCCTCTCCCCTCACACTCCTTTGCCACAAATTTTGAATGAGACCTCTTTTGAAAGCCTCTTGTTTCTTGTCCTTAAAAAAAAAAAATGAAGCCAAAGAGCTTCCTGCCCCCCTTTGCCCTGTGAAAGCAGCGAAAGCAATTCTGCACGCGAAAGGGAAAATGTGTGGTTAACTCTCCACTAATTTTGTCCTCTAGCGACAGTCTTCCACACACTATACCACACTACTGAAAGTCTCCCAAATGTTAGAAATTGAGTTTTAAAGTGAGAGTGGGCTGGGAAAGCAATTGAAACAGAGGTGGAAAGATGCCCTCCTCCTTCAAGCAGATGTTTGCTGATGCTCTTCCAGATCCAAAACAGTGTTTGGATTATTCATCCAACTGATGGCATAAATGTTGGCTTTCTTCTCACAAACTGTCATTTCAGGATTTGATGAAACAGGAATCCATTTTGGTATCTAGATTTAGTCATTCACTAAGTGGACACATTACAATAAATAGACTATAAATTAGTTGGGATCCCACTGATTTCAATAGGTTTCTTCCTGGTCTTAAACCTGCCTCCAGCCCTTTTAAGTTTCTCCCTGCTTTTCAAATCTTCTGTTCCTAGTTCTTCTTCCCCACCCCTCTGGTTCTGCTTTTCTATTTATAACATCACTGTTGCTGCATCATGGGAATGAGCGGTCCCATGATGTGGTTGTGTGCCTGCATTGTATCACAAGGAAAGAGAAGGGCACAAGAAGAGACTGTGCCGAGGAAAAGGGAATGCGGGAAATGTACTTGTTGACCCAGGAGTATTGAGTAGGACTGTGAGTATAGTCTTACACCTGGCTAGCCTTTGCTGTCATTGACTTTATAACCTTCTCTCTCCACTTATATCTGCCCCTTGCCAGAAATACTTCTAGATTTCAAGCATCCAGATCACCTGGTATAACAAACTGCCTCCTCCTTCCTCCCTCTTCTCCTCCATATGATGACACGGTTTCTAAGATGGACTGAAAAATATCTTCTTGGTTAGGCCATCTGTGAGCTGTTGCCTAAGTGGAGGAGGATACCTTCTCAGCCACCTTCCAAACAGGCCTGATTTTAGCAATCAGAATTAATCAGCAGTGAATTATCTTAGCACATGATTGATACACAGACACAGTGAAAGATACAGATACACAAGCTAAAGGCCTGCCATGTTTAACAAAGAGAAGAGAGGGTAAGGATGCCCCTTATGTGCTAATACTCTGAAGTTGGCTTGAGATAGGAGGAAGAACTGGGTGACACTGGTGCCCCATCAATATGGACCAAACCATTCCGTGTTGGAGTGGAGAGCAAATTTTGCTCCAGCACAACCATCTACCCCTACTCTCAATAGTTCTGCCCCAACCAGTAGTGAATTTAACTAAAACGGGTACAAGTCAAAAGGTGTATTTGGGAACAGGATTAGAGTAAAGGCTAAATTTCCCTTCTCTTGGTAATTCTAGCCACCGCAAATCATTTCTTACATACTAAACTGATCCTTTTTTTTTTTTTTAAATAACGCTAAAGTGGAACTAGAAAGATCAGGGTAGGCAAAGTGCAGCCACTAGTATTCTTCACCATTGGCTGTGCTGGCTAGGGTTAGTAGTAGCTGCAGTCAGCAACATCTGGAGAGTCATATAGTTCCCACCATTGAGATAAACAGATGTTTGTATCCCATACTTCCACCATATATAAGTTTTGATGACTGATGGTTGTGTATAAATTAGGGTAGCTGAAAGTGTTATCCAGGTCTAGTGGCACAATCGGACAGGGTTATACAGTAGTTTATAAGCCAGAATTCTGACTCTAATGTAACCCTGGTTTATTCTTCATGAATACCATGTTAGTAAACACTGTCTCATCAGTGCCTGGAAAAAAAACCCAATAGATTTTTCCATCCATGGTTGGTTTATTGTGCCATCTGGATCTGGCAGGATCTGTTACTCTGACTTGTCCCCCAACAAACCAGTAAAGTAAATCTGGGATAAACTATAGATTATTTCTCTGGCTTATCTGTGAAGGGACAAGCTAGAGAATTAGGCCCTACTGAATTTGGATATCATGATCAATAAACCATACATAAAAAGCCCATAGTGTGTTTAGTTGCACCCATTTGTAGAAGTCTGCTGTCTCACCCACACCAAAGCAGAACCATTTTTTAGGATTCTAGCATATTAGGGTGACTAAATGTACCCTGTGTATTGAAGAGTCCTTGGAGAAGCTTTGCCTCAGCCACAAATGCAGCAGGAAGCTATTTATTTCAGCCTCAACCCCATGACACAATGGTTATCATGCTGTACACCACCACTCCATGATGTGATATAATTAGCAATGAACATTATTCAGTTGGCACAAAATATAAATCATACATTTATGGCTGAAAAGCCATGCTGGCAAACAGGATTGGCTGTACACATGCAAAATTAGGTCAGAGGGGACCTTAAGGCATGACCAGGTCATAAATTCAATGAGGATTCATTGGAGAACTTGACTAAATTACTTTAAGATGATCTTCTCAATACCCAAACTCAGAAAATAATAGCCACTGAAACTCCCGGACAAAGCAACAATGACCAATGTCCTGCTGAACTTCCTCCTTTCCCCCTTACCTGCCCAGACATTTAAGAAGCTATCACAACTCCTGTCAATGCTTTGTCACCTAATGATAAGACAATTAGTCAGCTCCACAACCCTTTGTTTGCTCTGCCAGAGAGCCATTAACACTTTTCCTTCAGGGCAGAAAAGGGTATTTAGATCCTAGCCCAGACCATGGTTTTTTTGCTAGCACTTGGGTATTACGCTGCACCCCAGACCCTCATTCGGTAGTGCTGCCCTCAAGCTTTTGTGTCTGAGCCCATCATGCCTTGACTTTTGTCTCTTCAGGATTGGTAAATGTTACCCACTTCATCCTAACTCCTCACTATCCAATTTTTCCTTCCTTTCCCTCTGTTAGCCTTGTACGGTTGTGAGACTGCTTGTATCTTGTCTGTGTTTGTGATCTTCCCCCAATAAAACACTCTTTTAACCTCCAACTGGTCTCTCTGCATTAGTACTGACATACACAGGTGAAAAGATCCTGAAGTTAACCCCCACACACGCTCACAGACCTCAATTTTTTAGCTATAATCCCCCACCTTTCCACAGAGGCATTGGCATTGCAACTGGATCCCTGAGTCACCCACCTTTTGCGGTAACACAGAATTCAGCACACAAAAGGAAGATATCCCAAGGCTTGGGCAGAAGCCCAGGTTTGAAAAAGTACAAAATGGCTGAGATGCTGACTCTGGAGACCAATGTGTATCATGTAGCTACATCTCTGCAGCTGTGTCTCCCAATGTCATTCTCAATCCACCCTGTAAGCAGTACAGCCTTTCTCTGCAGCCATATCTGTGTTTAGGGGAGTGCAAGGAGCATCAGTGATGTATCCAGATATTTTTTTGTAGCTGAAAACTCTGTGGCAGGCATTCACAGAGACCTCCAGGTGTCCTCAGGAGGAACCTGCAGGTGATGTCCTCAATACAGGAAAATAACTGGATACATCCCAGCTGATCCTTCTGTTCTCCAACAACACAGAAGTGGCCATATCAAGGGCAGGAGGCCAGCGCTGCTTATCAGCTGCCTTTTGGGAAAGCTTGTATTCGCTGTGTGCTCAGAAAGAATTCCACCCTTTGCAACAACCAAAAAAGTGAGCTGCAGTAACTCACAATAACTTACACCAGAGCTTTCCAAAGTTTTCATGTTTGTGATACACTTTTTAGACATGCAACATTTTGTGACACAAGCATTTAGTAAGTAATTCAGTAAGTGGAAGCAGCCTCTCCACCTTTGCCTGGCCCACTGCTGCAGCCACCCTCTCTGGGATCTTCCTCAGCCCAGGGCGGCTGTGGCAGCAGCGAGAGAGGCAACCCCTCCACCCAAGCCTTGCCTTCCCCCACTGCCATTGGTGAGGTCTTGCTTGGCCAGGGGTGGTAGTGGTGGCAGCAGAGACAGCCCCTTCACCTGGGCCTGGCCTGCCACGATGGCAGGAGAGGCAGACCCTCCACCCATTACATTCAAGCAACACACCTACAAACTGCAACCGACACACTAACACGGAGCTTTCCAAACTTTTCATGTTGGTGACACACTTTTTAGGTATGCATCATTTTGCGACACAGTAATTCAATTTTACTAGCAAACCAGAGGTTAAACTAACCCCATTATAAGAGATACAGACACATACATAAATTGTAATAACAAAATGTTTGGGGACACAACATATCTCATGAAGGCCTTTCATATATTTTTTAAAATATATGATTTATAAATAATAACATACATTTTCAAGATTGTAGGTGGCACACCTAAACACTTCAGGCAACACACGGCACACCATTTGGAAAGCCCTGCACTAACGTCTTGTGACACACAGTTTGGAAAGCTCTGACTTACACCACTGTAATTTGCCAACAGAATGCCAGAAAATGTCTTTAGAAGAACCTCCCTCAAATAGACTGATTAAACTCGATTAGTACTACAGAATACTAGCTAATCATTGATGGGGAATAAAACTGTAGAGGAGAGATGGACAATGGAATGCCATAAACTCCGAGAGCGCATGGCTGCTTATCTGACCAGAACACTGAATAGATGCATTTACACTGCAACATTTTGTTGTAGGTCCTACTGATTTTAGTTATAACAACCCAGCTGGGGTTGTTGAAAAGATTACCAAAAATTGGTTTTCAAGCATTTTGAACACTTGAAATGTTTTATTAAATGTTTAGGGGTGGGTGTCAATGTGGTAGTATGTTTCAAGTGAAACTGGAAAAATCTGTGATGCAGCATTAAAAGATGTGCTGGTTAAGCACACCCCCACACGTATAAACACACAAATCAGATTAAACAAACCCAAGCCTTTTCATATGAATGAAGTAACTCTTTGGATCCCGATCACTTTTAAAGCTTCTGTCCCTGTCACCCTCCTCTTACAGGATGGCGTGGACTGAAAATATGACAAACAGATACATAAGTGAAGGAAAAACACACCAATGTATTTATTTTTGGATTGAGGTTCTGTAACTATTCAAAAAATGGCATGAATTCTATACACGTCCTCAGGAATTATATTGTACTGCTGTCAATAATTGTTTAGCAGCAAAAGAAAGTGGTGATTGATTTTTTCCCCCACTCTGAATGTAGTCATTACAAAATCTCCATCTGTCCTTGGTTTCATCAGAATTTATGGGAAAAAATATAGTTTAATATGCATTGTAGTCTAATCTCTGTTCCTGTCTTCTATATACAACATGCAAGACGGTTGCCTACAGTCTGTTTTCCTTTGCTGTGCTCAATTTATTTTTAAGTGAATCAAGATGGATCCAATTTTTATGCCCCAAATCACCTGTTCCCTCTCACTGTATAAGCCAGTCTGTTAATACTCCCATAAAACACACATCCATATTTTTAAATTTCTACAATGTTTTCCCAGAGCTTTAATTATATTCTAATAAATTGACTGGTGAAATTTAACAGCTCTTGGCTTTTGCCTGCATGCCCTGTAGCAACACCTCTGACATGTGAGCAAAGACAGTAGCAGTCCTCGCAGGTGTAAACAGAATGGTTAGCTAAGCAGCTTGCACGTTCAGATTTTATTGTGCACTTGTTTTTATTGTTTTTAAAGTTGTTATGTTCTGGCAAATAAAAATGAACGAATATTAAAATGATTGGCTCTGTGTGTTTGTGGGCTGGAAGAATTCCTGAGTTGTGGTGACCAGAGGCACAAGATGTCAGCACTGCTGTGCCTTTACCAGTATTTTGGCAGATACCTAAGGTGAACACTTACATATCCCCTCCTCAAGGAAACAGGTCATGAAAAAGACAGTATGGGTTTCCATTAAATCTGCATGCACTATTTTATATGTCACTGCAAATTAAAAAATAATTACCACTGTAGATCCTTCTGATCTTGGAAGCTAAGCAGGGTCAGCCCTGGTTAGTATTTGGATGGGAGACTGCCAGTAAATAGCAAGAGTTGTAGGCTATGCCTAAGAAAACCCAATGAAATTCATGGGATTAACATAAATCAGCAGGTGACTTGAAGGCATGTACACACACATAGAGTAAACAGAAGTATAGTATAGTATATCTCACCAGAGTAGGGGCAAACTGTGACCAGGGCCCATGCACACTATATAAGTATAATACTGTTATTCCACTGTAATTGCCATGGTTCTATCTTATGGAATCCTGGGGTTTGCAGTTTGGTGAGGCACTAATGTTTTGGCTGAAAATGCTAAGCACTCCTCCCTGCTCTGCAAATCCCAGGCTCCCATGCGAGAGAACTATCACAGCTAATGTGGAATAATAACACTATAATTGGTTACTGTGAATGAGCCCCAGATGACCTGTGTGCTTGCTCAGCCTGCTATCCAGATGCTCACATTGATAGCAATTTCAGGATTCCCACAGCTCTCCCTTTTTGTATTTCTTTAGTGGTCAGCTGAGCCTGGATCAGACAAATCTTGAAACAAAGAATGGCTGTAAGCAAGGCTGTCCATCCACAGGTGCAGCTTTTCTCCATTCACCTGACAAGTTGCACCTGATTAAATGTCCACATAGTAACTAAAAATAATAGAAAATTCCATGACACCTCAAAATCTTGGAAATTTAATGCACCATAGGCTTTTGTAGCCCAGGGTTGTCAGACATCAGAGTCACACACGCTGATGCTACAATACATTTATTAGTCTTTAAAGGAGTCTTTCTTGTTTTTGTTACAACAGATTAACACAGCTGCTTCTCTAGCATTAGCAGCTCTTGAAGATCAGGAACTCTGTCCTCCTCTTTACCTCATCAGACAGACTCACCGTGCCAATCCAAAATTATACCTCTCTGCCTAGCAGTTATTAAAGGGAGCCTACCCCACTGCAATGAGAAGGACCACAGTTTTGAATAAAATGTGCTGTACCAGTCAGATCCTGATTTCTGCCTTTCCCAACCACACAGTGCCACCTGAAACAGGTGGTTCCAACCTATCGCATGGCAGGGGGAGACATGATGGCCTAATTCAGATGGCAAAAGGGTTCCCTCTTTCCCCTCCCACACACTGATTTTGGTCTCTCCTCTTTTCTTTTCTTTTCTTTTCTTTTCTTTTTTTTTTTTTGGTTTTCTGAAACCACAGCTTGCTGTTGTTGCATCTGGCAGCCTAGGAGTAATGCTAACCAGAATTTTTTTCTGAAACATAAATGGAAAACAAGCCTGCTGCAAAATGAAATGTTTGCCGTAAAGTTTGGGGTAAATCTCTCTCCCC
Organism: Iguana delicatissima; assembly: GCA_948472985.1. Classification (NCBI taxonomy): domain Eukaryota; kingdom Metazoa; phylum Chordata; class Lepidosauria; order Squamata; family Iguanidae; genus Iguana; species Iguana delicatissima. Next base: position 18,541 of record CAOKZL010001279.1, read on the forward strand.
CCCCCCGTGTTTCCAGGGTGATTTACAAACAGACTTCAAGCCTTGGTTTCCATTTATGTTTTGGAGTTTTGTTTCATTTTGGCCAGAATTCACCTACGCCTTTATAAGTGGACTTATTTCTGTGGGAAATAAAATCATTTTTCACAACATTCATATCCAGCAAAGGGATGCTATTATGTTACTACATAGAGGAGCCATCAAAGTGAAAGCCTTATGCACACCTGGACACTCATACCAGTGTCTCACCGTTAGGCATCTTTGCAATTCACTAACAGGGTTCCTTAGTGCCTCTGCTACACAGCTAAGCACAGTTGGCCCTACACATCTGCTGGTTTAACTTTCAGGGATTTGATTATTTGTGAGTTTCTAGAACCCCTGCTCCCCGCCCCACCTCAGGTGCTCATTTTCTAGAGCAGTGGTTCTCAACCTGTGGGTCCCCAGATGTTTTGGACTTCAGCTCCCAGAAGCCTCAGCCACTATGGTCAATGCTCAGGGCTTCTGGGAGCTGAAGTCCAAAAACATCTGGGGACCCACAGGTTGAGAACCACTGTTCTAGAGGAACCTTCCCTCCCTGTGGCTCCAATCAGGTAGCACAGTCCTTTAAAAACCCACCCAGTAGTGGAACTTGGAGTGTGTGGAGGGGGGGCAGAAGGGGGCGAGGCTTCGACAGTGAGGGGGCATGATCACTATGTGGGGGCGTGGCTGCAGTGCATGGAGGCGTGGCCAAAGGATGTGGGGGTGTGGCCAGGGCACGTGGGGGCGTGACTACAGGCCAAGATGCCCCAGAAACATTCTCCCCCCACCCCCACGTCCCTACATGACTGAACCCATCCCTGGTGCTTTTCCTCCTTCACCAGCAACTGCCTGGCCAGCAGCCCTCACCCTGATTTCCCAGCTCCACAAACCCTCACAACACCCCAGGAAGGAGATGGGCCAACCCACCACTTTCCCCTCTTCTTTCCCTGACCTGGCCTCCACCCTGAGTGCCTACTCTCCCCACCATGCCTCAGCCCCCTTGTCATAGACACACACACACATTTTGATACTTGTGGTTTCCCCACTTTTGCAGGGGTCCTATGCTCCTGGTAAATGTGGAGGGCCAACTGTATAGATAAAGTTACGCAATGTAGACCATGACAGAGAATTCCGGCCATAAATAAGTATATGTAAACAAGCATTTAGAGCAAGTGGTTCTCAACCTGTGGGTCCCCAGATGTTTTTGGACTTCAGCTCCCAGAAGCCCTGAGCATTGACCATAGTGGCTGGGGCTTCTGGGAGCTGAAGTCCACAAACATCTGGGGACTCACAGGTTGAGAACCACTGCTCTACAGGTATTGTCAGATTCAAACTCTCATTAGCCCTAGGCAGCTGTTACCCTAAAAGGGGGGGGGACTTTGGGATCTATCCACAATGCCAGCGTCTCCTTAGAAACAGAGGGAATTATAGCTCAGTGGAGGCCTGTGAGAGAAGGGTAACAGCAGGATCTTTGTGCCCGCATATACTAGTACTAACTATAGAGAGGACTCTGGTTAAAAGGTTAAACAGAATATTTTATTGGGAATTAACAAGCATACAAGAAATCAGACACTCTCAAGAACCATATAAGGCTATCAGAAAGTGAGACAGGAAAGGTTGGACAGAGAGAGATCGGGTGGAAATGGTAATACTTACTAGTCTTGAAGCAGAAGGTCAAAACAGACAACGCATCTGAGGATAGCAAGAATGAACAGTGGTCTGGGCACCATATATGATGTCCAAGTACTACAATTTACTGGGGCTGGAGCTGGGATTTAAAGAACCTATTTCTTGCCCTGAGGGAGGCTGTGTGGACAAAGTAGTGATCACTTTCCCACAGAACTGACAAAGGAGTCTGGAATTGGCTGTTTGCCTTAACTTTAGGTGACAAAACATTGATGAGAGTCCTGACAATCTCATAATGTTTGGTCAGGGAATGTGAATGGGGAAGGTCTTTGCAGGATATGCTCACAGTAGGGGTCCTGATTGCTTCACCTGGGCAGTTTCACCTGTTATTGTTTTCAGGAGTGCTTGCAATTTACAGTTTTTGGAGTGCTTATCCCAAGCCCATTAGCATCAGACTTTACCTCCTAATCCTCTCTGAACTTATCACTTGATCATGTCTGAGCCCATCCTGAGCTGGCATATGTGTGCAGCCAGTGCACCTTCAAACATGTGTTTCAGCCATAAAATATGTCCGATTATGAAAATAGTACATCTTGCAGAGTGGGGGTATATGTATGATAACACAGCAGAAGGATGATGGCAGTATCACTTTGACAACATTAGGGGCAGGGGGACACATTTTTGCCCTTTCTGATTTAGAGAAAGACACACCAGATTTTTTTTATGGCTCCCTAAGATCTTGGGTGCATCACACACTCTCAGCCCAAGAAAATCTTATGATAGGTTGGCCTTAGTGTCACCATAAGTCAGAGACAACTTGAAGGCAGACAACAACAGCAAGAAGCAGATCCAACTCAGAAAAAGAGAAAACCAGAGGGAGAGTTTCCTAAAGTCTAGATTGGGACTGCTTCACATGCTTATATATTTCAACCACTGGATTAGAACAATAGATTTTCCTCAGAGCAGGGAGAAGCCACAGTGGCCATGCTAGGTGGGAAGATTCTGGGAAATGCAGTAGAAAACCATAACTTTTCCAAGCTTTGACATTAATGAACTCATAATACTGCCAGGAGATACACCCACTGAATTTACTTGGCAGTAGGATAAGTAGTAGTGATAATCCTAGCTTTCAGGCAGCTTTTGGAAAAGACTCTTAAGTTTTAACCACAGCAGCTAAATGGAATGTCCATGTCTATTGTAAACAATATGAATGCTAGATGCTTCTGGGAACAAAAAACAGGGCATGGCTGTTCTTTCTTCTGAGCTGCCAGAGGCATTGCGCTGAAACTGACAGAAACAAGGAGCTGAGAGAGGAACCTCTTGGAATGTGGAAAACTTACCATTTTGGATTAACAAGTCCCAAAGTCCCTCAGTCAGCATGGCCATTAAGGATTTTGGGAATCATAATTCAAAATAGCAATATTTCCAAGCTCAGCAACAAGACAATAATTACTTTTTAATATTTGTTTGTGTTAAAAGAACCAATGTAGCAACCAGTTATGTTTGTGGGCTTTTCTTTGGCCAATCACCTCTTGCTTTCTGGAATTCTGAACTATTGGATAAAAAAATGAAGGTCAGGCATAATCTGAATTAGTCAGATCCAGTTGCACACTGTTAATCATTTGACAAATAAAACTCTAAAATTAAAATTAACTCACAGCTTAGTCAGATTAGCTTATTCTTCATTATCTGATCAAAACAGTTTGCACTTGGGGTCAAAGTAAAAGCAAAACATTGAAGAACCATTAGACTTAGAATGCTTATTCCTTTTCCTGGCTATATGCCCCCCCATCCAACCATCACCTGGAAAATATAGTCTCTCTTGCCTACCTCTCTAGGGATAGAGGAGAAAAATGAGTTTTCTTACTGCCTGAGAAAATGATAAAGCTTCTACTTAACCAGGGATTGGCAATTTGCAGTCCTTCATAGGTTATTGAATTACACCAATATAGCCAACACTCAGGAATTATGGAAAATGTAGTTCAAAGACACCAGTAGAGCATTCACCTTATCCACTCATGTGCTTAACAAACTGTGATTATTGCTCTTTTTTTCTTTCTTTTTAAACAAGCTTGGTTCCAAATACTTGTTCAAGGGAACCAAAAGAGTTTAGTTTTGGATCACTGGAAGGGGAAGGCTGCTCTACAAACGACACAATATAGGTCCCTGAGTTTCACCATCTTTCCTCCTCCCAATGTATACCAAGGTCTTCCTGTATTCCTGGTTCTTTTGAATTCCTTGTTTTGCCTGCCTGATTAATGTATTGCAGCCCACTCTCTGAGTATCTGCTTCTAGCTTTGCCTGCTTATCTGCTCCCTGCTTTGATCTTCGGGGCTTTCCTTTCCACTGCTGTTGCCGTTCTACTTGGTTTTCCAGGATGCACTCCAAATTCCAGCCTTGAAACTCATCCTTTCCTAAAAACCAAAAGGGTTTTAGGATCGTTCCATGTATCCTCCTTGAATCAGAATGAATAATAGAATTTGATTCTGTTCATTAGAGTCTCAATAGAGTTTTTAGTTTTCTTTCCCATTACAGAAGTCAATCTTAGTAATGCCAAGAAGATTATGTAATTTTTCAAATTGCCGCTTGTAGAATTCCACAGCCACAGCACAGTCAATCTCTGAGTAGTTGGGGGATGCTGGGAGTTGTAGTCCACAAAATAACTTTCCAAAATCCTGCTCATGATGCATGCTAATTTAGGGTAGGAATTTGTACATATGATGAAACAAACTCTGTTTATTAATTTAGTTATTAAAATATTTATACCTCATTCTATATCCAAAGATCTCAGGGTAACTGACAATAAAATGAAACTGAACTGTTTTAAACTGTTCTGGTTCATGTTACTGCAAGCTATCCTGAGATCCTTGTATACAGAACAAAGTTCAAATATTTTAATAAAGCAATCAATTCACAAAAACATACTATAATATGAGCTTTCCCAACAAAGTGACCTCTAGTTGTATTGGACTGCAGCTCCTATCATTCCCAGCCAGCATGACACAAGTGCCTCTAACTCTCCCTTGGCAATACTAATTCCATAATAATAAGTTAAATGGCATAAACCTTTTTTTTTTTTTGTCATCATACCCAATGATGAGGCAACTGCCTCACACTGCCTCACTCAGTGAGGTCAAGCCTGGGCTAAAGATCAACCTAAAACTTCAGACAGGGGGCAAATCTTTCCCCACGTGCCATTTCCTCTTTCCCCCTCCACCCACAATGTTTTCTAGAGACAATTTCCTGCATCAAGTTTAGGAGGGGCAGTGTCAAGTCCAGAGGAATGATGGAAAGGAGTGTTACCTTCGGTTCTGGAGTCCAGTGGGAGACACCTCAATGTGCTCCAAATAATGGGGAATGGGAATTAGCCAGAGCACAAGCTGTAGCACTACAAGAGGCAGGGTATCCTAGCGAGATCTTTTTACCCAATGTTTACAGGGTCAGGCCAAGCCAAAAACCAAGCAGAATTGTCTAATAAATGATTTTATTGAGGGGAATTCACTCATGCATGCACACAAGATACACACAATCACACATTTACACAAGAGCTAGCTGAAAGAGAAAGGGAGGAAAAATTATAGGGAGGTTGAGGGATTTATAATTACCAGTCCAGAAGAGCAGTGAAGAGCAGAAATGTGTTTTGGCTTAGGTAGGACCTAAGGGCAGTTCTCATTCAGGAGCCAGACGGACAGAGTGATGGGTAGACCTTCAAGAGACTACACTGGGCATCCTCAAATCAAGGGTATTTGTACCCTGAAAATGGCTTGTGGCTGTGAAGGTTCCAGATGCAAGACAAAGGGAACCTGTTGTGGACAATGGGTCTTTCGCCTGTTGATGGGCTTATTGCTTTGATTGACAAAGACATGATGGATGTTGTAATAGCTGTCTATTATGGGTGCTGTGAGGAAAGAGGAAAGAATCCAGGTGTACAAGGGATGAATATCTGTCAATCAGTGTCCTGGTGGGCTCCTCACAGTTGGATTTCCTGGAAAAATCCAGCTTCTATTTAAGCCTATTATCCACAGGAATGATGTGTATTTGCCTGACAAGTGACTCAATCTTACCTGGAGGAATTTTGGAGTTGACCTATACTTCTCACATTTACAGTCAAATTCTTTCCCTCTCTGTTTGACCTCTCTGTCACCTCTCAGGCTTGAATTTGATATCAGAGCCAATAAAATGTGTTGCCCATTAGGCATGGTGTCCATCCAAACCATACTGACATTGGGGACCCCCAAAGCGGAGCCTTACAGGAGAGGTTGGTTAAGCTCCTTAATCTATCCGCTGGTCATTTTCTCCTTATAGATGATGCTGTCACTAAGATCTCCCCACTCTCATTTTTGCAAATAAAAAGCACCAGCCAGAACTCCCAGCAATGTATTTGGTGCTGAGTGTTTAGGTCATCCCTAGACGTTACATTAAAAGGGTTTGCCAGACTATCCCACAAAACTCTGTTGGCTATGCTTTGACTGATCATCTAGATTAAACCATGAGGTCCTCAGTGCTTCAGAGGTTGGCAACAGCTGCATCAAGTGGGAAAACAGCTATAGTGCCTCTTAAACAGGTACAACAGGAAAGCATGAGATATATATTTCCGCAGGAATGTGGAATCACCCCTGTGATTAAATCAAATCCAGAAAAAGTTAATTGGATGCTACATTAAATAAGTGAGGCTTATATGGTGTGTTTTTAAGGTCACTGGACAGAAGGACTGGGTAGCAGCCAAGAGAGCAAAGTCCAAAGGAGCAAACATGCACCTGAGGAAATCCTTGCTATTCCATGTGGATGGGTGAGAAACTTAGCTACTGGCAGTACATACCCTGCCTAGCTGATCTGAACTGCTTGGCTGGGCACAGAGGGGAATTAGCATTTCAGAAATGGCTCTGCTACACAACTGTTCTAAGGCCTTAAACAGCATTTCCAACATCTCAGATTGCAAACATAAAAAATAAATGCACAGTTTTTTTTTCTTCTCCACCCTTTCCCTATCTATCCATCCATTTACCTCCTGCAGCTAAGAAGTGGCTTGCTACCACTTCCATGGTGGCAAGCCCCTCTGTACTACTGGAGAGACCTCAGCTGGACAGCCAAGTGAACAGAGAAAGCAACTGCCTGCTTGTCACTCTTGCTTCAGGCATTTCTGAATGCCTACCCCACTTTACAGATTGTGATATCATCCTCAATACTCTGTAAAGACATGAAACTAATCTAGATCGAAGTTGAACTCGGGCGCCATTTAGCAAAAGGCAGAGAGGAGCAGGCAGGGAGAGGCAGGACTTGGAAAAGTTACCTTTTTGGACTACAGCTCCCAGAATTTCCCAGCCAGCAGAGCCTCTGGCTGCGGTATAGTTGTAATTTTGTTGATTTCACCTTCAGCTCTTTCACACTATGCAATTACAGAGCAATGATTTCACTTTAAGCGCTGTAGTTCTGTGTATTGATTATATAGGCAAAGGCTTACAGCTCCCTTTGTTAAAGAGCTAAAACAGGCAGATGCTAGATGTTGTATAGTTACTAATACATGAGCAATGTGTGTATATGTGCCTTCAAGTTAATTGCTGACTTATGGTGACCCCATTAATTTCATAGGGTTTTCTCAGGCAAGGAATACTCAGAGCTGGTTTACTAGTTCCTTCCTCTGAAATATAGCCTACAGCACTTGGTGGTTGTTGACAGTATCCCATCCAAGTACTAACCAGGACTGACACTGCTTAGCCTCCAAGATCAGACAGTATATGTTGCCTTTAGGGTATTTAGGTAATTGTAAGCAATGGATGGAGAGGCAGTATGGTATAGTGGTTTGAGCACTGGAGTACAACCTAGGAGACCAGGGTAGATTCTCTGCTTGGCCATGGAAACCCACTGAGTGACCTTTCACACACTTTCAGACTCAGAAAATCCCATGATAGGTTTGCCCTAGGATCACCATAAGTACAAAACAACTTGAAGGCACACAAACAACAGTAACAAGGAGCAATAAATCAAGACAATCTTGATCTAGAAAAACTTTGCTTTTGACACAAGTTATCATCTCAGATTGCATTTGCAATATGGGGATGATAACAGTCTTGTCTTCTACCTTGCAAGGCTGTTGTAAGTATTTACTGAGACTGTTATTTACAACTGTTTGAAATGAACCATATGAAGTCTAAGCATCCCTATATTATCTTTAGACTTGCATTGATATAGGCACATATAGGTAGAACAAGCTTTCAAAATACTTGGGTTTAATTTCCTCTGTGAAGCACAAACCTACATGTGTCTACTAGAAGTAAGTTTCATTTCATTCAATAGGACATATATGTAAGGCAGTGAATGTAGGACTGCAGCCTTTAAATAGATCCAAGAGCAAGTTGTTGTCACTGTGAATTGTTCCTTCTTCTTCAAATGAAAGTTTTTGTGTCTCCTTTCTGAAACCTGCAGTGTGCTGCTCTTGGTGTACAGGTGATCTTCTGGAAGTGTGTGGGCTATGTGCTCCTGCATGACACGGAGTTGGACTAAAGGGTCCCTGGGATCCCATACAACTCTATGATACTATGATCCTCAGTTCCACTTAGTAAATTGTGTAGACACAGGGCCTCTCTTTGGGACAGGGGAGAACCTTGAGATATTTTGCACAAGTTGCTGCCCTTATGTGACCCACTGTGGAAGCTGTACATGATGAAGTGTTCACCAGGGTATTCTGGGGAAAGAACATTCATGTGGTCATATAGACTGATTTACTAGGTGGACTTCAGAGATGAACAGAAGGAACAGGAGTACCCAAGCAGTGTACGATGAAAGAGGGAGACAAAATTAACATATGCAAATTAGGATGGTGAAGATGGCAGATTTTCACAGAGCTCAGAAATGTTATTTTCTTCAACCCCCAGAATCCTCCCAGCCAGTGTAGCCATCGAGATTCTGAGAAATACAGTCCAAAAAACTAAGATCACCAAGCTGTGGACCTTTGAGGGTATGACAACTACAGGAGGATTTTGCTGAGAGGCTCTAGGCAACTCAGAGTCCTGTCCTGGCCCTTTATAGTGCCACCGCCTTGGGGAGAGAAAGATAACGCATGTTCAACAAGCCAGAGCAGCCAGATCTGTTTCACGGGCACATTCTTCCCATTTCACTGCCTGTACGTAAAAGGTCTTGAAAGCTAGAGCTTCTGGCAATATCCCAGGGCTACAGATCTCCTTGAGCTTTTTTTTTTTTTTTAAGTGGAAGGTAAACCCTCTGTAAAAGCACAAGCCCAAGAAGGGAAGGTTGGCAACCTTCATTAAATGAAGGAGTTGTCTTTCTATTTAGGAAAAATAAAATTAATGATAAATCTATCTTGCTTAGGATCCTTTTATCTTTCTTTGACCTCTTTCTTTCTTTGTTCATTCTTTCCTTTCTCCTCCCTCCCTCTTTTTCTTTTAAAGACACATAAAAGAATTGCATGAGCCTGCCAGACATCTATACTATCTGGAAAAGCCAGTTTTGAATATACAAGAATGTTGGTAACAGGGATGCACAGGGACATGCAGCTATGTGGATGGCCTGGTGAATTTTTTTTTCTGTCAAATGACTTGACCATCTATCACTAACCATTTATCACAGGTTGAGGGGTGGGGGAGCACAAAAGGAACTGAGTGTCATGGGTACAATCCAGCCAAAATGAAACATTTTACTGTGGCCATCCTGCCTACACTGGATTCCTTAATCCACTCTGGTATACTCTCCCATCAGTGTGCCTAAGAAAGACTTGATTGCCTAGTCAGCTTCTCTGCATGAAATGTGATGAAGTACTACGTTATCCTTTCCCTCAGGCAACATGTGCTGCTGATAAATAAACATGTGCCTAATAGTGTTAGGAAAAAAGTGAATCATGCCTTAAGTGTTTATAAAGGGATTTAAAAAATAAGAGGCAGGAGCTACTAATGTTCAAGACTGTAGCTGTCCCTTATTTTTCAGACCCTTGTGGCATCAAAATGGCATGAAGTGGGCAGAAGATTCAGTCCAGTGGCATCTCATTACCTACCTTTCATATTTTCATATAAGTTCTCTGTACTAACATAAATGCCTAGCTGGACACTGAAATTATGTTCAAAGGTCCTGTTACCCTGCTTGCTGCGGGCCCCTTAGGGGGATTCCCAACAGCTGTCAAAATTATCACTTGTGGGGAAAATTAGCTATGAACACCACTTTAGCAATCCAAAGAGGGCAGGGTAATTAAGGATCTTTTACCCAATGTTTAGGGGGTCAGGCTCAGTCAGAAATCACACAAAAATGTCCAATGAATGAATGACTTATTGAATAGTAATAGTACACACTAACGCAAACATGCATCCAAGGGCTAAAGGAAATAAAGAGTGGAAATAAGATAGAGGGATTGTTGAGGGATTCGCAGCTTGGGTGATACTGCACCTCTTCCTGAAGTCCTTGGTCCAGGAAACAGCAATCGAACAGCAGCTCAGCGAAGAGACTCTGAGGAGATCGCGCAGCTGTCGGGAGGGGGGAACCGGTCCGTTGGTATGACCGGGAGCATCATTCTTCTTCTCCTCGCCTCACCTAACTAGTCCAAAAACGGAGACTATTTGTAGGAGAAATTTACTTTGAAGGCAAATCCTCTCCCGGGGAAAACAAACAGGGACAGAAAAGAAAAACAACTCCATATCCAGCATTTCTTGGAAAATAACAAGTTGTCATCCCAGTAGCAGGACTTTCCTCCGCTTTGGGGCTGCAGTGTGAGTTTCTGGAGATCGGTTTGATAAGGTTTTATTGCTTCCAGCACCCAACTTTCAGGGAACACTTTTACTCCCTTCAAGTGGACTTTTTAAAGGTTAAGGACCTTTTGTCCACCATGGGTTATCACAACATGAGGTCTCCTGTGGCTACATGACTGGGGATTTTACTGGCCTGACCTGGTTTGTTCGATCATACGACTGTTATTGCCTACGTGCGCATCCGGGTGACCTCTCTGGTGAGTTCAAAGAATAGAATATATCAAAGTTGTAGACCCTGGGACAGGGTTTACCAAGGGGGCAACAGTCCTTCTCTGGCTCAGGGCTGACCCAACCATAGCCTTAGGTGGTAGGCTACATCTTTTCATTTTACATAGTAATAGTGCTATGATTCCACTTTAACTACCAGAGCAACATCCTATGGAATCCTTGGATTTACAGTTCAAGGAGGAGCATCTTGAATTCTCAGCTGGAGGGCTGTAGCGCTCTACCCAAGCCACAAACCCCAGGATTCCATAAGATGTTGTCATAGCAGTTGAAATGGAATCATAGTGCTATAACTGTGTAGTGTGAAAGGACCCCAAGTATTCCTCCTGCATCACTCAGCTGTTTTACACTGTTTAAGATCAGAGCAAAGTAGTCTACATGGCCTATCCTGATCCCTTTGCATGGCCTACTTCTTCTCATAGGTGATTGCTACTAAAATAAGATGGCTGTATGTAGGATGGGAAAGGCATTGATATTTTTTTTCTTTTGCCCCTGGCAGTAAAATGCCTTAAGCTAGCCCACCTCTGGCTGCCCAAACAAGTAAGGAGTGCCCAGTGACATACAGGGCATGGGGCCTTCTCAGTGGTGGTCTGCCTTTTAAAGAGATTCACTATCTTTTCAGTACCAGGAACTTTGTTCCTTTGCCTAGGCCTTTTAAGCTCCTACTTTTTAAAATCTAAAATGTATTTACATTATTTTCTGGTTGCATTCTCTTGCTTTTAATTCTTAATATAAGCTGCCCAGAGAATCTGGTGATCCAATGGTAGAAAAGCATTGTTTAAAAAATTATGTCCATTGTTAGAAGGCGATGACAGGATGCCTTTGATGGGAAAGTCATAGAATCATAGGGCTAGAAAGACCCCAGGGGCCATCCAGTCCACCCCCTGCCATGCAGGAAGCACTCCCAACAGATGGCCATCCAGTCTCTGCTTAAAAATCTCCAAAGAAGGAGACTCCACCACACTCCGAGGCAGCATATTCCACTGCTGGACGGCTCTGGCCATCAGGGAATTCTTCCTGAAGTTCAGGTGGAATCTCCTTTCCTGCAGCTTCAATCCATTGCTCCTTGTCCTAGTCTCTGGAGCAGCAGAAAACAAGCCCGCTCCCTCTTCGACATGACATCCCTTCAAATATTTAAACATGGCTATCATGTCCCCTCTTCTCCTTCCCTTCTGCAGACTAAACATACCCAGCTCCCTAAGCCGTTCCTCATAGGGCTTGGCTTCCAGACCCTCCACCATTTTGGTCACCCTCCTCTGGACACATTCCAGCCTGTCAATATCCTTCTTGAACTGAGGTGCCCAGAACTGGACACAGTATTCCAAATGAGGCCTAACCAATGCAGAATACAGTGGTACCATTACCTCCCTTGATCTAGACACTATATTCCTATTGATGTAACCAGGAATCATGTTGGCTTTCTTGGCTGCCTCATCACACTGTTGTTCAGCTTGTGATCTACAAGACTCCTAGATCCCTTTCACACATACTAGAATCCAGCCACGCGTCCCCCATCCTATATTTGTGCATTCCATTTTTTCTGCCTAAGTGTAGGATCTTACATTTCTCTCTGTTGAAATTCATTTTGTTAGCTTTGGCCCAGCTCTCCAATCTGTCAAGGAGTTGTGATCCACTAAAAGGAACTTTTCCAAACTGCTTTTAGGAATGAAACCACTGTGGGAGTGGTAGCTGACCATCTGCATCTCTCAGCTGCTTGGCCACCTGATTTGGAATACAGAGAAAACGCTGTTTTGATGGTTGCACCAATATATGACACAATTTGGTGTCATATCTGGATCATCCAAGGCTTGGTTGTATCCTATGGGGCACTGCAAGGTTCCAGCACTTTTTAATGCCTATAATGTATCCAACAGACAAAAACAACTTATCAGTCTGGAGTACAGTAGTTTCAAAAGAAGAGAATCAAGGGAACTTGAAGATCATTTACTCCAAGCTTCCATTCAACATAGGATCTGCAATGCTGAATGCATACCCTCTAACTGTCCTGATTAGACAGGAACAGTCCTGACTAATCCTCTGCTGTCCCACATTTTTCAGCCGCTTTTAAAATGTTCCAGTTTCTCTCTCCTCCTTCCACCTTTCTCCTTTGTCTTTAGGTTGCATCAGTTGCTGCAAACCGAGTTCAAAGTGCAAAAGTAGTTTTCACAAAATGAACTCAGAAGGGGAGAAGAGAGGAGAGTGTGGAATCTTGCCTTTCTCTCTTGACACAGGTAAAATGCTGCAGCTTCTAGCTTGTGTGTTCTTCCTCATTTTGCTATTTTGATCACACTGTGATGTTGCTTGGCCACATGTGTCCCAGTTTTTACCTATGAAATGTTGGAGGATATGAGAATGCAACGTCCATGTCTCTGGCAGACTGCCATCCAGTCACTGCTTCAATATCTATAGAGAAGGAGTAACCATTACTTCCAAAGGGGTTCATTTCATTGTCAAAATGTAGGAGGTTTCTCTGAACTAAAACTTATTTTCTTGCAATTTTAGTGTATCAAATTTAGTGTATCCTTTCACAGGTAATAGAGAACAAATCTATTCCATCTTCTGCCTTTCAGATTCATTTTGGACAAATCCAGGAGGAGCAGTCTCTGAATGGATGTCTGAACTTGGCTATAAGCTGCAGTGACGTGGACTCGAATTGATTGACTCAGACTAAAGTCAGACCTAAGTTGCTTCAGTGACTTGACTTGAACTTGACTTGGCAATAAATAACACACTGACTCGACTCATGACTTGTATATTTTTAGTGACCAAGTTGCTTCCCTTGGTTCAATAACATAACATATTCAGAAACCTTAGAACTCTGAACAACGCTTCCATCTCTTTTTGCCTACTGGTCACATGACGATCTGTCTCAAGCCCAAAATCTGGGCACATGTCTCAGAGAGCAACAGCAAACGGGTTAGGCAATGGACTTGAGTCTGCTCAGGGTTGAGTCTGCTCAGAAGACTGTCCCTGCCGTATATCAGAGGAGCCTTCTAAAACTTTTCCTAAGAGCTGAAGGCAAGACTTGCCCCCAGATCGCAGGGTGCATATTGCAGAGGGGGACAGAAAATACGTTAGGCAATGGGCTTGAGGAGGAAGCATGCTTCCTTCTAAATCTTTTGGAGCTTCAGTAGTGGGGAGAGTAAGAAGGATCCTATTCCTCACTTCCAAAAGCAAACAAACAGAAAAACCCACCTCCAGCTTTGAAAATGAGAAGTAAGAAGGCTCCTATTCCCCACTTCCGAAGCTGCAGATGGCAAAATTGCAAATGTGGAGGACCAATTTGACTTAAATAGTTAAAACTGACTTTGTTCGACTCGAAATTCTGAATTACAGGTTGGGGTATACAGTTGGCTCCCAGAATTGAGACTTGACTTGAATTATCTTGCAAGGACTTAAGACTCAACTTGAGACTTGGAGTAAAAGACTTAAAGACATGTGTGGAAACAAGCTAGTCTAGAGTGAACAAGACAGAAGTATTGATGGAGACTCACCTTTCCTGGGGCTGTTGAATTGAGCAGCACTCCCCCTCCAAGACAACAGTCCACATTTGTATGTGTATGTGCCTTCAAGTCTCCTGTCAACTTACGACTACTCCATGAATTCCATTGGGTTTTCTTAGGCAAGGAATATTCAGAAGTGGCTTTGCCAGTTCCTTCTTTTGAAATACAGCCAACAGCAACTGGTATTTGTTGATGGTCTCTCATCCAAATACTAACTATGGCTGCCCTTGCTTAGCGCTCATGATCAGAAAGGACCTGGTGCCTTGAGGGTATTTAGGCCCTCCACAAGGCATATAGCATGGAATTTTTCCTAGTCAGAGCCTCCTTTGCTACTGTGTGTCCAAGTGGTAGCAGTGAACTGGCTGTGGCTATTTTTTTCAGATTGAGATTTGGTCTTAGTTATCAAAAATTTAGTAACACAGATACAGAAAATCATTGGGGGACAAGATAAAGGCGGAGGAGGAGGAAGAGGAAGAGAAAGAAGAAGAGAGAGAACTTCAAATGAACATGTTCAGTGTTGATGTAATACTTACTAAGCAATGGAGGGTGAACTGGAAATTAGGTTGCTGGGAAATAGAATATCACACAGAAGAATAGGACTGGCTGACTGACTAAAACACAGATAAGAAGCATTACACACTGTAACATTTCTTGCAGGTCCCACTAGTTCATTCTGTTCCAACTACTGCACTAAATGGTTATATGCTTCTGGACTCTGTTCAAAGTGCTGGTTGATTATTACCTTTAAATGTTGTTTAAGGCCAGTATCTCTTCCTATGATATGTTCATCCTCCATGCCCTTAGATCTGTGGAGAAAGTGTTTCTCCGTACCGATATTTATTTATTTTTAAAAAACAGGTCTTTGTGGGTTTAAAAGTATAATTTTTCTGTACTGGTAACCACTGCATCAAATATGTTCCCTGTGATATTGCATTTAGGCATTTCCACAGCTGGTAAAAAGCAGGTGGACATATAATCCTATCTGAATGTGGCTGGCTTTGTTTTCTTATCTACCACTACAATAAATTATGGATTTTTTTAAGGTGTTTTAAGTCCATGTTTTAATAGCTGTTGTTAGTGTTTTAAACTGTTTATCTCTGCAAATGTATTTGCATTTTAAACTCTTTTGCATTGCTTTGAGTATCATTTTTGGCAACATAGCACAGGTTTCAGACCATCCAGAAATAACTACTAATCATAATAATGCAAATAATCTTTTCCGCATGGATAAATGGACTGCAAAATGGGCATATCCATGCAAGTAGAATCTGTTTTTCCTTTATCAAGCAAAACAGACAATTGCATAAAGTCAAAATGCCTTCTTTTCTCTTTGGGTTAAAGCAAAACAATGCCCCTTTGATTCTGGACACCAATGTAAAGAAAATTATATACTTTAGGTTGTGGACAGGAGGGAAAAAAAGGCTGAACCAGAGAAGTACTATCACACATGTGGATTCAATTGCTAATCTGGAGACAGTCTTTATATTATTCACACTCTTTCCTATATAGATGGTCAGCTGTTGCAAATATTTTAAGGAGAATTACCACTGCAACTAATTACTGCATTGTAGCATTGTGTGTTACCAAACTGTTAGATAGCAGATGAAGGAAGGAGGGATGTTGACTGCTTGTATTAGTGCAAATACCATTACTTCAAACTGTCACGTTTAGGTTAACGTGGACAAATTTCCTGGCCTGGCCTGGTATTTCAGAATTCTAGCCTCTTTTTCAGGATTCTCCAAACAAGGGTTTCAAATCTCAAGATGGAACCGGGGCCAGGAAGTGATACTGATACAGGATGCTGCTTCTAGGTTCTCCAGAAACAAGTGGGAACTGCAAGAAAATGTTGCAATAAGAATCTTTCCTGTTCAGCAGTCCAGGCAATCAGTCACATCGCCTTCCAGGACGCTCCATTTCATTCCTGCCCCGTTGGGTTTAAATCCCTTTACCCAACAATCAATCAGTATTCTGTGGTTACTGAACATGTTCATTCCTCATTGGTCTTTAGGGAGGAGACCGCCTGAGGGGTTTTATTCATACTTCTCTAGAATGGTTCTTGCAAGTCTGATGATATCTCCCTGTTGTGCACAGACGGTGTACTTTCCACATTGAAAGAACAGGTTTGCTAATACTATACTGCACAGGTAATGGAATGAATAATATGTGAGTGATATCTACAAGACAGGAAAACTTCTCTTGATTTCTCAGTGAGTCTCTCATGCATGCAGAGCATGGAGATGTTATTTTTTTAAGACTACAGTTCTCCTTATCCCCCACCTAGAAAGGCCCTAACCATGCTTGCTGTGGGTTTCTGGGAGCTGTAGTCCAAAAATAACATGTCAAAGCTCTGCTTTCATGCACTCCCATTCTATGCATTTTCATTCAGAAATAAATCTCATTGGTCTCCATGGGATTTTCCCTCTCGCAAGGGTGTTTAGCTTTGGCATTGTTAGCCATTGGTGTTGTGGACCAGGGCAGGCAACATGATGCCCTCCAGATTTCATCTGGGCAATCCAATATGGCCAATAGTAAAGGATGATGGGATTTGTAGTCTGAAAGATATGCAGGGGGTACCAATTTGCCTACCGCTGTTGTTACTTTGATCTAAGGTGGTTATATAAAAGCAGAAATGGTCATCTTGAAGCCCTCTTGATGTCATTGGATTTCAACTCCTACCAGTTCTAGCCAGCATAACTCATAGTGGATACAAATGTCCAACATCTGAAAGTCCACAAGCTGCCACCCCACCTCTCTCTGTTAAAGCCTTGGCTTAGCTTTCTCCTTCCAGACCTCAAGGACTTTCAGGTTGCTGGCTTATAGATGCATGTATGTACATTTTCTTCTTTAAAGCCACAACAGGAAGAACAGGACTGCAACAAAAGGCTGCATTAAGCACTTTGTTTGAACTTTTGCAGCTATTGACTTTATCACTTGGTCTGTCATGCACCATCTTTGACCCATCACACTGCCCAGTTCTGCCTCTGACCAGTTAGGTGTAACCCTGCCCACCTCTCTGGCAGGCACATCTGAGCTTTCAGGCTTCCCTCCCTACCTCAGGGTCTGGACCACAAGAGGTCTTCTACATCCTTATTCTTCACAATGGTGTGTGGATTGTACATCTAAATGGCTGAAAGAGACTTTTCAAAAAGCACAGTGCCAGAAATCTTGTAAATAAGCATCTGTTTCCTAGTCAGTAGCCTGTGTAAACCCATAATGAAGAGTTTTTACCAAGGGGACTCAGAGATTTTCCCTTAAGGATTTATATGATGTTCTTCTTGTTGTGTGCCTCCAGGTGATTTCTCACATATGCAGACCCTAAGGTGAACCTATTACAGGGTTTTGCTCGCAAGGTTTGTTCAGAGGAGATTTGCCTGTGCCTTCATCTGAGGCTGAGACAGTGTGACTTGCCCAAGGTCACCCAGGCGTTTTCCATGGACAAGCAGGGATTTGAATCCTGGTTTCCAGAGTCATAGTCCAACATTCAAACCATTACATCATGCTAGCTCATTTATATGGTACTCTACCGCAAATTTATTATTGGACTTACTTGCAAGTAGAACAATAAAACCCCATGATAGGGTCTCCATAAGTCAGAAATGACTTGAAGGCACACAGCAAGAAAACAATAACTTGTTTTATGCTTTCAAGTCAATTCTGACCTATAATGACCCCATCATAGGACTGTCTTGGGAAGATTTGTTCAGAAGAGATTTGCTGTTGCCTTCCTCAGAGGCTGAGAGAGTTTGAAATGTCCAAGGTCACAGAGAGGGCTTCCATGGCTGAGTGGAGATTTGCACTCTTGTCTTCTGGGGTCTTTGACCAGCATTTGAACCACTACACTACACTAGCTCTTACTAGTCTAAAATGCATCTCAAACAAATATAAGGTCAAAAGAGAGCATATGAAAGTGACAGAAAACAGTACAGATAAAAATGAGACTTTTTAAAGACCTAAGTAGGGGAAAAAGGGGGCTTGGGTGGTGACAAGATACCAGAGTCAATAAATCCTTACTGGGGGAAAGTATTGCACAAACAAACATGCCACAAGCAGGAAGTTACTTCAGAACTTCAAAAGGCAGGCACCTGTTTTTCAAAAGCGACTGCAGTGTACAGTAAGACTTACGCTGAAGCTGCCACTGCTTTGAATGTTATATATGTGGATGTATGTTAAGTCACTTATTTGCACTGCAAAACCCATGTTAGAATAAAGTTTGTGACACTCTTGGAATACAACTCCTACAGTCCTTGTGACCTGCTTATGACTAATATTTCACAGCCTTCCAGGAAGGCTTTATGAGGCTTGATGGGACTCTCCAGATGTTGCTGTCTTTTAGATGTTAAGATGCTCATTAGTCAGCTTGTTCACACTTATCTGTTTATTCTAAAGATAACCTTCTAAAGATAACCATTTCTTCCATGTTTCTGAAACCCTGAGAAGGCCAAAGGAATGCATTTGGGTGAGGACAGGCTGTTTGTATGTACGCGCCTTTAAGTTGCCCGGAAACTTAAGGCAAACCCATGAATTTCATAGGGCTTTTCCTAGGCAATACTCAGGCAGTATTCTTAGGAATATTCAGAGATAGTTTTGCCAGTTCCTTACTCTGCAATATTGCCTACAGCACCTAGTATTCATTGGCTATCCCTGCTTAGCTTCCAAGATCAGACAGGATCTGGTGCCTTGTAGGAGATGATGGGCTTGAGGTTAATTTCTAAAAGGAAAATTGAGATACGAGCCATTCGTTCTGCTATGGAAGTACATGATCCTTATCAGCAGTTGCCCGCTCTTTTTAAAGCCTCTGCTCCTATACTTTTAACAGCAGCCAGAAGTACAGAAAGAAAGCAGATTGTGCATTTTTCTGAAATGGAGGTAATTTGATAGGTAAACTGCTACTGTTCTATTTATATGAACCAGGTTCCTGATGCAAGCATGGAAGCAGTATCAGTTAAAACATTGGCAATTTTGCTTTCCTCAGATATAGAACTCCTGCCTGTAATTGCTCAGGCATAAGGCCAAGGTATACTATAAGGAAAGAAAAGATGTAATCCAGGGATGGGGTTTGTACAGCCCTTCAGATGTTGTTGGACTGCGACTCCCTGTTGTCCATCTCACTCTCATCTGATTTTCCCCTGGTGCCATAGTCACTTCTCAGCTCATTAAAATCTGAAAAGCTGTGTGATCTGGGAGATATTGAAGTTCTGTATTGAGCATATTTAAAAACTGACATTAAAAGATTAGAGAGAAGAAACCAATCTCATCACCAATGAGTGGATGGGGTGAGTCAAGGTCTGCAGAAAGAACCTCTTTGCATCTCTTGCCCTGTGCTCTGAGTATGTAGATCAGAGTTGGGGCGGGAGCATATAACCACTGTCCTTCACATTTTCTATATTGGCAAAGGCTGATGGGACTTGAAGCCCACATTATCTGGAGAGCCACACATTCCCCAGACTTTTGTAGAAGGCATGAAAGAGTAATATCAATATGACTTTTCTATATAATCAGAATCCTGTAGGATCACTTTTCCCAGATGGACCCTACACATTTCCACCTGGTCTGCACAGAAGCTTCTTTCATGCTTCCTGCTGAGGCATGAATATTGAGACACATGCAGAGGTTAGGAGGTGGAACCCTTTCCCTGTACTTATTGAGGGAGATTTGGTAGTCATCTGTCCTGTTTTGCAAAGGGCAGTATTTTGTTTTCAGGGCTATTGGAGGACAGGCTTCCTGATAAGGCACTAACTGTTATAAGGAGTATGGAGCCCAAATCTGATTTAATACTAAAGAACAGAAAGAAGGTGCAGCAGCTACCTTGAAACTGACATCAGTAGGGACCACCATGATAGCAGACTGAGCAGGCACACAGGTCATACTGGGTCACAGTCTTCCCCTCTACAGTATGGCTGTATCTCTATTTAAATTATAGTAATTATTTTAAAATTTGCATCTGTCCACATGAATCAGCATATATCCAAGTGTTATACAAACCTCTCTTTTGCCCCCATCCCATTTCTTGGTGAAGTATTTCTTTTTCTTTGGTGAGGCACAAGAGACCACCTCAGAGGTAAGAGGCGAGCAGTCAGAGCAGGAGGCAAACACCAAAAGAGAATGAACTAGAGCATTAGTTTTTCAGGTTTTAACCTTGAGGGACCCTTTCCAGGTGTACTTGTCTTCTGTGGAACCACTGATGCTTGGCAAAGGAATCTGGAGTATTTTCTAGGTCTGGAGGTAATCCAAGTTCAGCCAGGGCACTGGCCAAGTAACAACTTACCATGACCTGACAGTGTTCCATCTACAAGATACTTGGCACCATAGCCTTTGGCTGCCAGCAGAAAAAGCGGAGTAGTGGTTTAGGCAAGCTTTTGTTCAGTCATGTTTTCTACTGCCGTTGCTGCAGGATTCCTCAGTTTGAGCAATCCCTGGGCTAGCTCCGTTCATCTGTATCAAGTCTTTTTTTCTCCTTCAACCTCTCTGCTTTACTCAGCAGAGTAAGCCTCAGAAAGAAATTCAGAATTCAGTACGGCAACGTGTATATTGCGAACAAATCTTAGTGCCTCCTTCACTGATTTATGAGCTATCTCACAGAAGTAAGGACTTTCAAGTTAGAGGGTACATATTTTCAATAGGCTTGAATCCTGACAATAAACCTCCTGGCAAAGGTTACTCGGGTCTTATCTAGGCTGCCTCGAGGCAGCTAGAATGCTAGAAAGTATGCAGCAAATGGGTGCAATGACACAGCAAGATCAACAGTTCTGTTCTAGTGAGTGTTCCTGGCTGTCAAGTATTACTGATTTATCATCACATTTCTATACCACCTTTTCTATCCAAGGAATTCAAAAGGAAAGGCCGTGTGTAATGGAGGGAGGGACAAGGCACCAGATTTGTCCAAGCAGGGTAGTATTTAGTTGTAGCTTCCATTAACTGCATGCTGCATACATTCCAGGGAGTGTGTGATGTTATTCCATACATGGACACCAGCCAAAGAGATAACATGGTGCACAGAGGGGAAGGCACAGAAGGTCAGAGCACAGACTCACAGCCAGGAATCAAAAGAGAACAGGAGATTATCCATCTCACTATTTCTCCCCAAAATGAGGCCTTTCATACTCCTGATTCCCACAGGATGACACAAGCTAAGGCCTCACGTGTACCCTGAAACACACCTCTTCATGGGAAACACAGTTTTGGCTCCTTGAGTCTTGTTTCCAGGAATATTTGGCTTATTTTGTTTTTAAATGGATGTGGTTCAAACTGTACAGCTTTACGAAGTGTTTATGTTAAAACAAAAAACAACATTAGCAGTGCTGAGAAAAAACAAAAATAATCCATCATCAGAAATAACTTGGTTAACATTGCAAGACACAAAACACCACAGATGTGTGTGAATTTTTGAAAGCTGGAACACCTTTGTGGCATTTTAACCGGCCCTAATAAAAGATATTATCCAACTCGGATTGTTGTTATTTGCATATTATATCTATAGTTTATGAAATGACCCTCTCATATTTGGTCATGGCTGTTTCCTGTCTGTCAGGAAATGGCAACAAGGCCCTAATGAGCTTAGCAGTTAGTTTTCCATCTCTGGTTTTGTTTTTTTGTTTTTTTAAAAGATGGACCAACTCATCCTTCAGGCAGCTTTCTGAGTAAGAGGAGTCTTTATTGTCCTTTCAGTAGAAAAGCATTTGTCAGAATCCCTGGGCTAAATCCCAGGGTGAGCTGGCCTGTCACTTATCATCACAGAGCTTGTGAAGTGGTAATTAAATTGTGCAACGTGTCTGAGTAGCTCAGATGGGGATGTTCTAGCAAACCAGGCAGGCGGGGTGGAGTTCCCTGAGCTTCCTCTTCCATCATCCAAAGGAAAAGGTTTCGGGGAAAGCAAGCACGGTACGTGAAAGGCAATTATTGAATTAACTGGGCACCTGCTGCTGCCATTCTTCAAAGGTTGTAAAAAAAAAAAAGGCACAGATCACGATGGGCAGAAGTGAGAATGCGCACTGGGGATGCTGATGCTAGAAGGAAGCCACAACTTGGCTGGCAGATCGAGGCTCAAGCTACACAGTTGACTGGGTCATCTATGGTCATGTCCCAGAATAGATCCAGTTTACTGACACTGACAGTCATAAAGGCTGAGGTGAATGAGCACAAACGAAAAATCTCATTCACACCAGCAGGTTTTGCCAGTTCTCCAGATACTCCCTGTAACTCAAATACACAAACACACAGCTATATTTTACCTTGCATTCAAGGAATTATGCTACACTTTGTGGCTGCCAACACAGCTGTATATGTGGACTGTACATAGTAGTAGAGAGGCCCAGCAAGGATGTAGTTACAAAGGCAGTAAAAATGAAAGTGTGGCCTCCCCAAATAAGAATTCTGCTTCCCCAATGAAATTTTTGAGCATTGGACTATGACCCCCAGAGACCAGGATTCAATTCTCCACTTGGCCACGGAAACCTAGTGGGTGAGTTTGGGCGCATCACACACTCTCAGCCTCAGAAAACCCTGATAGGTTTGCCTTAGGGTCACTGTAATTCAGAAACGACTTGAAAGCATATAAGAAAAGCAGGAACACCTCCAAATCTCTAACATTCCAACTAATGAGGCACTGAAAATCATTCACACCTAGAACTCTTACGCATTCCCTTGGTAATTTGAGCCTGCCCTGTGTCTTTGGATGCCTAAACTATGTTTTGAAATGCTGAATGTTCAAATTATTGCAATTTGGAGACTGAAGGAAAATTTCACTGGGAAGCAAAATTCTTATTCCTCTGCCTCCATACCTCTGAGTCCCCAGTGAATAGACTTGTTGACTTGGAGAAGATCTGGCTTCATATATTGTATTAAGGATGTCAATCTTTGTGTGAATCCATTACTCCAACTGAGCAAGTATGTGAAGATTTTTGTATAATGTTCAGGTGCTATTCATGTTTCAGAAATTCAGAAATGCCTGCAGGGGCTTTTTGTGTCGAAAATATGTTTTCTGTGCATAAAGAGTATCTCTTGCACAGGAAACAGTGTTTTCTTCCCAAAACACACTTTTTCAAAAAAAAAACCAACATTAATTTCTATGTAAGAAATAGATTTTCTGCATTAAAAGAAATTATTTTCTGAAATTATTTTCTGCAAAAGCTTTGTGAAAGGACTTTATGAAACGGGAAGCTGCTATTCTATCTGACACGTGTTTCTCAAACACTGAAAATGTCTGTCTCCAAAGGAAAATAATTAATAATTAACATTCTTTCAATCTCTGTCTTTGTTCCATACCCCCAACAGACTGCCTTGGGGAAATCATTTCATTTTATCTTTCATTGTGCATGTGTATGATAAAAGACAAAAGGAGACAAAATGGGAAGATGTGAAGGAAGTCTGGGTGCCTTTTTCAAGGAGCACCAACAAGTCTCCATTTTGTCCCCTCAGGTTCCACCTTCTCCCTGATGATGTGTGAAAGGGTTGGCTATCTAAAGGAGGGTGTGTTTGCAGGATCAGTCTCTACCCTCTACTGACATGGAAAAAAGAGCTTCTGTGCCTCTCCCTGCCTCAGGTGATGTTCCTCTTGGACAGAAAGGCCAAAGTCCCCCAAATCTCAGTGATGCAATCAGGACAACACTTTGCCACTCATTAACAGGCGAGAATGCTTCTGTGACCTCCTAGCTAGCACCAAAACAGTACAATTGAGCATCTAGCACTCTCCGTTCAGGACAAAAACACCCCTTTCGTTCCCTTGGAAAATATCTGCAGGAAATCAAACATTTTTCCCCCTCAGAAAATCTCTTTTCAGTTAACAACTTGCTTTCCTCATTTGTAAGATTATACCCCTATGCAGAAACTCACTCCGAAAGGATGTACAGGGTGTAGGAAATGTAATTTCTTGGACTACAATTCCCAGGATCCCCAAGCCAGCATACTAAAAAATTTCCCAAGCTCTGTATTGTACAGTTGGCCCTTCACATTTGCTAGGGTTAGAGACACAGGACCCTTGCAAAAGTGGAAAAATCACAAATATCAAAGAGTGTGTGTGTGTCTGTGGGAAAGGGGATGAGGTATAGTGGGGAAAGCAAGCACCCAGGGTCCAAACCAGGTCAGGGAAAGGAGAGGGAAGGTAGGTGGGTGAACATGGTGGCCCTACACTTCCTGTCTCTCACCCATCTCCTTTCTTTGGTGTGTGTAGGGCATTGGGAGAAGGTTGCGATGTGGAGAAATTGGGCTGCAAGCTATCCTCAGTTGACCAGGCAATGGCTGGTGGAGGAGGAGGAAGACTAAGACTGTGTGACTCTCCTCATTAATAACCTTTGCCATCATGATCACACTTGGCCATTTATGTCTAAAGACGTAACTACAGTATTTCACTGTGATTCCACTTTAACTACCATGGATGCCTCCTATGGAATCCTAGGGTTTGTAGTATTGGGAGGTACTGGAGCTCTCTGGCTGAGAATTCTAAATATCCCTCCCTAAACAGCAAATATCATCATTCCATAGAACAGAATCATGGCAGTTAAAAGTGGAATCATAGTGCAATAGTTGTGTAGTGCTGAAAGGCCCTCAGTTTCCAGCTGTGAATGTTGCAGAGTATGCCCATCAAGTTTGAGGCCCTTTGTGCACTTTACTGGTATCCCGCAACATCCTGGAATCATCCCAGCAGTATCTTCGCCAGGATGGGAATGTGCCCCAAACAATCCCCTCTGCACCCGGCCAGCTGCCAATGGATGGTAGTGTTCGAGACATGTTCCTTCCTTCCGCAGGGCAGCTGGCATCTTCTTGTGCTGCACTGAGGAAGGAAGTAGCTTGATAGCGCTTCCACCTTTGCTGCACAGCCCCAGCCAATGTGAATGTCACGCAAAAGAGGCCTATTACTGGATTTTTATTTTTATTTTTTTTGATGTTGCAGACATTTACTGATACATGATTACAACAAGAAGGTGCTTGTTTCTTCCTGCTGACACTTTAAGCACCACTTAAAAACTGCAACCCCAACTGCAAAAACAGGCAACATCCTGTTCCAGAAAGCTGCAGTTCTCAAACAATAGCTAACAAGTAATGCATCTGGGAGTAAATTCAATTGAGCTTCAAAATGTCTTCCTCAAATCCTCTCTTCTGTTCATAGATTATATCACCCTCAGATCTGGTTTGCAGCACGCAACATGTTCTTCCTGGCAGCCAAATCATTACGACCCATATGTGGACGAGTTAAGTATTCAGCCACAGCTTTAGCAGGAAATTCAGTTTCACATACATAGCCAAAATCCCGGGCAAGGTGAACAGCTTCACCTTCCACCAGTGATGTCAGTAAGGTCACATTTGCAGCTTTCCTTCTGCCAGCAGGAAGGTTCAAGCCAATTTTGTCCAGCTTCTCTCTTAATGATCGACCGCCATTTTTAGATTTGGCTCTTCTGAGAACTCCTCCCAGCAAAGAAGCGTTGAGACATTCTGGGGGAGAGAGCCTTCTCTGAACCTCTGCTACTGTCACTTTGTATTTAGACGTGGAACTGAGGAGAGAGAGCCGGCCAGGAACAGAGCAGAATACCTCGTTGGGATTGATCACTACCCCGATGAGTCCATCCTTCTGGCAAGGGAGACCTTTTCTAATGACTGTCTGGTCATGCATTAATAAATGTTGATCTTCCACATTCTGAACCTCTTCCATCTGATGGGCCATTTCATGCAGTCCAAGGTTTTCTGCTAGACTGGAGGCATCTAGACCATGGCCATGGGGCAGAAGCAGCTCTGATCGCCTGTAGGTTTCCCTCCTCGCCCCAGCAGAGCCACTTTCCAGAGCTGGGAGATGAGGGACCAAGCCTGAACGGGCATGATGGGACAGATTGGAAGGATCTTGGTTGGTCTGGCGGTTGGGCCAGCTGGTTTGTTGCTGGCTGGGAGGCGGCGGCGGAGGCTGGTGGAGCGGGTTGATGGAAAATGGATCCCCGAGGTGTGAGTATGGATGGCTGGACTGAGAGTAAGGCAGAGGCTGGTAAGGGGGAGGAAGAATAAGGGGGTTGGAAATCTGAGGCCCCTGAGTGGGAAAGGGGAGGAGCCGGACTGTACAAGTGCTGGCTGACAGCTGAGAGGTGGGGCAGTCTGGGGTTCCCATTGCTGTTGCCATCATGCCGGTCCTCACAGTCCTCTTCGTACTTGACATTGTCAGCTAGCTTCCACAACATGGCGTCCAGTATCCCCCCAGAAAATTCAAAATAAGCCCGGAAGAGAAAGTGGGCGAAAGGCGTTGTAGCCCAGGGGTGGTAAATCCAAGCACAGTGCCGGGGAGGAGTAGGTCTCCCCCAGCCCTTAGAAGACACCGCTTTAAAGGACAGGCATAGAGGCGAGGCCGCGCGGGAAAATAATCACTGGGGCCCTATTACTGGATTTTTCCCCCAGTAATAGTATAGTGTGCAATTGCGATGGCTGGGGATCTGACAAGAGCAGGACTGTGACAACATTGTGTGATAGCACATGTCACAGACTGACTTCAATGCATCCCTGTGCCAGGATGGGGCTGTAGTGAGGAAATGGCCCAAAACAGTATACATGGCTTCTTTTCCTACCCACTTATATCTTTATAATGACCTTGTGAAGCTGACCGGTTGCCCTGCGGAGACTTGAACCTGGGTCTCCCAAGACAAAATCCAAGGCTCTTGAATCTTTGGTGTTAAAACAGGCACTTGGAGTATCACAGAATATATTTTAAACATGAAGACATAGTCATGCTGAAAGAATATGGCAGACTAAGTGTAAATTTAAAGCAGTGCAACCATTAAAAAGAGGGGAGGGAGTATGAATTCAGAAAACAAAAAGGACATCTAAGCAAGATTGCTTTGACTTCTTGCCTGAACATGCCTGCTGAGGAGGCCTGCTGATGTTACAAGTCTATGAAGGTACTGCTACAGGGAAGGCCAGGTCTCACGTCCCTATCCTGGGCAACTCTATGTCTTCAAAACATTCTCTTGTCCTCTTATATTTGCCTTATATACTGGATATTTATCTTACCTTCCGCTAAAAATCTAATATATAAAAGTTAAAGTTTGTGAGTTTGTCTGTGTCAGGCAGGCGAAATGATTGGCTGCCTGTGAAGATTCTATGGAATCCTGAGGTTGGCAGTTTAGGGAAGGGCCTTCAGAATTCTCAGCTTGAGAGCTCTTGGGCCTCAGATCAGTTGCTATGGAGACAAGGCCTAGCAGCAAGAAGGAAGAGGGCAGTGTATTCCATCAGGAACCCAACCTCTGTATGTTAACAACTCTGAATACAGATTGGATTGGGGAATATGGGGAAAAGTTATAGGTACTGGACAGGACAGAGACACAGGATCTCAAATCTATGTACAGTCAGCCCTCCACATTTGTGGGTTTCACTTTTGCAGTTTTGCTTATTCACGGATTATTTGCTGCCACCTCTGCTGCTTCCCTATGCCATTTTTAATAGAGATTGCAAGCCTTGTGAGACTACGAATCTGAGAAAGAGGCTTCTAAGTCCCCATTAAAAATGGTGTGGGGCTGCAGTGGAGGTGGCAGTAAGCCCCATCAGCCACCTACTTCTGCCTTGTGAAGGAACCCTGGTGCCTCAAAGGAATGGGTTGCGTATGGTGATCATACTTTGTGTGTGTGTGTTAAATATAGTTTGAGAGGGCTTAGAGTTATTCATGTTTTTTCATTTTTACAGGGGTCTTATGCTCCTAACCCTAGCAAATGTGGAGGGATGACTGTATTTCAACTGCATCTAATTCCTAAGGTAAGGTAAGGTAATTCCTAAAATATTTCTAACAAGTATTATCTATGAGAAAATAAAATCCCAGGCAACGCTGGGTAAAGACTCTAGGAGCTTAATAAAAATGGAGACTGTAGTCAAGAAATCACAAGAAGGGTAAGACTTGGAAAACTAGCTATGAAAGAACTGAAATGATCCTCAAAGGCAAAGGTATACCATTGAACACCAAAGTCAGGACAGTCTGTGCCATAGTATGTCTGATTTCTATATATGATTCTGAAAGCTGGACAGTGATGAAAGCTGACAGGAAGATAATCAACTCCTTTGAAAAATGATGCTAGAAGTGAGTTCTACAGGTTCCATGGACTGCTGAAAAGACAAATGAATGGGTCTTAGATCAAATGATATGACATGGCTCATTAGAAAAGACCACAAGACTTGGCAAAATAGAAGGCAATAGGAAAAGAGGAAGACCACTTTACAGGTGGATTGACTCAGTCAAGTTTTGTGACACCGTGTCGGCATAGTTCTTGGTAATGCTTTGAGCCTGAGTGTTCAAGTGTGATATGAAGCACATGTGAGGATAACTGCATCCATGCTTCCCTAAGCTGCACAACCCTTCTACCACTCAGGGTTTCTTTCTTTCAACAAAAAGGATCACAGGAATTGGAGTATACATAATTACATACAACACCATGTGCCATGGGAGGTGTATTTGAGGATACTCTTGCCATTTGGCCAACCCCTCCCTAAACTGCAAACCCCAGGATTCCATAGGATGTTGAAAGTGGAATAATAGCACTGTAACAGCCTAGTGCGGAAATGGCCTCTGTCTTGCTACCTATACTACTGGCCTTCAGCCACAGCTGAACTGACCTTTATCCAAAGCCTAAACTAGGCTTTCAAGAGCAGCCAGACCACCAGGGGTGCATGGAAGATGCAAACCATTAAGGATATAGCTAATACCAATAGGTAGGGATGAGTGCATGTTGTTTTTCTTGAGAGAACACTGGAACAAAGCAAGATATTGAATGTTGTGCACAACTTCATGAGAATCTCTACACTAATTTTAAAAGCAGGTTTCTAGTCCTTATGACCACAAACATAAGCTTGAAAGCAATAACTCTTTCCATGTTTAGCAAGGCCAGATGCACAGAATTACACATTATAAATATCTGGAGGGAATATGTTAAGGAATTCCTCCGCACCAACCTAATTGTGCAGCAACATCATTGGATACCTCCCCATATCAACCTGCATTAACATCATGGTACCTTCTCCAAGTGACTTCAGTAAAACAATGGTATGATGGAGCAGAAGGCCTTTATTGTAGTGGCATGGCAGTTTTGGAGTGTCCTCTGGACTGACAGTTGTTTCATACCAATATCATGTCCTCCAGTTGTCCCAATTTGGCAGGGACATTCTCTGCTGTTCCACTTTCTCAACTGCTTTTAAAATACCACTGTTTCTCTTTTCTCTTCCCACTTTCCCTATGTCCTCCACTTACTTCCACTGCTGTAAACTGAGTTCAGTGTGTAAAAGCAGTTTGTACTCAATGAACTCAGCAGGAGGGGGGGGAGTCTTACCCTTCCCAATACATCTTTTTGTCCCCCCCCCTCCAATTTTGGGCTTCCTTTGACTCAGTACACAATTTCCAGGGCTCCTTTCTTTAAAACAGTAGTTTTGCATGTTCTTCCCTATCAAAAACCTCCCCTCTTGTTGCCTGGCCCTATTGTTTTGACCACATTCTGATGTTGGTTGGCCACTTGTCCTGGTTTTCATCTGTGAAATAATGGAGACTATGCAACACAGTATTCTTTTAGGCACCAGCTGCAAACATTCTGATTTTCCTAAATATTTGAATTGCCTTTTAATTGTGGTATGGTTTTAGCTGGTTGGTGAATTGTTTTGTTAGCCTTTTTATTTTTATGGACTGATGTTTCACTGTATTTTATTGTTGTATTTTCTACTCTGGAACTCACTTTTTGTGGGTGAAGGGTGATTTGTGTGTGTTTATATTCTGCTCAGTTGACACAATTTTATTTCAGTTCTGGAACCAAATTTTTCTTAGCACAGAATCTGGATTGCCTGACTGCAGAATGTTAACCTTTTTTCTCATGGACAGTCCTGCCTATGTAATTTGCACTCATTTCACCTCCAGAAGTATAAAGCAGCTGCTTTAAGATTGGAAATTCATTAGTGTTTCATTTTGGGGGGAGGGGTCTTAATGAAAACAGAGTAAGAAACAGAGGGCTTTTGGAAGTTTTACTGTGGCATACAATAAAGTTATTGTCTTGCTTCCTTCTCATCTAGGAGCCTTTCTCTGTAAACCAAACATGAATTGGTACATTGCTTGCTTCCTTCCTGTAACAGATTTAAAAGCCATCACATGTCTTCGTATGCTGCGCACAGTTTCATGTCCATTCAACAGTTTGCTTTTGAATAGTATCTTTATGATGCCTCAGCTTGCTTATTGGCTTAAAATACTGACCTTATTTATTGGTCAGATAGGATGAACTGGTTACTTCAAGAGATGCCAGGAGTGGGGTGAGGAAAACAGCCTGCCCTGTTTTTGCCCCTTTAACATTGGTTGCATATGCAGAAATCCACAACTAGCTAATACAGGATGATGCTTGCAGGAACAGAGAATGGGAGAAATAATTTTGCACAAAGAACAGCCAAACTCTGCTCTTGTGATAAATTAATCAAATGGTGTGCATGTGTGTATCTCTTCCTTGCCTTGTTTTCTACTGTTTTGATAAGAAATAGAATGGGGAGTGTCTAAGAAGCTAGAGATACTGCTTAAGAAAGAAGTGTTGCTAGGTCACACAACCTCGAAAGCCTACTCCATGTTTCAGTAGCTTCTTAGTTGCCAAGAAGAAAACAGATCAGTTTTTCCAGTTCTCCTTCATCTTTGGCCCGTTTGCTTTCCATCCCCTCCTTGTGTAAGGCAGAACAAAATTTTCTTGCTTCAGCAAATCAATGAGATGATGATGGAATTAAGGAAGTATTGGGTGGAGAAAGCATTGCTGCCACACTCTACTAGGGAGAATGCTCGATTGACTGTAGTGGTATTTATTTCTCAGAAATTGCACTGGATTGTGATATAAGATCACATACCCTCCAACTGCCCCAATTTAACAGTCCCAATTAATCCCATCATCCTATTTTTTCAGCTTTTTAAATGTCGCATTTTCTCTCTCCTCCTCCCACAGTCCTCCTTCATTTTCAGCTAAGCTCAATTATTACACATTGAGTTGAAAGTGCATAGCAATTTGCACTCAATTAATTCAGCTGGGAAGAAAGCACAGCATCGAATCTTGTCCTTCCCTATATAGACTCAGGCAAAAGCAAATTGCTGCAGCCTCTATTGACTTGTGCGCTTCTTCCTCATTAACAGTTTTTGCCATCTGACCAGACTCTGATATTGCTTGGTCACAAGTGTCCTGGTTTTCATCTGTGAAAATGCTGGAAGGTATGACAGCACTCATCTGACACCTTGGCTGGCATTTAACTTGTTATGCTGAGGCCCAGGATGTTATCGCAGCTGAATGTGATGCATGTGGAAACCACCTTGGGTGGAATTTGCTAGTTTTCTTTTCTCCCCTTGCTTGTGGTTCTGTGTACCACTATGAGTTGTAGACGCCAGGCCTGCTGGATCTGATCACGCTTATCAATACCATATATGCAGTGGCTGTTGAAAGGAATGGGAATTATGCATGTTTTTATGTGATAACTAGGGTTGACAGACACCAGGCTAGAATGGGCCTCTTTTTTACCTTTAAGAGTTCAGGAACAGAGCCAACTTTCAGACAGTTGCTGGCCATTCTGGCTGAAAGATTTTGGGAGGTGTGGTCCAAAAGGTCATGTTTCCATGCTCTGCTCAGGAGTGTGGTTCCCAACCCACTTTTCTCAACTGTGTCCCAATATTCTCTCTGCCTTTCTCTTCTGGCTTCATAATGCAATTCATAGCCCTGAAATAGTCTCTGTGTTTGGTCAGTTTGAACTTTGTTAGTGCTGATTGAAGTGAACACACACAAGGAGAGGAAGAGGAAGAAGCAGCAGCAGCAACAGTGTGGTGTAGTGGGTTGAGTGCTGGATTGGATTTCAAGAGACCAAGGTTCAAATCCCTACTCAACCTCTGTGCCTTCTTGGACAAATCACAATTTTTCAGCTTCAAAGGAAGGCAATGGAAAACATCCTTTGAATAAATTTTGCCAGGAAAACCCTATGATAATGTCACCATAAGTTGGAGTTGATACAAACGGACATACCCACACCAAGGCAGAAGGAGCTATTGGAACTTCCATGGTTCTGATGAAGGTCACAAAAGCTCATGCTGTAGGAAATGTTACCTTTAAAAGACCAAAAGATCTTCTGTTGTTTTTGCTGCAACAGACTTATCAGAGCATCCCTGCTGGGCTGCATTTTTGTTTACAATGGAGAGGGAGAGATGAAAATGTCCAGAGAACAGGGACCAAGATGATCAAAGGTCTGGAAACCTAACCTTATGAACAGCAACTTAGGGAACTGTGTATATTTACCTTGGAGAAAAGAAGACTTAGTGGTGACATGATAGCTATCTTAAAGGATACCATGTAGAAGATGGACCAAGTTTGTTTTCTGTTGCCCCAGAGACTAGGACATGAATCAGAGGATTCTAATTACAAGAAAAGAGATTCTACTTAAACATTAGAAAGAACTTCTTTACGGTAAGACGCAGTTTGGCAGTGGAATGGGCTGATGAGTGGGGTGGGGAGTGGTGTCTCCTGCTTTAATCAGCTCTTTAAACAGAGGTTGGATGGGCATTTTTCAGGGAAACTTTAGTTGTGTATTCCTGCATGGCAATGTTGGACTAGATGGCCTCTTCTACTTCTATGATTCTGTGGAAAGTATGTAGTTTTTTCATACCTTGCTATCATTCTAATGCATAGATGGAAGATGTTCAACTTTCCACATGTTAAACAGGAACTCTCCTCTCCACTGGCTGTGCTGGTTACAGCTGATGGGTGTTGCAGCCCAACAACACCTTGAGGGCCAAATGTTCTCCATATTTGACCAACCCCAGCCTTTTCCAACCTAGAATCCTTCCCATGTGTTACGCTACAATTCCCACTGTCCTCATAAGCAGTACTGGCTGGGGATGATGGGAACTGTAGACAAAAACACTTTAGAAGTGTCATGTTGGAATAGGCTGAAGTAGACTGACTAGTATCAACCCAAATTTTTCAAGCAAGAATGTTTTCTTGTTTATTCTAGAGATATCTTGCACTGAACTTCAAAACTTTTTCATAGCGAACAAAAGCTGCCACTAAGAGCTATGGCATTTTCCCCAAATCAGTGTGTGAATGTGCAAAGTGAACTTCTCTTACAAGGAAACAGCAGGGTGAGAAGTGTGTGCACTTTTATATTCCATGAGTTTGAACTGTTAACGTGTTTTATTTGTGGTATGAGCAAAACAAAATAATGAGTACCAATCCGATGTGGAAATTCCAGATGTAACAGCCCCTCTTTTGGCAAATAGACCTGTTTATTCCCATGCATCAAATTAGTTCCTGCTACTAGAAACTCACTGAAACCTCCCCTTCTCTCATGTGGCCAGATGTGCATGAAGCTGGCCCCTAGTTTTCCACCTCTTTAACAGCTGTGCTTGAAATATACTTTTTAAGTAATGCAAGGCAATGCATTTTCTGTTAGAACTTAGTAGCTGCTCTCAAAAAGAACATGAAGATCAAGATTACAGCAAAGAGGAAACTGGAGTCTAAACAGATGTGAAACCCAGGAACGGTTCTTCCCATTATGGAAAGGAAAAACAGCTTTTGTTTTCTGGTCTTACTGCACATAATCCTAGCGCACAGCAGAGTCTGTTGTTTCTGCTGGGCGATTGTGTACGAACCATTCCAGAATTGTAGACATGTGCCTGATGTTCCTAGCTGTGCAGCCTTCTGCTGTGTCACAAGGCAGCATGCAGGGGAATTCCATCAGTGCTGTTTTCCCCCTCCCCCCTTCTGAAACACAGGACCTAGTTATTGGGGATTAGATGGAACAGATGCATGTAAGATGCTTAGAGCTTTGGTCCAGACACAAGGCTACTTTCCAATCAGCTCAGAGGAAACAAGGTAATTAGATGAAATCTTGGGCAGTGAGCAAAAAGTGGAATTTGCCTGTTAGTGGACCACAGGATTTCAGTTCTTCCTCTTCCTCCTCCCCCACCCCCTTTCTCTTGTGCTTTTTGTCAAATGAATCCTTCCCTGCCTCCTCCCTCCCTGCACACAGCAGCTGATGTCAGCTAATAACTGCTAAGCAGGTCAGGCCTTTGCAGCTGAAGCAACTTGTGCCACTTAAGCAGAGCAATGAATCAAGCCTATGCCCTTTTTTTAAAAAAAGCAACAGCTTTTGGATTTGCTACAGACAATGCTGTATCCCCTTTAGCAGTTTAAGGGACAGCAGTAAAAGCTTCTGGATACAATTTGAGCTTTGTACCAGAGGGCATGGCCACAAGATGTTAAAAACGGATGACACCCTCTCCCCCCTACTCTGCTAATTTTGATTGAAAATGTTACCACTAGAAAAGTGGCAGAATGTACAGGGAAATAAAGAGCCACAATAGTTAGCTTCTGGTTGTTAGAAAAAGAAACATCTCTTGAGAAATGTTGCTTTAATTAATCAGTGAGGCTCAGTGGCAACTTAAGCTCGTGGCAAACCATCATCTGCCGTACCCTTCTAGTACCTTTCAACTTTGCTGTACATAAGCACAGAGCAACAGATCCTGATTTAGGCACATGCAATTGGTCTGCCAGTGTGGTATAATGGTTTATGTGTTTGACAGCTCTGGAGGCCATAGAAACCCTTTCAGAAATCTTGGGCAAGTGACACTCTCACAGCCTCAGAGGATGGCAAAGGGAACTCTCCCTTGAACACTCTGTGATAGATTCACACCAGGGCTGCCATAAGTTGCAAATGACTTGAAGGGACACAACAACAATTTGTCTGCTTGAAGTAGACCCATTTTTCCTCCTCGCAGTAGCATCTCCAATGTGAAACAGAGTGTTAGAGAATCCTGCTGAAGATGGTGGGCTGCCATGTGGGGAAAAAGGGGTGGATTGCTGAAAATAGGACAATGGCATCTTCTATTGGCTGCCAGTTTGCTTCTGGTCTAATTTCCAGATGCTGAATTTAAGTACATTTAAAGCCCTACAAAAATTGAGACCTTAATACTTGAAGTTTTTTTTCCTTTATACACCTGCCTGACAACTGAGGTCTACAGGAAGGTCCCTTCTCTTTGTGAGGATGTGGGAGAGGGTTTTCCTGATTGTGGAATACCCTTACCTTGGAGATCTGACTGGGGCAAACATTGATTTCTTTCTCACACTAAGCCAAGCTATGGCTTTTTATTAAAGCCTTCAGGGACTAATTTACTTTGACATGTACATGATTTTAAACTGTTCTGATTTTTAAGGTTCTTTAATAATGTTCATTTAATATATTTTATCTTGTTCATATCATTTCTGTTTTTCACCTGGAAGTATTTTAAATAATTTATATTGTACATTGCCCTGAAATCCCACAATAAAGGGCAGGAGATGGATGGATGGATGGATGGATGGATGGATGGATGGATGGATGGATGGATGGATGGATCTAGTCTGTTCATAGAAGACAGCTCCTGCATCCAATCATATACTTAGTTACTCAGAGATTAACTCCACTAGAATGTAAGATGCTGTCAGCTATATTTCAGAGGAAGGAACTGCCAAAACCACTTCTCAGTATTTCTTGCCTAAGAAAACCCTATAAAATTCATAGGGTTGCCATGAGTCAACAGGCAACTTGAAGGCATGTGTACACACACAAACACAAGTTGATGAAGATTTGTCTCCAAGAAGTGTACAGTATCGCAGCCAAATGTGTCTATGTGTTCCAATTTATGCTCTTTAGAACAAAGTGGTAGATTGTGAGGTTTACCCAATCCAATTTCTTGTGATGAACCTAAAGCAGTCTTTCTTTCCTGAGAAGAACCAGGGGAATCAGAACAATTTGCACTTCTTTGGCTTTCTCTGCAAAGATTTTGCTGGGTAAAAGGGAAAAAGTAACAGCTTGGATATGGTGAGGAAGGGAAAAGGAACTTATAACTGATGTTCTTGAGGTTCAAGTTCTCTTTCAGGGCCCATCCCCCATCTCAAATACTTTGTTGTTCTACTGCTAAGATCCAGACCTAGCTCTCCACCCCTTAAAAAACCCTATCACAAAGCCACATCACACACTTTAGTAAAAGCAGTTAGGAAAGTTAGCAGAAAAGGGGTAATGCATTTACTTAATAATTGGAAAAAAAATCACTATTTATGTCAAATTGCCATCTAATTTTTTTTTTTAAAAAACTGTTACGTAACCATTACAGGATGAAGATAAAACCACCTTCCATTATTTTAACCTCCCATCTCTACACTGAGGTTGGAAGAGGAGAGTTGCATGCATGTTCGAAAACCAATTTTCACCCGCACCACCAGAACACATTCTCCTGCTTCCCCTTTCTCCCTCCCTTATAACTGTAACTTCCACAATGCTTCAGTTAGATTCTTAGTTGTAATGTAAGCTTACAAGTACAATATTTAATATGCAGCTAAAATATTTGTTTCCATTGCAATATTTTACAGCACCAAACCAATGCTGTGTGTAGTGTTGCAGTTCAGCCTTTCAGACAGCCATTTCTTTTCTCATGACATATTCAGCCTTCATTGGTCAGTGAGCATGCTCAACTCTCACTGAGCTCTTTTGGAATATGCAATTTTGCTCCTTGTTCCTCCCTCCCAAGTGGATTTCCCCCCCCTGTTTCCCCTGTAAACACTGGGGCTCCTCAAAGCAGACTGCTACCTTTTTAATTTCTCTGTGACTTGTTTTCCTGCAGAAACCAATGGCTCAAGGCACCTGAATTTCTATTGGTGATCATAATTGGGTAGTATGTATATAGTGCTTTCAAGTGTTCAGTGTGTGTTATGAGCACTTACTGAGTTATGCTCCATAAAATGGCCCCCAAAGTAAATATTAACCTGTGATTAGTATTGTAAAAGTAAATATTAGTCTTCTGATTATCCCCATTATCCAGAGGTGGGGGCCTATGGCTGGGAGTGGCTGAATATCATACCACCTACTAGGCTGATAGCTTTATTGGGATCTGAACCTCTTCCCCATACATTGCTTGTATATCAGGCCATGTGGGTATGAGAACAGCAATATCAAGAACTGTTTCACACTAACCAGTGCCATTATAAACTCTTAGAATGAAAAGAACAAAACAATCAGGTGGTGTGCTGTGGCATCTTATAAGACTTAACATTTTTTGTAATGGCTTTTGCTTTCATGGCTTGCAAGTCACTTCAAGAGATGCATGAAATGTTGTCAGTTACTACGTGAACAGTCTAAGGAAATGTTCATCTCAGCATTCACAAGATTGAGTTGAGCATCTATTGAGAACCAGTATGCTCTGGATGTGAAGATACTTTCTTTGTTGCCTAAGACTGTGCTCCCCCTCTTCCCGTACTTTTCACTTGCTTTCTGCCAAAATCTGCAAACCAGCTGCTCTTGGTAAATGCTGCTATGTGTAGAAGAAAATAACCTCTTCTCTTGAACCAATCATTCTTCATTACAAGGACTCAGACTGGCAACACTTCCCGAGCTGCCACTTACAGAGTACTTAACAATGGCTCCTTGTAGCAGTGTTTTGATGAACAGTTGTGGCAGAGCGCATGTGTGATTTTCTTGTTAGCAGTCTGCGCTAGTGCTGGCATCAACTATCTTTCATGGCCCTGTTGTAGATGAAATTCTGAAACAAGACAGTGGCCATTTCCACACTACACCATTATAGCGCTAATATTCCACTTTCAACATCCTGTGGAATCCTGGGGTTTGCAGTTTAGGGAGGCGCTAGCCGGCCCCTCCCTAAACTGCAAACCCCAGGATTCCATAGGATGTTGAAAGTGGAATAATAGCGCTATAACGGACTAGTGCAGAAATGGCCAGTGACTTTCCTGTTTAATAATTCTTGACTTTTTACACACAGAGGTTCTGAAATGCCCCAAATACCTTAAAGGCACCAGTCTCATCTGATCCTGGAAA
Organism: Iguana delicatissima; assembly: GCA_948472985.1. Lineage (NCBI taxonomy): Eukaryota > Metazoa > Chordata > Lepidosauria > Squamata > Iguanidae > Iguana > Iguana delicatissima. The sequence continues at coordinate 56,465 of CAOKZL010001279.1, forward strand.
CTTAGCAGGGCCAGCCCTGGTTACTACTTGGATGGGAGACCACAAATAAATACCAGGTGCTGTGGGCTATACCTTATTTCAGAAGAGGGAATTGACAAAACCACCTCCGAGTATGCCTTGCCTAAGAAAACCCTATGAAATTCATGGGGTTGCCACAAGTCAATAGGCAAGTTGAAGGTGCACACATCCGCACACACAGATTTGAAATTAGTCTGAGAGCAGCCCATGCCTCATCTCTCAATCCTGCCAAGCATCTGAACAAGATCTTGACTCAAAAAGTGAAACTTACAGCTCAGCCATCGGTACCCTGCATTCCCAATCAAACTGAGAACCACTCCTATTGTGCCAGAAAGGTTTATATTCTCCACATGCAGCAGCACCTCTGGCAGAATGCTTGAACTCTGTCGAGGCTTCCAAGCTCTCTGTTCCAGGCACAATATAGGAATAGACTGAAGTCGTCACAGGTCCCAAATGCCAAAACTAACACTTTTCAGGATCAGGCTGCTTGCAAGAGCAGCTCATAGGGAGTTTTAGGATGTAAAAAAGACATGTTTTCATAGTTCTGACTTTTCTTTTCCTTTTACTAGTGCAAGCTTAGTTTTTCTTTCTGAACTTGCCTTTTGGTGAGCTGTAATCTGCTTCTAGACAGCGCCCCTGTGTGGCAGCTTCTCACCATTTGTTGGCTTCTGTAAAATGTAATCTTTTCCACCACCTTTAAAAGGTCTCTTTCACCACCTATGGAATCATTTTCATTTTGCTCATACTGATGTTCCAGTCTGTTCTCTTCAGAATACTCCGTTGCCAATCCTGTTGTTTAGTGCCGAGAGCTGATTGACAAAATTGATCAGAGCTGGAGACACAACAATTCACAACATTTAGTAGCTTCTTTTAATAAGGCTGAGTTTTTGTCTTGCTCTCTAAGCACATTGTTTTGCAGAGGTGCACACTTCATCATAGTAAACAAGGATTAAGGATAATGCTAAAATGAGTAACACTGAGTTTGATTGATTTGTTTGCTTTCAACGTGACCTTATCATTCTAGCTAAAGTTTTGAAAGGCATAAAACAGCCGTTAGTTTACACCTGCCAAACAAAAGCAGGTATCAATTATTCTGAATACCATATGAATCTGACTGAGGGAGTTCAGTCTTGTGGATTGTATTTCAATATTCACTTAGAAGTGGAGACTCACAGGTCAGGGTTCATTTTACATGAATGCCACCACTGTTATTAAAGTGTCTATGATCTAAGTTACACTTCTGTCATGATCTTATAAGGCATTTATTTGACGTTTCACTTGCACTAGTCTTAATCAACCACAATCTGTAAACACCCCTACAGATTAGATACGAGGCAAGTCCAACTATATCCATGCCTCTCTTAGGGGGGCTGGACAGCTATATTGTTTGTCTTTATAAACACACAGATGTAAAGACACAGAATAGGGAGCTTCACATCATCCTCACACAATTTTTCTTGTGAGTAAAAGGCAGAGATTTATACTGTTGCTATGTGCCTTCAAGTCATTTCAGCCTTATGGCGATCCTAAGGCAAACCTACCACAGGATTTTCTTGGCAAGATTTGTTCAGAAGAGGTTTGTCCTCTGAGGTTGAGCGAGTGCAACATCACCCAGTAGGATTCCATGACCACACATGGAGTTGAGACTGTTGTTCTCTAGAGTTTTAGTCCAACACTCAAACCACTACACCACGGTGGCTCTCATAGATATTCATATAGTCACAGTCTATTACTGTAATAGGTAGTAGTTTTGTTTTTGAATGGTCTACATGAGCTGCTCCATAATGATAGAATAGTAGGGCAAGGGCTGACCATGAAAGAAGAACAAAATTGTAAGTGCATGAGAGAAGCTATGTTACCAAGAGTGACCATAATATTCAAATACAGTAACCCAGCTGCACCAGCCAATACTCTGCCTCATGTGCTAGTTCAGAGAACTTTTTAACAGGATTGTACCACTGGGATGTTTTCCTTCCAGTTAAGAAATATCTGGATTCCATCAAACAACTGTATATGTTCCATGTACAATTATGGTTGTTGTTGGAAATCACCTGGAAAAACTCTATAGGTCATTCAGCTTCAAATATCAGTGGATCACAAGACCCATTTGGCCAACAACTTATATTTAAGACTGTTAGAACAATGGATCAGCATTTGGATGCTGGTCTGGATAAAGCCAATAAACTGAAGCTGAATCCCAGCAAGATGGAGACTCTGTTTTGGTGGTCTCTGAGTCTAGAAATAGGGTACGTGGTCTGTCCTGTATGGTAGTGTGCTGCCCTAACAGAGATTATTAGTTTGAGAATACTGCTCAATCAATCTGTTCATTACTGTTCATTACTGGTGGCCCAAATGAACTCCATGGTTTAAAGTGCTTGGAGCCAGCTTCAGTTGGTCCACTGACAATGGCCTTCCGGACAGAGATAACCTGGCCACAATACTTAATGCACTGCAGCCGGTGTGGTGTACTGGTTTGAGCCAGTAGTGACTGTGAGCCTGGAAACCAGGGTTTGATTCCCTGCTTAGCCATGGAAACCCACTGGGTGATCTTGCCAGCACCATACACTCTTAGCCCAAGAAAATCCCATGATGCCTTAGGGTTGCCAACAGCTTGAAAACACACAACAACCTAGTTAGATTACTGCAATACACTCCAGTTGGGGCTCACCTTGACGATGACTCAGAAGCTGCAACCGGCGCAAAATGCTCCAGTAAGATTGCTGACTGGAGTACCATATATAGACAAAATATAACAGTGGTCTTAAAAGGATCTGCATCTGGCTGCCAATCCACTTTTGGCCTGAAACTGCTGATGTTACTTTAAAGACCTAAACAACCTGGAACCTCAAGACTTGAAGGAGTTCCTCCTTACATACATATCTGCCCAATAATCAAGATCTGCTGGAGCCCTCTTCTTCCACCAATGAGAGCAATACATCTGTGAAGACCTGACAGTGAGCCTTCTCAGCTGTGACCCTTTGTGCAATGCCTTTTCTTGGAAACCCAACCGCCCCTCATTTATGCACCAAGTTAAAACTTGTCTTTTTATAAAAGCTTTGGGATCAAATATACAGCTGGGCCTCCACATTTGCTAGAGTTAAGGGCTCAGGACCCCTTTAAAAGTGGAAAAACTGCAAATATCAAAGTGTGTGTGTATCTGTGGGAAGAAGGTCAAAGCATGCTGAGGACAGCAGGTACTCAGGATTCAAACCAAGACAGGGAAAGGGGATAGGTTGGAACGATGGCTCCATATTTTCTCTCTCACACCCATCTCCTCCCTTGGGTAGGTGTTGGGAGGGGCATCAGAAGAGGGTTTGTGGTGCTGAGAAATCTGTCTGCAAGGTATCCTTAGCTGGCCAGGCAGTGGTTGGTGGAGGAGGACCAGAGGTTGGTTTTTAAAGGGCTATGTAGTCTGATTGGAAGCACTGGGAGGGAAGATTCCCCCAGAAAAGAAGTACCAGGGGGCAGGGTTTGGATAAGTTTGCAAATAATTAAATCTGTGAAAGTTAAACCTGCAAATGTGGAGGGCCAACTGTACTTTTAAATTATTAGACAAACTACAACAGTTGAAATTATGCAATTAATATATCTAGAATATTTACATTTTATTGTTTTAAATTTGAAGCTATTCTTCTGATTTTACTGTAAGCCACATAGAGACCTTATAGTACAGGAACACCTCAGTTAATGAAGCCTCTGAAAACAAAGCTTTTTACAAACACTTTTGGGAGGCACAGCTAGAACTGCTCTCCTTGCCACTACTACCATTCAGTGGAAGTGAAAAACTATGTTTCAAACAGTTTACTAAAAGTAAAATATATTTACAGCTTATAGCAGATTAACTCTGCTCACAGAAAAACACAACAGGTAGTGGCTGCAGGAGATGCCCAAAGCTTCCTCTCTTTGTATTCAAGTTTTCAGTAATTCAGCCCAAGTCCTTAAACAGAAACCTTGGAGAACTATGTTCATTTTGATTGCTACAGTGAGGTACTTACATCATAAATGAAAAAGGGAAAGGCAAACATCCTCTCCTTTTGGAAGAAGCCCTTAAGTAGTCTGCAAAACACTCAAAAATGTTTCTGTTTAACTTATGCAAAGATTACTTAACCTGGTCATTGATTTCACACATGCATATTGTTAGCTTTGAATAAAGTGTCCAGAAATGTTGTTAATTGAATTTATTTTAGATATTTATTTTTTGGGGGGGTTCTCCATATTCCCTATTCCTATTCTTTCCATGCTGTTTCTGCCTCTAGTACCAAATTTTCTGTTAAAGACATAATGGTCAGGAAACATATCTAATTTATTAAATGAGGTACACTTGTATGGGATGGTCTAGAAATAGTGGAAATAAGATAAATTAGAACAAGTATAGTGCGAAAAGAAAGCAAGCACTACTGAATGGACTTGCATTATGAAGAGGCATTTATACTTCAAGCACTATACTTATACCAAACTCCTGCAGATTTCAAATCAGCACATGTAACAGCTGTTAGTGTTGGCTGAACAGCGAAACAGCAAGTCAGTTGAAATTTATGAAACAAATGTGCTTGATTTGGTTTTTTTTATTATCATAAACAAAAGTACACCATCATTTCATTTCACTCAATAATGTGAAATCAAAAGCTGGATCCAGACTAAATCATGATAAACTTCATCATGGATCCACCTTTATATAAATCTCTACACTGTAAAAATCTACACTGGGGCAGCTCTGTTATATCCTAGGGTAATGGGACATCCTCCCAAAGACAATAGACATTATATATTTTCATTGAGCGCCAACATGTATAGTGGTTTGAGTGTTGGATTATGACTCTGGAGGACAGTGTCTGAATCTCAGCTCAGCAGTGGAAATCCCCCTGGGTGACCCTGGGCAAGTCACTCTCTCTCAGCCTCAGAGGAAGGCAAAAGCAAACTCCTTCTGAACGAATCTTGCCCCAAAAATCCTTCACTTAAAGTTGGAAATAATGACTTGGAGGCAAAGAATAAAAAACATTATTTTATTCCTGTGTACATCTTGATGAGAATATAAGGAGTTGGTGTTTTGAAGTAAGATCTCCAAAAGAAACCCAAACAGGACACAGTGATCCAACTGAGAAAGATGCCTGAGTTCCTAAGCTTAGAGAAAAAGGCTCAAGTATGAGCACTAAAAATCAGAATTGTAATTATTCTGCGGGTTAAATACTATACGTGTTTGCATGTGCTTTCAAGTCACCTGTTGACTTCTAGCAACCCTCATGAACTTCATAGGATTCTCTCAGGCAGGGAATACCTGGTTTTGCCAGTTTCTTCCTCTGAAATATAGCCTAGTATAATCAGCACGGTGAAGTAGATTGAGCTTTAGAGTACAACTCTGGAGATCAGGTTTCAGTTCCCCACTTAGCCACAGAACCCCACTGGGTGACCTTAGGGGTGTCGCACACTCTTAGACTCCAGAAAGCCCTGTGATATGGCAACCTTAAGGTGAACCTAAGTCTGAAATGACTTGAAGGCACACAACATTTCTTTTAACTATAACTTAGTATTTGTTGGCTGTCTCCCATCCAAGTACCAAGCAGGGCTGATTCTGCTTAGTTTTCATTATCAGACAGGATCTTGCACCTTTAGGGTCTTATATCATTTTTTCTCCAATATACTATGTGCCACAATTTAGCTTTTAATATATAGATTTCTCATATTTGGCTAGCTACCCCAGTCCTCCAGCTCTCAGCTTAGGGAGAAAAACAACTTACATACTCCAGCACAAAACTTCTAAATCAGTTCAACACAGGAATCCATCCCATGCATTCAGTTATTCTTTTAAAAAAAGATACTGAATTATATTTTGAAGAACACTATTGTTCCTCCTTATGAGCCATAATGAATCTACAAAAATGCCTAGCTGAGAGTCACAGGTTTCACATGCAGTTGGGAACTATGGAAGTTTCAGCTACAGCACTGCAAATCATGCCCTTCTCAATGAATGTAGAAATTCTACACTACTGATTTATTGTGTAAGTTGAACTATACAAAATTAATAAGCATTGTTTTCACAGCACAACTGAAGATTCTGATATTTCACATGCACCAGAACTAGTCACAGTTTCTCTGGCTATTATGTAGACATAGGTTTCAAAACTAAGTTTTCTGCTTTTGGAAAGTAATCCCATTAAGCTAGTCCTGAAAATCTGGATGCTAAGACAAGAACTAAAAAATAGTTAACTGAGGGCAATACAGCCAAGTAAATTACAAGAAAGCTTAAGAAACTTAGCATATTAAATCTGAAGATTGAAGACACATTTTACTTCAGTATGGTACAAATGGCAAGTGTGTGTTGATGGAGTTTTGTTGAACAGTATAACAGAACATTTGAGTACTTTGACACTGTTGGAACTTCACAGCAATCATCCGTTTTGATATCATGCACTAGACACTCCTGTAAATAGCAATGTAGTCCAGCTGTAAACTACTTAGGTTCTGAATTGTGAATTCAGTGGGAACACTGTGGTGTGCTAGCAGCACTATCAGTACATGAAACTCACTTAATTTAAACGCAATTTAAAAATAAGTAAAAGATATCTAAAGACACCTGTGTTCTAACTGAAAAAGAATGACTTACTGTATGTTTTCTAAAGTAACAACTGAATGAGAAAGTGGTAGGACTGCTGGAAGTAGAACTGCAAATGCAACTTATCCAAGGTCAACATGTGGGGAAAGTGGAACTGAGATGAATCAGGAATCAAGATATAACAAAATTAGTCTGAAACAACCATCATCTTGTACTTGCGCCATATGTAACTTTGGGGCTCTGTCCAGAGAAGCTGAGTTTTCCACTAATTCCCAGGCTGTGGCACTAGTGACAAGTGAATACACCAAATGTGATTTGTCAGCTGCGGTGTAACCTAAGTTGCTATAATTGTGATTTGCATACAATGTACTGGGATGGTATCCATGTGTGTATGGAATAACTGATAGAGAATGTGTATCTGCATACTGATATGAGGTGCCTACGGACTAAGAGGGAGGAGGATGTGGCATGGCGTTGTGTGAGGGTGAAAGCAACAGGTACTGGGTATAGCCTGAGAGCGAGGTGTAACATAACAGGCTTCATATACTGATAATATTGTGATACACTAGTAAGACTGAGTGGAACCTGGTGGCAGTACAACCCACAAAGAGAGTATGAAGTTACTCTATTTGCTGGTGTGTAAGACTCACTTCTCCTGAAAAAATACTGTTTGAAAATGGGTACATCTTATACTTTGGTGTGTCTTATACACCAGCAAATAGTATTTCCTGGTGTATAAATGGGCCGTGTCTTATACATGGGTGTGTCTTATACGCCAGCAAATACGGGTAGTTCTGTTTGCCCACTGTGGTGATCTGCGACTTGATACCCACTGGAAAAAGCCAAGGAATGCTGCAGATGGTGATACTATGGTGAGAACACCTCAACAGCCATGGGATCCATTATGCATTTTAATGTTGCTTGAAAGAAAAGCCACTGGAATATGTAGTAAGTGCAGCTCATTCAGTTAAGCGGATGGACACTTGCTTTTAAAAACATGGGCAGAGCTGAATAACTGAAGCAAGACTGGCAATAATCAGAAAGCCGGGGGGGGAGGGCTGCGGTCAGATGAAGCTGTGGTGAATACAATTCCATCCCAGTCTTGGAGCGCTGGCCTTGCCCTAACTTTGTGTCAGCACAAAGGCTGTGCCCTTGGCTGCAGGAAGTTTGGGTCTGACTGAACTTGGCTCTTCCCTTGCCTCCCTTCTTCATGCTTTTTTCTTTCTCTTCTGCCAGCCAGATCTAGCACAGGAGTTCTGTTGACAGATCTTTGAGATGAACAAAAGGAGGTTCTGAGATCAAGTAGCAGCAGAAACAGAAAGGCATCTCTGCTGGCAGAAGTGACTTGTGCATAAATCTCCTACAAGTGGCACACTTTTGAGACAGAACAGCACTGCAAGTCATAATATGGCCATTAAGCCACCCTCTCTCCAGAAGGCAAAGGTGAAACACATCCCAAACTTCAGACCACAGCCTTCAGTTACAACCTTCGGTTGAATGTGACCAGTATGAATAATCTTCACTAGCAGATTGCTTGCCTCTGTTGATGTTTTAAATGAATAAAATTTTATTAACAGAATATACAGCCTACATGTTAAGATGCATATTGAAAGTACCATCTGAGTTACTAATAAACAGTAATTAAAATGTAATGAATTACTGATCCAAACCTCATTTAGTAAAGCTGAAAGGTACAGCAAAATAGATTGACAAATGTAAACAATGAACTTTGAAAATATTCTTCCATAAAGACTATTTCAGTGAAGAGAAACTCTAAAGTACTAGCTGCACAGGCTTTAGACTACTTCAACTTTAGTCACAAAATCATTTGCACGTATTCTAATGACTTTGGCTCAGATATGCATCCCAGGGGATCAAGCAATTAAGTACTTTTCAATGCAAGCAGGGACAAAAAGGCAGCTTGAGTTACTGTTTTTTTTCCAATCCAAAGCTGGGTTGAAAGAACTAAGATCTTCTTCAATGAAAGAGGCTTTTAAAGGTTTCTTGTGTCACTGCATCCAGTCTTACCTTATACTTTCACATGCTGCATTTGGGCTAGAACATTATTTACACATAACAACTCATGTTAAGCCAGGAAGTCAGTATTAAATCTGTTCAATTAAGAAACCAATGCACTTGCTGATTCTTGACAAGTGAGCCCAACCAGTGGTTAATTGAATAAATTCAACTGTGATTTCCTTTAGAGAGAAATACATAGCTGGACTCCATTCTCCAGGCATAACTCTAAATAGACAGCAATAAAATCATAGACTTCAAAAAGGAAAGAGGCACCATGAAACTCCAAAATAAAACTTAAATTTATGTTTTACTGTAATATTAGAACATCTTTTGTATACAATCAAATATGGAAACAAAAGAACACAACTTGACTGTTGAGTTTGTATGTTGCTACGCAGACACCTTCATGAAAGTCAAACCTTGTATCCAGCTTTAGCTAAGAAATTCATTGCATTTTTCTATCCATGATTGGGTTTCCAAATGGTGGGAGAATCTGTAAAATTTTACCTTTGAAGCCCAATTTGTAAATATTTGAGCTAGCATTCAAAATATATTCACATGAGTACAATGATGAGATCTGCTGACTAACTACCAGCAGTTTATTACAGATGTAGCTATACTGTAATCAAAAAGGAGGGTGGTGGATGCAAAATTAAGCACACAATCCATTTTTCACATATTTAGCTGCTGTAGAAATCCCCTGTTTGACACAAATGCGAGAATATTTGAGATTTCAAACTGTGTGCGCTTCAGGTCAAACAGCAGCAGCAGTTAAAAAAAAATACTGCTAAAAGCAGTTACACCTGCTTGTGCCTTTAGAATACTAGCTACCCAAAAAAATTCAACTCAGTGCTTTATGAGAGATTCAACACGTGTACTAAAAGTAGCTGCATACATGCAGCAAAGAATGAGATCAATGGCTAACAGACAAGAAAATGCGCAAGGACCTTATATGACAGGATACAATCAGAACAGGGCAAGAAATGACACAACTAAAGTTGGAAACAAAGGTGTGCAGATGACAAATCAGCATTATGAACGGACTCTAAAGGCACATTTCAGATAGCACAATGATTCTTAATTAAGAGTTTCTTTAAAAGGAACGAGAAGTGCATGTTTAGCAATGTTCTCCGAACACAACTAAATGCTTAGTCCAAATGTTTCATAGTATTCTCCTCAGTCAATATGGCTTCTCAGCACAACTCCCATTTCAAGCAAAAACAAGAGGGAGGGGTTGGATGGCTGGGTTAGTAAAGGCTGACTGTACTAACAACATTTACTCATCAGATCCCACTGATCTCTTCTGTGACCTTTTGCGTGGTAACCGTCTTGGTGAAGCTTTGTCTGAAGGGGAAGAAAGAGAACAGTTATCTACTGGGATCAGCACAGAAACCTGGAGGACAGAAGAGAAAACTGTGCCTCATCTGACCACACAAGAAACTATCATGCAAAAGGCAAACCTGAGAGCACTGTATATGCTTTCTCAGATTATCGACATGCAGTGAAGTAGCCTATCTCCTATCTATTCCTAAAACAGTAGGAGATCAAACCATTCAATCTCAGTTCTGCTATGGTACGCTGGCTGGCCCAGAACAGTCTGTATCTGCCCAGTTTCAGTTCCTAAATCTAGAAATAAGAGTTTGCACAGCAGTTCTAAGGACAAAGGAAACATGTCTCATTTCCCCCTATAAGATAGCTAGAGCTAAAAATAACTTACATTTTTCATCTTAAGGCTCAACTTAATTATTGAGTCAATTCCAAAAAGATATGACTACTATAGCATCTTAAACTACATATTTTGTAGAATAAAGTAAACTTGCTAATCTTCAAAACAGCACTTGATATTCCAATTATGTTCAATATAAAATGCTTTGCCAATGATGCTCAGTGAAAGTGAAAGGTAGTAGGAAAAGAGGAAGAGCACACTGCAGATGGATTGATTCAACTAGGAAACCACATCCCTGAATCTGCAGGACCTGGGCATGGATATTGGTCACTGGGGCTCTCTCTTTCACAAGGTCTCTATAAATCAAAGCTAACTGGATGGCAAATAACAAAGAACAATTCCAGTTAGTACAAGGATTAGAAATCCAAATATAAGTAATTGGCTAGTTTGTTCAAGTCAGTGTATTCAATTCCCCTTGGGAGGTAAGTTGGTTTTGGTTAGCCCCTTAGTGCTGTCAGCTCACAATGCAGTGATGAGTCCTACAAAAGTAGTACTACAATAGTATAATGACAACAAAACAATTCTATTAACTGGTAGAGCTCTCTTATTTAGTCTTGCCCTAGTCTTGCCCTGTTAACTCCCTAGCCAATAACCTTCCAAATTTGCTTTGCCTCTCCTTCACTTTCCTGCCAATCTGCACAGTTTCTCCCATTTCTGTGTTCTGTGTCTTCCACAAGTCCCTTTCATTACAGCCTTGTTCCCACAATCTATTCTTTCTTCAGCTTCATGTTCACATTTTGCCCAACTGCTTTTAGTCACCATGTCTAGAGAGCAGACTTTTCATACCTTGCAGCATGCATTCTAAAAACTGCCAGGGATTTGTCTAATTGTTAACAGTTAAAAGAAGTGGCCCAAAACATATACTAAGAAATTTAAGTATAAGACATTGTAGCTGCCTGTGAGATGCTTTATGAATTGTTACTCATGTCCCAAATTTTGCTAATCTGACATCTTGATGCTGTTGAAGTTGTGTGAAGCAAACTACATTTCACTTTGCTTCACTGATAATTAAGTGCACATTCAGTAGATTAACATCCTTTTGATTCATTAAGTTTTTTTTAAGGTGTGTGTATATATGTATGTACATATGTGTGTATGTATGTGTGTGTGTACAGACTGACTGACTGACCAACCGACCGACCGACCGACCTAATCTTATGTCAAAGGTTATGTCTTTCTGGAAGTTAATATATCATTTGGACTGGTATGCTGATTTTCAGAGGTCAGAAATACAAGAGGAAAGGTGAAATTAAATAAGGGATTTGTGAAATGAATTCGAACTCTGTAGCGAAAATGTACAGACATCTGCATGTAAAGCATTACTTCCAGGCCTAATCACAAGCCAGTGCATTTTATATATTTTTAAAACTATTATCTGGGACTGTTATAATACCTCTTTTAAGTTTAGGCTTCCTGCCAAGATAATACCACATTTTTTCCCTTAAAAATCAAGAAAAAATACAAGCAAGTTCCACTGAACTCAGAGACATCAGCCCCGGATAACTGTGTATGGGATAGCAGATACAGTTAGTCTATTTAATACAAAATGACTTCACTGCAATTTAAGGACATTCAACATGCACAGTATTTCAGTAAAAAGGATCTCAATTTTTTTCTAAATAAAAGTACTTGTTAACCATTCTGGCTATTAGCTAAATACATTTAACTCTTTCCCATAATACTACACAATCCAAGGTAAAAAGACCAATCTGGTTAACAAATGTAATTCATCTGTTTCTATTCATAATTTTAGTACTGCCTAAAAGACATTATTTTCTAACATCGTCCTCTGGAATCATCCCTTCATTGATCATACTAGGGCCTGTCAACAACCAGACCTCTCCTTTTCTTCATTCTACTGATTTCTACATATTCTGCTGCAGTGGTAAGTCCTACAGGTCTCTAGAATGAAGCCAAATTTTAACACTACATGATCCTTGCCTAGTCTGGCCAGCAATGGGAGTTAGTATATTCCTGAATGAGTCTTTCCAACAGACAGGGAATGGATAAATCAGAAAATGGCAAGCACATTTCTCAATCATCTTGCATAAAGTTCAGAATTAAGCACATTCAGCTGACACAGATATCACATTATAACTTTTCAGCAATTAAACACTGTTAACAGAATAATTATGTGTTTGCATATTACCACCATCTAAAATATTTAACAGCTAACCTACACAGTTAAGCCGCCTTGGACCCTACTGGGAGAAATGCAGGATATAACTTTAATAAATAAATACCAAGTGAGGTTAAAGCAGGGCTTTTCTCACATCACAGAAATACAAACAATAACCTGATGTTATTTTTCCACCACATGCAGTTATCTAAAGTTATACCAACCACCAAACAAGAATGTGTTCCATGAAGAACCACCTAACTAGTGCACATATTAAAGGCGTCAGCCCAATTAAATTTGTCTCACCTCTTCTACTTTGCACTGAAGCCACAGGAAAAATAAAACAAGAGACAGCAAAGATGTTAGCAAAGTCCACAGGCATTTAAAAGATCTAGTATGTGACATATTTGGACTTGTTTTTGAGTCAGACTGAAGCCAGCAAAACTTAGAACCCCATATCTCCCTCAAACCCAACCCAACAAAAGTCAAGTATACAGGATCATTCTAATCACAAAATTACAATTACATCTTTAGAATACTGTTGTTAATAATTCCAAAGATAAAGGTCCAACCCACTAGAAAGCAAATTCAGATAATCTGTGACCATGTTCCCTTTTCTAAATGAGCTTACCATCTATAAGAAATTTGCTGCTAGGAATATTAGTTCTGATACTTACTAATTTGATTTAAAGTTTCTTGAGGAATCCAACTCATGTCAACATCATTCTGACTGGATGTCCCCATCTCTACCTTTTGTGCTGGTCTCTTTCTCTGTAGGTATTAGAAGAATAAATAAAATAGATACTATTTTCTTATAAATGGCTTTATAAAGGGTATTATGGCAAAACTATTAAATTAGAAGCCAAGTCCAAGATATATACAACTGATGTTATGTTCATTCGATGCTCAAGAATGTTAACTAACTATGAACATAGGGCTGTGTTAAGTGAAATTTTCTAACATCTATTCCCTGTAACACATTTTCCAAATTCCAAAGACTACAACAAAAACTTCTCTTTTCTTTTATAATAAAAGAAAATACACCTCACAGCTGCAAGAAGAGGGACTTTTTTTTAAAAAAAGCTCTTGCTTTCAATTTACTACACTCAGATTAATCCATTTAATATGTAATTTGTCAGTTCAAAACAATATTGCTTCCATCATCTCTGAGCAATTTCTGATGTCATATACCAACTTTCTTATCCTAAAGGAAGCAAGTACAGTACTGAGTAAAGCTGAACCAAATATGAACCTATGCTACGTTGGAAGAAACAAGTTCATGTGAAACCTTGGATCTAAAAACACCACATTTGCCAGCAACAGATATAGAGTAGAGCTGAAAGCAGGAAAACTCATTCTGTCTGTGTGTGTGTGCATGCACGCACACGCAAATATTCCTTTCTGCCATTCCATTCTCTTTTCTCCTACTTCTCCCTCCCCCACCAGTGAAATGCTGGGAAAGGAACTGAGCGTTCTTGCAGAGGCCCATAGGAGCCCATATGCTTAGGTTACCATATACTAACATTTTATCTCATTTCATAACTTTCTGTTTGGTTCAGCAAATGTGTGCAGTCATAGTTTAGTAAGTTAAGTTAGCTACTAAGAACACTACCATATGAAGATGCTCACTGAAATAAACAGGAATTGGTCAACTGTCTCCAAAAATACTACAGGTATACCTCAGTTAACAAAGTAGCTATGTTCCCGGGCACATTACATGTTCAACAGACAATCTGGAATGAGAGCCAGAAATAACATGGAAAGAATACAGATAGGTTCTTACACCAGTTCAACACTGGAGCAGTTCGAGTTAGCCTTGTTTAAGTAAACAAAAACATTCTGAAACTTGTAAAGACCATCTGAGGAGTTCTTCCTAAATGCATCCAGGGATGACTTCTTTCACTAGCCTCCACTTTTCTCATGATTTCCATTTCGGCAACCAAATGTCTAGATCAATTTTATTTTAACATATGGATGGCTGCTAGCAAGGCAGGCTTATCTACTCTCCCTCATTTTTGCTGTTTACACATGCTAAACAAGGAAAACCGGAGCTCGCTGTTTATCTTGTCTACTGTAGGCATGTATACACAGCCACAGTAGCATCAGCTACAGTAGAATACAGTGTTTTCCCAGCTGCACATTTATTGCACTATTTACTGCAGACATATCACTGAAAACTGACACCAAAAGTCTTTTTGGCCAGCTCTCCTTCACTATCTGTAGATGTATTCTGTGCTGATGCTGCTAAAAAACTTCAAGCTAGACAGATAAGGAGGATGGAAAGGGAGGCTGGGCCGGCATAAAAAGACTTTGTAAAGAGAAGGTTCTTTGTTAGAGGGTTTGTTAACTGAGATATGCCTGTAGTTTCATTTATACTACATGAACATTTTATAACCGGATAAATTGGCTTCTATCAAGAAAAGCAGTATGTTATACATATGTTAACACGACCTTCTTCTAAAGAACTTGGAACAATATGCACAAGCTTCACAGTCATGTACCTATCCATGTAAGTGGAGATACCCAGCAAGTGAGACTATAACCAGAAATAATGCTGACAACATCCTATAATCATGAATGGGATACACAGAAGAAACTACTTACCTTCCTAGATTCTAACAGTTGGTGTAGACCAACAATGACAAGCAGACCAAGTCCAGCAAGGAATACATACATAAAGATGCTACATAGAAAGAAGAAAACATTAGTAAGTTCCTTTTCTAATAGGCAAGAACTACAAAAAGCACCCCTACATGCCTTACTCAACTTAAGCAAGCCAATCAATAAACTAACCTAGGAACTAAATCCTAGGAACTAAAGTTTATTTTGTGGAGTATTGTTAAAGGTCTTCAAACAGAAGGAGCCAGACTATCCACATAATCTAAACAAACGTGAATCAAGGACACCATTTCTATCTAGATAAATTTGGTGAAACAGCCATATGCTCATCTAGATTGGTGTTCAAAGAAGTACTTGAAGAGGTTTGCAGGAACTCTCTGTTGCCTAGTGGTTCTCCAACTGTTCTCTGGTGCTAAAAGCAGCATTCTCCTCCCTCCCTTCCATTTTGTAACAAAGAAAACCAAGAACAGTCCCAACTGCTGCAAAACCTAAATCCTTCTTAAGGAAAAGCATGATTAATGAGGGGGGTTTTTTCTAAAATCAGCTAGCAGAGTATTTTACTAATCTTACGTTTCACCATCTAATCCATCTTCTTTTTCAATAATTGTAACAGTTTGATTGAAGACAGCATCTTGGAAAAAGTTCCCCTAAAATAAAATATGCACTACCATTAATGCCTGACACAGATATCAGGAAAGTCCCAGTAGGTGGCACCAATATCATTGTACACTTCCAGAGATAATCTGTGGTCCATTAAATTCTTTCCAGTTCTTCATTTTCATTCACAATTTCCACACACGTTGCAGATCACGAACAGCGGCATTTGTCAATTCACAAGACTGAACATCTCATCAACTCTTAGAAAAGGAGTTTCTTTTATTGCCAGAATACAAACCAATTATGAGTACTAATTAAGGCCAATTCCACAGTATACTGTTATAGTGCTACTATTCCACTTTCAACATCCTATGGAATCCTGGGGTTTGCAGTTTAGGGAGGGGCATTTGGAATTCTCAGCCAGAGAGCTCTTTGGTATCAGTTAAAGACAAACCCGAATTCCACAGGACGTTGAAAGTGGAATAATAGCACTGTAACAGTGTAGTGCAGAAATGGCCTAAGAAACAAACAGTGTATGTGTGTGATCACCTAGGGCAGTGATTCTTAACCTGGGGTCCACGGATCCCTCGCAAGGGTCCATGTAGGGTTGCCACTGTGGAAAACAGAAAAATCCTGGATTTAAGAGACTAAAAAATGTCCTGGATGGTGGTGGCAAGTAGTGACAATGCTCTGCTAGGCATTTCATTCTGCACTGGAGGCTCCAGGAATTACTGCGCAGGTGTGCCAGAGGGTACAGAAGGCAAGGGGAGAGTCCAGAAGATGAGGGAAAACACCCAGCCCAAGTCTTGTGTCGTGAGCATGGCAATGTCGCTTCAGCCAGGGCCAGGCAGCATGGCAAAGCTTCGCTTCCAAGCAGCCACAAGAATAAAAGAGAGTCCTTTTACTCTTGTGGCTACTTGGAAGCAAAGCAGCAAGATCCTCAGTGCTCCTTTGGGGAAAGCATGGAAGAAATGCCATTTCCCTCTTAAGCAGCACTGAGAGTAGAGAGAGTAAGTGCCTTCAAAAGAATCATCTTCCCTCTCTCTCTGCTCTCTTGGTACTCCCTTGGAGGGAAACGGCATTTCTTTCACATTTTGCGCCAAAGCAGCACCGAGATCCTTAGTATCCAGGTGCTGCATTGAAGGAAAGGGCAAAAGAAATTATTCTTTAGGTCTGCCTCCCATTCACAATTTTCCTTTAGGAAATTCCAGTTTATTCTACTCTTCTGGCACTTGAAGGATTTCAACATTCTACTCCACAGACCGTTAACAAGCTCCCTTTCCTTTGCATTGTCTACTGGGATAAGGGTGAGTAACTGATAAGCAATTTTAAACAAATATTCAAGTATATGAATACTTAAATCTTAATTTAAATATTTAAATTAAGATTTAAGTCTTAGGGGTCCCTGACATCAAATTATACTTACAGGGGCCCTCAGTAAAGAAAAAGTTAAGAACCATTGATCTAGGTTTTTTGGGGAGGAAGAAGAATGAATATCCTGAAGAGAAGTTATACAGATTAAAAAAACCACTCAAAGTACCAACTCTGAAACAAACGAACATGTCTCAGGTCATTAAAAAAAAAACAAACTGCCACTCACACTTTGATCTTTGTAATTCAGATTGATAACGAGTCCAAATGGACGACCACCCATAGGCTCCGCAGGGATGAAAGAGTATTCAAATGTGGCTTGTCTCTGTGGTGGAACAACCGTGTTCAGAGGAAGAGCAGTGAAATTCTGAATGAAGAACTGGTAATCCTGAGGGTACCGGAATGAAGCGTCTAGAGACTCTACAATGAAGTCTTCTGTACCCTTGTTAGTAAAGCCTACTAAAAACTTTACAATATTGTTTGCTGGAAAATCTGGTGAGAAAATATTAGAGGAAAGGCTTAAGATGCAATTTTGCATTAAACTGAGAAATTATAATAGCCAAACATAGAATGCAGCCATATTTACCTTCTCCTTTCACAAACAAGATTGTTGTATCCGCACTAGGTGAGGCTTTAGGTTCTCCAGATAGGTCTTCTTCCTCTTTCTCTTCTGTCTAATACAAGAGAATGTTTTTGAAAAGCCTATGATGAACAGTGAAGCAATGAATGTCTGGACACTGTAAGGCAGCTACTGCAAATCCCCCTGTCAATTCAAATGCAGACTCCTCCCCCCATCATTTGCTACCCAATATGCATTTAGGATATCTTAACACTTGAACACTACTAACAGAGCAGCAAAGTGGAGAAAATAGTTAAATGATGACTTTGATGCAGACTGAAGGAAGCACCCTTCCACAGTACCCCCCGAGGATCCCTTCACTTTTCAGAGGACTTCCCATAGGACTTAGGGAAGCTGCTGGGGAAGAATGGGCACGAAACTCATTTACTAACAGCACATCCCTGGATCAAAGCTGTTAGCTAGAAAATACACTTCTAGTTCCCAACAAACAACAATGACTCTTTCAAGGAACATCTTAAAGCCAGAAATTTTCAAGTGGATACACTGCATTTCAGACACAATCTACAATCACTCCAAGTATTAGATATCTCATCAGCAATTCCTGAACTCAAAGATAAGACTGTTGACATAGGCTAAAATCCTCTTGCTGCACTGTGTTGGGGCAGGCAGTGGCAGCCGGAAGAAAAGGACCACCAGCACAGTGTCTGTGAATTTTAAAAACAGCATTATAGCAATACACTGATTAGGGCTGATGGATTTCTGCCTTTCCTCATCCCACTAAATAATTACTAGTGTAGTGCATCAACAAGATTCTAGGAACATTCTCCTAGTAAAAAAATGATGAAAACATTACACAGACATTCCCAACATAAAGAGAATAGCATTCTTCAATCATGGTTTTGATGCACACAACTTGATTGCTTGGGTTGTTTTTTATACTTCTGTTCTTTTTCTACTAGACAACTCTGCTGTGTTCACCTTAGCAGATAGCTTGCTTTTTTCCTGGCAAGCAAAGAAAGAATGCAAAGCTGAGCTATTCTCTCCATCTCATACTTAAGACACATTCTTTCAGAACAATGCTCCAGCAGATGCTGAAAACAGAACTGAAGTTCCTTAATGCTACCAGAATTATGTTACAGTCTTAAGTACAGGAAGGAAGAGGGAAAACTACCATTAATGCTCAGGAAAGAATACATGACACTAACACCAGCAAGCCCTTTCTGCGACTTCCCTGTTTCAAGATGGAAAGAATATACAGTAGAGTCCTGGTTATCTAAGCTCGGTTATCCGACCATCCAGATTAACCGACGTTGCGGCGGCCTGGGGGTGTGGCTGTGGGCATTTCCGCGCCCCCAGGCCTGCCCCGACACGCCCTGACACACCCCCAGGCCCGCCCTGACACGCCCCCAAAATGGCAGCTGCCACAAGCGTCCGGGTAATCCGACCTTTTAGTTATCTGACCCTGCGGCCGCCCGTTTGGGTCCGATAACTGAGACTCTATTGCTATAAATATCCTCTCATGTGCTTTGGGAAAGCAATGAAGAAATTCAGATGAATGAACTAGGCTGAGCAACATATACTTTAACTTAAAGAAAGACATCAGAAAGCTAATGATGATACTATGAAGTGAAAAACAACAATAAAAAAGATCAAGATATAATCTTACAGCATGGTGGGCAAATAATTATGGTTACACTGATCCCCCAAGACATACTCCACAGGCCCCCACCATGTTTTTTAAAAAAATCTTATTTTATTTATTGCACTTCAAAACACACACTGAGTTGCAGAGGCATTTCTGCCATATTTTTGGCCTTCTTTGGGCTGTTAAAAAAAAAACACCTTCCTGTGCTTAACAAGATGATCTAATCAACTTCTGGGTAACTTTCTGTTAGAAAAAGGGCTTCTCGTGGACCTCCTGGAGCTAAAATAGCTGAGGGAGGACAGGAACAGAGAAAAGGTGCCCCTCGGAGGTGGGAACATTTTTTTTTTAATCTGGGGGATTACATGCGGCCCATAAGGCAACCCTTTTCCAATACCTGTTTTACATGACAGTTATGCAAATGAATTTCAGAATTACAAAAGTGTTGATTTTGCACCAAGCCACAAAAAAGAACAGCCAATTGCATGTTAGGCAGGTCAAATGCATAAAAGACAGGCTGTTTTTGCAAAGGGTCAAATTTACAATATTTCTAGTGACTGTCAAGTTTGGATTTGATTATGTACAATACCACTACAGTAAACTCTATTTTAATATCAGTGCTTCTAAAAACTTTTATTTCATCATTTTTGAAACCCCCCTGATTAAGATATTATAGCAGCTTGTGGTCACTACGAGCACTATGAGCCACATGGCCTTCTGAGTATAAACCCATTTGATATATGAGATGATTCCGCAATGGAGGAGACACACCTATGATGGTGGTCTTAGGCTTGGAATCTTAAGAAAGGAACATCAAAACACCACATTTCCAAAGTGTAACACTTTCTTCTCAAAATAAGTATTTGCCAGCGTATGAGACACACCAGCATATAAGACGGACCCCATTTATACACTGGCAAATACTATCTGCTGGTGTATAAGATGCGCTGGCGTATAAAATGCACCCCATTTTCAAACAGTATTTTTCAGGGGGAAAAGTGAGTCTTATACACCAGCAAATAGGATATCTTCGTTCCTCAAAACAAAATGTTCCACTTCATCCGTTCTGTTGACTAGCAGAGCTCCTCCTTGTTTGTTTCTACTAGCAAAGATCTGCTTTGTTTATGTCCTGTTTCCAACCAGGACCCCTCAAACCTCTTGATGATTTGTATACTCTCGGTTGACGATGTAAATAACACTCTCATATTTTCTTACCCTCAATAAGATGGTCTTGATATAGCAAAGATATTCTATTGGAAAATGGCCAACGGTGACAATATTTTTCAAATTTCAATTTTTTCTGAAAAACTTCAAATGCATATAAAATTGTTTTTTTTTGCATGATGCATTGTTTTCTGCCCCAATATTTTTTTTAAAAAAATTGCAGAATCTTTTTGAAATGGAAAAAAACTGTGAAACAGTGCTAGAATCTCACTCAGTGAGAAGAACATTTCTAAAAAAATTGTTCTAAGTCCCTGCCTTGATAAAAGGTATCTGCTGCAAAAACAACAAAGATGGAAACTATTAGTTCTTGGAACAGGAAAAAAACTTGCAAATGTACCAGTTCCGTGGGTTCATCTTCTTCAACTTCAGCTTCATCATCTTCATCTTCAACTACAGTATCTTCCATTGCTTCCTCATCTTCTGTAGCATCTTGAGCAGCCACAAGCAAGCCAGAACCTAAAAACAAATAATTGAAAAATAATCTTTAAAATGTCTTTGACGAAATGGCATTGGCAAAGTTCTTTGTTTGAACTTTACCTACAAGGCTGTTTTCACAAACCTTTGATCCTTCCAAACTCCTTGGACTGCTCGTTTTCTAGATGAAAAGAAAAAGTGAGTTGTTTCCAGAAGTGCCCTCCAGAACGAGCAATTCATCTTTTAAATAAGTTGCAGAAGCCCCTGTACTGTTTAACATTTTAAGAACACCCATTTTAGGCTTCTGGACACTTTTGTTTCATGTGTATAGGTTTAGCATTTTGGGAGGGTGTCAGGACACAAAATTGACAATCGCCCACCTTTAATTTAGACAGGTATGAAAGTTCCATACAACCAATATAACTGGAAGTATCAATGGTTTCTGTGTGAATATTAACACAGAGAGCTTTAAAACAAAAATTAAAAAGGAAATACTTAATTTACACAGCACTCTGGGCTAAATCTCTGTTTATTCTGATTTTCACAGAGCAGTTATTTTTATGTGGCATTTACTATTATGCCACGCACAATACAAATTATTTAGAATATCTATAGGTATCTTTTTGGGCAGCCTTTAGCACGGTTCTGATAAAACATGAAAATACAGATGTAACTCAACAAATGCATAACCATAAAACACTAGACGACATCAATTATAATTAGCATAATACTACTTAAAATCAGGCAAATAATAAAATCACTGAATGTCACTGAAACAAAATGGACCACACTTCTTTTAAATGCTCCAGGAGATTCATCCCCAGGAAAGCAAGTCAATGGCCAAGTTCATGAAGAGTGCCTATTTCCCATGAAGGAGCTACTGAACTTAGAGGAGACACTTGTGTCACCATTCCTGGGAAAGGATGATCATTCCTTTGGCCATGCCTATCAGGACCCTAAAGGTGTTGAAGGCTATGACCTGACATGAGGATACTCTTTATCTTTTTTCTGTGACAGACAGAAGATGATAGGCTACCCAGCTATCGAAAGAATCTCTCGAGAACCAACAAGATTTAGGATAGAGGCAGCAGCACAGAGGGAAATGGTTGGTGAGTACAATGGTAGAAGAGGGAAAAGAATGAAAGAGGGCAGCTGTGGCAGGAGAGGGATGGAGGATAAGGGCAATGGAAAGGGAAGGTTTATGGTAAGGTGGTGGCAAATATTCTATATTATCTATAAAGTTATCACATCACCTGAAATGCTGAAAAAGCTCCATAATGGTGCTTCTAAAGCAGTCTTCCCCCCACAGCGCATGCAGGACCAGCACCTCATTGACTACCAACCTATTGCTGTTCGATTTAGAATCTTTAAGGACATGTTGAAGATCATAAGAAAATGTAATTGTTTTGAATAGACACTTTTGGAGCTGAGTGGAACTGAAGAGGAGGAAGAAAAGGAAAGGTAGCCATCCAGACATAGTTGTACTGCACTTCTCAGCAATGTTTATGATGGCTAGGGCTGCTGGAAACTATTCCAACAACATCTGGAGAGCTGCATGCTTCCCAATCCTATTCTTGAGGATGGGAAAAATCTCCCTGTTTTCATGACATTTGTGCTTCCTGACCCTCCTATGACTGACAGAGAGAAGCTTGCTGAGAAGTCCAAGGAAGTATTGGGTCAAAATCTTGCTGGAGGCAAAGTCTCTACAAACTCAGCCTATGTGGAAAACAGGATGGCTATGGACAGCATGGCAACTGATACATACATTTTTAATGGACAACTGCCACAGCAGCCACAGGCAACTAGAGTAGTTTTAAACTTTGATTAGGAAACTGGGGCAGAGGTAGGGTCAGAAAAGCACAACTGTGCCTTTACTGGTAATAGTGGAGCTTCAGCTCTAGCTTTGACACTACAGTGTATCTGCACTGCAACACTGATATATTTCTGTCAAATGAAATTGTGCCTGTTCATTTCAGCACACCTACACCAAATTACACAATCAAAGCACAAAGAACTGTGGAAAGAATTATTTGGCAAAATGGTTCAGGGCTATGCAGGACTTTAAGTTATATCTTCCAAATAAAAGTCACAATGAATACGTTGTGGTGAACAATTCAAACTAGTTTTTGCATCTTGTTAAGATTTTACTTGGAAATGTCGTTTAGTCCATCAAGGAATCAGAATTCAACAATTTCCCTCAAATGAATTAAAAGCCCAAGATCAACATCTTGGTTCAATTTAGGGCTCTATCAGGCATATGTTAGAATATATATAAAATTATGATAATTAGATATTTTGAAGATAAATGGGAGCTTAAAAACTGGGAATACAAGTATGAACTTAACATGGAAGAAGAGTTGCAAAGTGTTTCCTTTATTTCCCAAATGTCTTCAGTCATTTCATTTAAAGAATTTTCAGGACCTTCATGGAAGAACCCTTAATGATTTTCTTAGAAAGCCAGCATAACCATTTACCCACAGGATGAGGCCACTTAGGCTTTTGCAAGCAACAGCATGTTTTCCAGCATTCTAACTCCCTCCTATATATTTTAGAAAGCATGATGATGTGGCATTCTAGTGGAGGGGAGGGGAGTGGATTCAACATCTGTTAGGCAGCCAGACACAGCCCCAAGAATTAAAGTAAGTGCTATCTTCCACTCCTTTTGAATGAATATTATTGAACAGAAGGTACTATACTATAAAGGTAAACTGACCAAAACTAAATCACATTTTTGGATAATAGGTGAGGAAGGGGTGTGATATAAACTGTGAAACTGTATAACTTTTCATCAAAACATACTGCTGGCCAAAGGAGCTGAAAAATAAGGAACACATGCACCAGCGTGAGCTGTTCTGGCACACGCATGACTGAAAAGACTTTTCATAGAATGTTTCTATAAAACTCTCCCAATAAAGTAAGGGTTGTGCATCTATAATATTTGCACAAGTCTGCCCAGTCATTTGTCTGTATAGTCCTCCCTCCACATTTGACCTTCATAAATTTAATTATTCATGAAGTGCCCATGTTCCTCCCCATTCCCTTGCATTTTGCCTGGGCACATGTGCCTTCCTTCTCTGAGCCAGGGCAAAAGGCAAGGGAATCAGAGGGGGGAGCACTACACACAGAGAAGGCATGCCTGTGCTTCCTCCCATCCCTTGCCTTTTGCCCAGGTGTGGAGAACACACATCAAGACAAAAGCCAAGCGAATGGGAGGAGAGTGTACTGCATGCAGAGGAGGAAGGTACGTACATGTCTTCCCCCATTCCCTTGCCCTTTTCCCTGGGTGTGGAGAAGGGGGAACCAAAAGTGAATGGGAGGGGGAGCATTCTACTTTCACAATGGTTCTGCACCTCAAACCCTTGTGAAAGTGAGGTGGCCACTGTGCTCTAAAACAGAAAAATAGCAATAAACTGAAGTACAGCCTAGATAACAAGGATATAAAAGTTCTGGACAGGCCACCTAAGCTGCTGGTAGATCACAAAGCCTAAGATACATAACACTTTTCTCTGACTATCTTCCCATCCAAGTACAAAGGGAAATGCAAAGCCGTGATGTGCTACTTATAAACTGTGCTACCTATAAACTGGAAAGTATTAGATTGTCAGTTAGGTAAGGTTATAACCTAATACTTCATGCCATTTAGCCAACATGATATCTGCATTATTCTTTTGAAAAGAACAACAGATAAAAGAAGGATGTCGTCAAATGGAATTAACAGACAATAAAGGGACAAAAGGAATATGACTGTAAAGCTGGAGTGTGCAATATTTCTGTCCTGAGGGGCGTGGTCTCTGGGAAATAATCTGTCACTGGCTACAAGTGATGGGAGGCACTAAAACAAGTTGTAGACAGAACAAAGGGTGTCCGAGTCACTTCTTTCTTTACAACCATATTCTTTTTTTTTACACCCCACCCATGCCAAAAGGACACTCTGCATGGCAGAGGCCTGAGCCAATTACTAGCAGAAGGCTTCTGAAATTAAGTCAACAGCAAAATGTAGTTAGGTTTAGGGTGACACGCAGCTCTGCATCTACATGTTGCTCACTCCTACAGAAAAGTGATGTACACCAGGACAAAACATTCTTAACTTTACACAGACACTACTGGGATCTGAATTGGTGAAAGCAAGGAAAATCCTAGTCCCTTGATGACTATGTTAGTTAAATTATTAATCCGGTATAAGAGGCATAGAAAATGAATACCATGAAAAGAATCTGGAAAACATAACTGACAGTATCCCCATATAATTCAATGCTATGGTCACATTTAGAGTACTGTAAAAGGGAACTGACAAAACCCACTCTGAATATTCATTGCTTAAGAAAAACCTATGTAATTCATGGGGTTGGCATGAGCCAACAGGTGACTTCATATGCACAGAAAGGGTATTGTAAAAAGGGGTGACCAAATGGTCAGGGGACTGGAACAACTTCTCCATCTTAAAAAAGGTGGGGTTTTTTTAAATGTGTGAATAATAGTGGTAATATGTAAGATTACAAAACGATGTATAATTAAGGAAGTGAACAAAAGCTTTTTATTTAATATCCCACTTTTCTCTTGTGTGGGACCCAAAGCAGCTTACAGTGTATGTTTAACAAAACAGCTAAAATTATCTGAAAAGAAATATTTTTATAAAACCATTAACAATCCACTTAAAACCATTAATTTAGAATATTTAAGACATACTAAAACCTACTACATATTAAAACCAGCAAGATTTCCATTTCCCTAATACCTGAGCTACAAATCCCTCAATGGAACTTAACAGCAGATTCAGGATAAAAGGGGAGACAAAATTACACCAAGGCATTTGTACAGCTGTTGAAGGACACAGGACTTCAACAAGAGAGACTGTTAGCCTACTCCAGTAAAGACTATTATTATACTCCGTGTGTGCTTGTAGGTATGTACCTTCAAGTCAATGAATTTCACAGGGTTTTCTTAGGCAAGGAATACTCAAAGGTGGTTTTGCCTTGGTATTCACTGGTGGTTTCCCATCCAAGTAGTAATTCAAACTAGAAGTTTTATTTAAAAATGTTTAAGCAAATTTAATACGAAACTCAACACAATCACTTGTTTAATGTTTGCTGATGTAACTTTTCTTAAGTAATGTTTAAACTTCATGTAATGAATGTATTTGTTTCTGAGTGCAAAGTTTACTAAACAAGGTGTTCTCTCTAAATGTCATTTTTAAAGAAGCACAAGTCTGTAGATCAATAAGATGTTTCTGATCAGTCAAATTTAATGATCTTGGCTGTGGTGCATTTTCAAATGGATTTTTTTTATCCTGCTCAATGTCTCAAGGATTCCATAAAAATATTTTTTAAAATACAGTAAATCTGAACAAATTCAAGCTGTGTACAGGTTCTTTTCCTTCTCCAAATGATCTTTTAACTTGGGTCTTAGGTTTTCCTCTCCCACTACCCACAACAGCCTTCCACCATTTTCCTGAGTTGGTAGCAGCACCAGCTGTTGTTTCATCTTCATCCCATCAACGTCAAGAACCAGACTCCACAACCTGCACACCCCTCCTTGCTGTACATGTGTTCACATATATATGGATGGCAGAATCCCAGTTCCTTAGGATTGCATGACTGAAAACAAGAGACTGCTTTTCTACCTTTAATAGTTGGGTAGAGGAGGGAATTTCAGCAGTTGCTACTAGTCATGCAACCAGGTAACAATCAACATCTGCTAAGTTTCTTCTTTTGCACATCCAGTAAAAGGTACAGAAACTTTCTCCAGTTTGCAATCTGTCAACTCTATGTAGATCTGCTGTGCAAGGACTGCCCGCCCCCTGCCAATGTCATTTGCAAGAGAGATGGGGAAAAAGGAAAAGAGCAAGGAAAAGAGCAAATCAGTCTTTCTTTTCCAGTACCCATCACATGGCAGAACTGTGGATCCTCCACATGCATCAACTCTGCTGTTGTACAAAATTTAAACAGCCCCCCGGCTACTCCACATTCAGAGGCTCCCCCTCTCTCACTTTTCCCCCCCAGCAAGTCCAAAAAAACTAAGAAATGGAAACAGCCCTTCTCATGATAGATTTCATTTAGGGAGGGGAGGGAAGAGATTTCACCATCTTCACCAATACCATATACCCCTTTCCCCAATCCCACTTAAAGGATGAAGCCAAGCATGGTCTCTTCCCCATTACTCCAGGCTGTGACCCAAAACAGCCCCCTCCCTTAGTGTTCATCCCCTGCCAGTTTTCCTTGTGGGTTCCTTCTGGGCTGAGCAGTGGCGGGAGGGTGCAGGGTCATGGGCCTTCTCTGAAGTGCCAGAACCACCCTTCCACTCTCCCCACAGCCTAACTTGTCAGGACCATTTTTTATCCCTACTACCCTAACAATCCCAGAGCATCAGGCTCCTCAGCTCTGGGAAGGCAACCACGTCATCCTCATCCCCACCCTCAAAGTGGCAACTAGCTTCTGTCAAAGGGCATACACACAGGCACTAACCTCCACCCTCTATCAGCAAACAACAAGGAGATCTTCTTGTTCCTTGGGTCTCCTCCTCTCTCAGGTTATGCATGCATACCATAGACTTGCCCATCACCTTCACTTTCTTCCTCAGCTCTCTTCTGTGAGCATGTTATGTTAGCCCAGTGGTTCTCAACCTGTGGGTCCCCAGATGTTTGTGGACTTCAGCTCCCAGAAGCCCCAGCCACTATGGTCAATGCTCAGGGCTTCTGGGAGCTGAAGTCCAAAAACATCTGGGGACCCACAGGTTGAGAACCACTGTGTTAGCCTAACAAACCATTTTGTTCTTTTTTTCATGTTTGAGTGATGGAGTACAAGTCTGGAGACCAGGGGTTGAATTCCCATTTGGTCATGGCCTTTTCTTTCACATTCCACCTTGAACAACTGTGCCCCCCCCTTAGGTTGCACCCCACAATTTGAGAGCTACTGCAATAATGTGTACTGTCCACATTTTCTTTATAATGGACTACTCAATACTGTCAATGCCACAGCCACACACTGTTTTGGTGTGCACCTTCTCATGCTGCTACAAAGTAGACTCACCATGAAAAGACAACTACTGTAACATATATGGAGGAATAGCTTTTAAGCTACCCCTACACAGAACACATAGCACACATAGCAGCCGCAAATAATGCCAGCAACCAAGAAATTCCCCCCCTGTGCTGTTGGAAAGTTGACAGATGCACAGTTGGGAAAATGGGAAAAACGTAGACATGCTATGTATTGGAGATAGGGCTGTGGAATGACAGAAGCACTCAGAAATCATTGCAAAAGCATTCAAGAATCACTGCAATATAGAGCAAGGGATCACTATTTGAGAAGCACTAATTTGGGTGTTACTAAAGGAGATTAATAAAAGAATCCTCACACTATACTAGATGAGTATTTTTAACTCCTGTAGACAAACTCATCTATCCAAGGTATAAGTAAGGAGCCAGCCATGGTTTGCACTTGGATTTTTAGGGGAGAGAGGGTGCTGTGTCTTACATAGAAACTGTGCAGCTGAAAAATTTAAGGACCACACCACAGCAATTCTTCTTTGCTGCTTTTGTGTTAAAATTTTGTGTTCAGAATATTATGAACAGGTGTTTTAAGCAGAATTCATATCACTTCACTCAGAGGACAAAGCAAGCTGAAGAAACAGGTAGTCTCTGTAGGCTGAAGAAACAGGCAGTTGAGTAGAAGTTCAGAATGTGCTTTAAAACACTGAATGTTCACTGAAAACATTGGTCTTATTTCACTTTTTATCAAAAGCCTTGGTCAACAGATACACTACATGCTTAGACAATTCAGTGAAATATATCTGTTCCCGAAACCTTGCCAACACTGGCATATACTTCAGATCAAATCTAGAAGGCACAAAACTGATTACAACTGTATGGACAAACTTCTACATTAAAATGGGAGGGAGCATTCCACATGTGGCCAAGAAATTGTCAGCAATTTGTAAAACATGATACAATCAGTTTGTCAGCTCTCTCAGTAAAGTACTGTGTCACTACCTTTACTAGGCAGATACGTCAAGTATTGAATTCACAGCAACTGTAGTCAATCACAAGCATATGTAATGGGCACTTGAACACGAAGGAATAATGAGGTCCAGTTCTAGTAGTAGTAGCAGAGACCCTCAAACACTCCTACCCCCCAGTAAACATATTTGGAGTATGAGATTTACAGACCAAACACATACATCATACAAATGAATTGAAGTTCTGACTCTGTTTTACTTCTATAAATACAAAACCCCTGGCTTAAATATTTTGCAGAAACAACAACTTCACTGTAACAATATATTGCTACAAACTAGCACAAATTGCTTCGAATTTCTTCTCTCTGAAGTTTATGTGAGGAACTCCATAAATCAGACACTTGTCGGTTTGCTGCTTGCATTTCAACCACTGGTGTTACTCTTCCTTCCTTTTTAAAAGAAAATAACCTCGCTTTGGGATGGTTGTTCCCAGGCTTTGCAAGCCTTGAAGTGGGATCAAAAGATAAAAGCTGAGTGCGTTTGGAATAACTGCATGTGATTTTGGGAAGGAAGTAATCACAGAATCACAGCAGGCCTGACTTCTTGGGCAACATACGGCTCAAGGCAAGAACTGGAGCCAGGATTTTCAGCTTCCCGCTCAAGTCCCTCAGAAGGGCCACAAAACACTCACAACCCGAACCGCTAACAAGCGTTTATCTTTTAGCTCCTGAAGTGAAAATATTATACAGGAAACATATGAATAAATGCAGGTACACAAGCCACCCTGTGCATATACAGACGGAGGGGGGATTCAGCAACCTGAATTGACACGTCAGACCCGAGGGGAAGAGGAAAGCCGTCAGCCTCTCTGCCAGCCAGTCGCCCGCCCGCCCCCCCCGCCGAAGAATCAGGGACCAGAAAACCACCCTCGAAACTCACCAACCCAAGTAAGAAATTACCTCACGGGCTGCCCCAGATTCAAAATGCAACTGCGCCCCAACCGCCGTCTCGCGGGCACGCACCCGACCGCGCGCGCACTCCGCCGTTTCCCCTCTCCCTTCCCTTCTCTCTCACAGCCTCTCACCTGGGCCGCTTCGAGTTCCACCGAGAAGCAAGGCGGCCGGGAAGGCCAGCAGCACGAGCAGCAGCAGTTGGGGCAAGGACCTCCTCATGGTAGCGGGCCAACCAAGCGCCCTCAGCGGCAGTTACTACTTTTTCCTGCCGCTGAGCAATGGCGAGAGGCTCCCATCCGGCCGACGTCCCGCCTTCCTAACCCCGCGGCGCCCTTACGTCACTGCTCCAACACGCAGGCCCAGCAGACTCCGCCCCCTTCTAACAACCGAACGGTAGACGTGGCTTCCCTTGGAAGGAGGAAAGCGAGTGTCACGTGACTAAAAATCGCTCCTCTTGGGTTTCCCTTCCCGAAACGCTCTCTTCTAACTTCAAATGCGCATGTGCAGTAATCATACCACGTTCTTTGAAGTTCCTTACTTACTATCTTGCCTTTATGCAGTATTTCTCGGCAGAGTTATGCCAGGCTCCTCATGGTTTCCTGTAGCGCATGCGTGAAATTGTACACTGGTGGTCGAGTCGCTCCTCCCTTTCTTTCGTAAATCACAGTAAATTTCAAAGTATATGGCCATTTCCACACGACATCTTATAGCGCGACTATTCTACTTTCAACATCCTATGGAATCCTGGGGTTTGCGGTTTAGGGAGGGGCTGTCTGGCCCCTCCCTGAACCGCAAACCCCAGGATTCCATAGGATGTTGAAAGTGGAAGAGTCGCGCTATAAGAGTGTCGTGCGGAAATGGCCTACTCATCCGTAACACGGGTATTCCTCTTTTTCTACTGACTTCTGCCTTATCAAGTATTACCGACTTTTGTAGTGGGTCATGTCTTCTCATGTGTCCAAAGCAGGATAGTCTCAGTTAAGTCATGTTGGCTTCTAGGGAGAGTTCATGCTTGATTTTCTCTAGGACCCATGTATTTCCGTTTTTTAGCAGTGCACAACATCCCTAGAACTCTTCTCCAGCTGCACATTTGAAGTGAGTTGATTTTCTTCCTGTCAACTTTCTTTACTTTCCAGCTTTCACAAACATGCATAGAAATTAAAAATACGATGACATAGGCCATCCTAACTTTAATGTTCAGTGATATATCTTGACCCTTTAGGATCTTATCTAGTTCCTTCATAGTATACTTTCCAAATCCCAGTGTTCTGATTTCTTGATTGCAGTTTCCATTCTGTTTAATAATTGAGCCAAGGTATAGAAACTCTCACTATTTCTATGTCTTCCTCATCTACTCTGGAGTTATGTAGGTTATCTGTGGTCACTATTTTTCTTTTCTCAATGTTCAGCTGTAAGCTTACCTTTACACTTTCTTCCTTGACTTTCTTCAGTAATTATTCCAAGTCTTTGCTGTTTTCTGCTAGTTGCATAGTTTCATCTGCATATCTTAAATTGTTGATGTTCCTTCCCACAGTTTTCACATCTGCTTTCTCAGAGTTTGACCCTGCTTTATATTCAGCTTACAAGTTAAACTGATGGGTTGATAAAATAACAGCCTTGTTGCCCCTTCTTGCCAATTGGAAATCATTCCATTTCTCTGTATTCTATCCTCCTGTCCTGAGTACAGCTTATGCTTCAGGACAATCAAACATTGTAGTACATCCATTTCTTTAAGAGTGATCCAAAGTTTTTCATAATCTACACCATCAGAGGCTTCATGATAATTTATTAAGCACGGCCTGATTTTTTTCTGGATTTTTTTTGATGTGCTCTGTTATCCAAAGTGTGTTTGCAATATGACCTAGTGCCTCTTTCTTTCCTGAACCCGACATGGACATCTGGGATTTCTTGCTCTGTTTATGGTAAATGTCTTTGTTGTAGGATTTTGAACATGATTTTGCTTGAATGGTAGATAAATGCAATAGTCCTGTGGTTACTGCAATCCCTGGTGTCCCCTTTCTGGGAGATTGGAATGTATGTTCAGCATTTCCAATCTATGAGCCATTGTTTTTGTTTTCCATATTTCTGAGAGATTTTACTTAGAACTTGAGTAGATTCTATTTCTGTAGCATGAAGCAGTTCTATTAGTATGCCGTATATTCCTGATTATTTATTTCTCCTAAATGCTCTGAGTGCAGCTTCCACTTCACTTTCTAAAATGTAAGTTCATCTTGATATGGTTTTTCCCTGAATGAATCTGTTATCCTTTCATCTCCTTTATATAGTTGTTTCATGTATTGTTTCCATTGACTTTTTATTTGTACTTGATCATATAATGTGTTCCCCTGTTGGTCATAGAGCATCTCTACTCTTGGTTTAAATTTCCCTTTGATTTCTTGGATCTTGTGGAATAGGTCTCTTGTTCATCCTTTTTTTGTTGTCTATTTTTTTGCATTGATTTTTATAGTAGTTCTTTTTGTACCTGTACAGAAGTTTCTGAACAGTTGCATTCAGGAGTCTGACTTTATTTCCTTCACCTTTTACTTTTGCTTGTCATCTGTCTTTAACTGCATGAGGGGTTTCATCTCTCATCCACTGAGACTTCTCTTTCCTTTTGCCTACAGATAAAGTCTTTTTGAATTCCTGCCTGACAGTGTCCCTGTCTTCGGTCCAGAGTTCTTCTGCCTCCCAGTCAATTAGGCTCAAAGGTGCAAACCTCAGGTTGTATTTTGGCAGGATGGTTGTCTTAGTGTTCTTTAGCTTTACTACTTCTTCTACTTCCGATTATGTAGTCTATTTGACTTCTATATTGGCCATCAGATAATCTCCATGTATACAATCACTCATTTGGTTGGTTGAAGAACATGTTTGTCATGAACAAATAGTTGACCTTGCAAAATTTAGTCAGTTGCTCTTCTGTTTCATTTCTTGATCTTTGGCCAGCTTTTCCTACAATCTTTGATTTTGCTCAATTTCCTGCTTTTGCGTTCCAACTGCCTGTGATTAGCAATGAGTCCTGTTTTGATATGTGATCGGTTTCCTGCTGGACTCCAGCACAGAATCTTTCAATTTCTTCTTCTTTTGCCTCTGTTGTAGAAACATAAACTTGGATTAAGGTTATATTGATGTTTTTCCCTGAAGTCTTATTGATATGATTTGGTCAGACTTCGCATTACATCCTTTGACTGCTTTTGCAACATCTCTCCTCACTATGGCCTTTTCTGCACGGGGGAATTAAAACGGCGCAGTGCGTCTTCTATGGAGGTCGTTTGCACCTTGGAGCGGACTAGGTTCGTACTACTTACCAGAGATCTGAACCTCAGTCCGCTCCAAAACGTCCCCAACTGGTCTTCCAGTGTGCTTTTTAAAGACCGGAAAAAAGAGGTTTCTCCTTTTTGCAGAACGTGCCATTGTGTACCTGCTCCCTTGTGCTGATTCGCAAGCTCGCAGCAATGCGAGCCTGCGATCTGCGTAGAGCGGGCTTTAGGCGTGGCGAGCTTCAGCGGTTGGTCGGTACCCATGACCAACCGGAAGCCACCATTTTGGAAGCCGGAGCAGTGCGGATCTAAGACCTCGCACTGCTCTGATTCACCCTGGACCAGACCGAGGAGCCAGAAGATCCGGTGAGTAACGGCATGGAGTGATTCCCTCGCCTCGTGCGGAAGTAGCCTATAAATGCCACCCATTTCTTCTTAGGTTTTTATTTCCTGGGTAAAACACTGTGTAATTATCTGACTCAAAATACCCCATTCATGTCCATTTTAGTTCACTCATCCCAAGTATTGCAATGTTTATATGTTAGCTTGTTTACTATGTCCCCTGATTAATGCTTCTCATGTTCCATGTTCCTATAATATATGTTTTGCAGTTTTGGGCTTTTCTTTTACTTCTGAGCACATAAACAGCTGAACATTCTTTTATCTTGAGTCCAGCTGCATCATTAGCCACCGAGGGACTCATATTTGTCCTCTGCTCTATTCCAGTAGCTTGTTGAGTGCCATCCAATCTGAGACTTTCATCTTCTGGCACTGTATCTTGTTTCATTTTGGATTGTCGCAATAGGGTTTTAAATGTTCAATGTTTTGGAATGTTTTGAAGGATGTTCAAAAGGGGTTTTGAATGTTCAAAGATGTTCAAAAGGAGTTTACTGTGCCTCTTTCTGTGCAGTACTAACAGGTGTTAGCTACGATGCCACTGCTGTTGTCTCTGAGAGATCCTCCGCCAATGTCACACCCCCCCCACAAACACACACACACACACACTACTGCTGTTGCTCAGTAACTGTTTGGCACATTTGGTCTGGCTCCTCAGCAAAAGCCTGACATGAGAGACTCTACTAGCAGCACAGTTGCCATCGGTGTAGCCTCTTGCCTTAAAGGTGCATGCAGTCCCACCACAGCAGAAAGATAGTGCCATGGTGAGAAGGCACAATTATTTACCATTTATTATAGATTTGTTATATTTCTGTTCTGCCCTTCCCCCAGCGAGCTCAAGGTGATTATAGACTTCTTCCTTCTCACCTTATCCTCAAAGGAACCCTGTGAGGTAGGATAATCTGAGAAACTCCTGGTGATCATGGCTCATGATGTCAGCCTGGATCCCCAATTCCAGTGTCCACTTGTCAGAGCAGCTGAAGCCCTTTCCCATTAACAGACCACCCTTGCTAGCATTACACATGTAATTAGCAGTGGAAACTGATGTTGGTTTCTGGGCTTCTGTTTCTTATTCATAGTTCCCATGAAAATTTGGTGCAAAATTGAGAGTGCACCAAATAATCTTGTCTCCTTAGCATGTGTCTTCATTCCCATACAAACGAAAGTTTTGTTCTTGCTATATGCCTTCAAGTCATTTCCAACTTACGGCTACTCAGAAGGACCCATCATGGGGTTTACTTGGCAGGATTTGTTCGGAGGGCGTTTGCCTTTTTCTAAGGATGAGAGAAAGTGACTTGTCCAAGGTCACCCAGTTGGTTTCCATGGCTGAGTGGGGATTTGAATGCTGGTCTCCAGAGTCCTAGCCCAAAGCTCAAACCACTACACCACACTGTCTTTTCTAGTGTGCCATGGCTTCTTATGATATGTCCAAGGTACAACAGTCTACAGTTAAAGGGGTTTAATTGACCATTGAAGACAATAGGGCTACTCCTTGGTTGTGATGATTGAGTGGCTTCTTCCCTTTGGAAGGCAAAAGTCTTTTTATTTAAAGAGGCTCTTAAACAGTACCTAAACAGTTTCTTCTTTCCAGATCTTTATCTGTGAAACTTTGAGCTGTGTTGAAATGATTCAGTTTAATATGGACCTGAAGTTAATATTCTGCAGTGCTCCAAATTAACTTTGAATTATCTCACACCACATACTGTCATGATCAAGAAATGCTCTGCTTCAAGATGTTAAAAATCTGTTTACAGTTTATACTCATTTTTATGCAATGAATTTTAATACCAACCCAGGTGGCAATCACTAAGAGAAACTGGTCCTCTACACACCAGAATAAGCTATGAGGCCCCTCAAATAATATATTCACACATCCAAGAGAGTACAATCTATTACACTGTCTAATGTCATTGACTCCTGTCCAAAGCTTTTTGTAGGTAAAATGCACTGTCAGGCGTGCCAGCCCATGCCAATAGTAGCATAATTAGGGAAAAAATAATAAGGACCTTACGATCAGATATGGGCCAGGCCATCCCATCTCGCTTTACATCTATAATGTCATATCGTGTCATTGAGTGCCAGCCAAACCAAAACTCTGGTACTGTCAAGTATGCCAACCCATGCTAATAATAATACAGACAAAAGTAACCAACTGTGGACTGCAATTCAAACACAGCTGTAAGCCAGCCCAAATAGTGCATTCTTACATCAAGTGTTCTGTGTGAGATGTCATGGATTCCTATTCAGCCCAAAGTATTTTGTATATACAGTGAAGTGGAGCATGCTAATCCAGGCACATTGCAGCCAAAATAGGTAGAAAGGATTAATGAACTGAATCTCTGCCTCCCAAAATAAGCTGAGTCATATTATACACTCCTACATCCAGGGAAGTGTCATCTGTGAGATAACGTGGTTCAAAACTTTATGTACATACTTTTTAGGGCACTGTCAAGGGTGTCAACTCATTCCAAAATGATAAATATAAAAGAATAAGGATCTGAAGCTTTCCCTTTAAAAAATGAGCTGTAGGCTGCCCAGGTTGTACACTTTTACATCCAGGAGACTGTAAATTGCAGGGTTGTTTTTTTTTAAATCAACATTTCCTGGGTCTCTTATTCTTGCGGTTTTCTTAGCAGAAGTCCACTGCTTACATCCCCCGTCTTCTCAAGCAGTGACTGATTGCTCTTCATTCATAAAAATACAAGTGGCCATAGCTGCAGTGAAGTCACAAAGGACTAGGGGCAAGCTGATGCTCTGTCTGTTTGTCCCCAAAGGCCAAAGAATGCCCAAAATCTATTTGTGTTTTTACATTTCTACATGTTTACATGTGTCCTCTCCCCCCAAAATATTCCACTAAGTATGTTTCTAATATAAACAAATAAAGATTTAACTCTTAAAAAATCAGCCCAACAGTTTGTGCAGGACTGGATTTCCATCTGTTCTCATTATCCAAAGGATATGTTTTCTGCTTTAGTTGGAGCTGGCAATCATTAATCTTTTTCATCCGCTTCACAGCAAAATAACAGTTCTGTGGTGGTACATGAATAGTCTGGTGATTACTGTACTTGTTGAATAGTGTTAATGTACTTAGCAACATTCATACTTTCAAATAAGGCTAAAAATGCGAAATCTTCATTCAGGACTTGGAAAATACAATAAACTGTGCATGAAAGCTGGTGACATCTTTATAATGTAATATTTTTACTGAAGAGTACTAAGAATGCATTAACACTGTGGAAAAATTATAGTGGTTTAATGCTATTTGCTCATGGTTCCACCTAATAACAACAACAACAACAACTTTTTTTTATTTCTTAGCCACCTCTCCCCAAGGCTTGAGGTGGGGTACACCATAGATTAAATACAACTAAAAAGATATAAAACCATTTAAAATTTTAAAACACAACAATTTAAAATTCACAGATACATACAATAGAATTAGACAGGTGAGATACTGAGAAGTCAGTTAGAGATCATGAATGCACTCCCATTAAGTATTACTAGAGTTCCCTAGCAGAGACAATTTGAGTTCTTCACCGAACTATAAATTCCATGGAGCAATGACAAACTACTAAGCCTGCACAGTATAGATCAGGGCTTTCCAAATGGTGTGCCGCGACATGTTAGTGTGTTGCCTGAAGTGTATAGATGTGTCACTTACAATCTTGGAAATGTATGTTATTATTTATAAATCATATATTTTTAAAAATATATGAAAGGTTTTCATGGGATATGTTGTGCCTCCATACATTTTGTTATTACAATTTATGTATGTGTTTGTATCTCCTATAAGGGTTAGTTTAACCTCCAGTTTCCTAGTAAAACTGAATTACTGTGTCGCGAAATGATGCATGACTAAAAAAGTGTGCCACCAACATGAAAAGTTTGGAAAGCGTTGGTGTAAATCATTCTGATAATTTATCAGAATCTTTTATGGCAGTGAACTGACTTTGTATACTTGTATACTTTTGGTACATACTCAAAGCCATCACCAAATATGCGTGAAATTGCACACTGAAATGCATTTTTTTCTAGAACACTATTAAAGTTTTGGAGTAAGTGGATGATCCAGTCCAGATTTCTAACTGGACTGCATTAGTAATATTAAAATATTTTAGGCCATTTGGTTTGCAATTTTATTTAAGGATTGCATTCCAATATTCGTTTCTTCATTATCTAGCTGTCTAATTTTATATGAATGACATTACAATAGTGTGACCTCAGAAGTACAGTGGGTTAGAAGCTTGTTTTAAAAAATGGAAACAATATCGTTCGGACAGTACACATCCTACTTAAAAGTAAGTTCCACTCAGTTCACTGGATTGCAGCCTGTGTCTTCAACTTGAAGCTGTTGGACTCTCCAGTCCCAACTTTGGGGCATTTTCCAGCGCTGGCAGTTAAAAAAGCCACACACCTCCAACATAATGCAGAATGTGTTTGCTATATAAGCATTCACAGATATATTACTCTGCAGAGCTGTTAGAAAACTGCTGCAATTGCATCAGAGCAGAAACAGCATATTAGAATTTGTGTTAACACATAGCAACCCAAGAAGGAGTGCAACCCAAATAGGATAGCATCTTTGAACTTGATTTCATCTGTTTTAGAATTATACAGTTCTTGTACCGATGGATCCAAAAGGGAGTTATTGCTATTATAGATAACATCCTTAGTCTATCACTTCTTATTTAAAATAAAAAAGGATGCTTTTCAGTCTTACCATTTAAACTAAATGCTGTGAGGCTGAAGGAGGAACAAAAATACTGGAACTGTCATAGAATTCTTAGTCATACATACAACTATCCTTGCAAAGTGGAGAAACGAGCATCGCATTTTCACAAGAGCCCTTTTCAAGTGTTTCCAGTGTCCTAGATTTGTTTTCATTTTAAGACAAACTTTCCCCAGACAGGGATTTCCAATAAATTAGTCCCTAGTCACATGGGTGGTATCTATACATATGCAAGTGAACCTTCAGGCTTCTCCAGTCAATACGAAGAGGCTGGAAATTAAAGAGGTGATATGTGCAAGGATGTTGGAAATGGAGTCAGCATGCATGCCCTGTGATCTTTGTGAGGCATGGTACACAAGTGCCATAACGCCTAAAGAGGGAACTGTGTAGCACATAACAAACAATGTTGTTGCTGTTGTGTGTCTTCAAGTCATTTCTGACTTATGGGCCATTTCCACACTAGACTCAAAGGCCTCTCCCTAAACTGAAACCTCAGGATTCCATAGGATATTGAAAGTGAAATAATAGTGCTATAACAGTGAGGAGATGGTCATGGTGACCCTAATGCAAACCTACCATGGGGTTTTCTGAGGCTGCAAGGCACACCCAAGGTTACCCAGTGGGTTTCCATGGCCAAGCGGGGAATTGAACGTTGGTCTCCAAAGTTATTGTCCAGTGCTGTAACTACTACACCATGCTGGCTCTCAAAGGATATAGGCATTTGGTCTTTTGATATTCTTTCCCCGGGAGGCAAAGAGAGACGCCACTAGATTAGAGTTCACTCTCCTAGCCCTTCACTAGCTGACAAACAGCACTGAACACTGCTGCTCTTCTCCATAGTCTAATGCAGCTGCCAGATCACCACTAAACCAAATACAGTGTGAGAGTGAAGAAGATCACCTTGGCAAGTTTAGCTTCCCACCTGTACCTTGGTATACCACCAGTGCCGCAAACAGTGATGGATAGGTAGAATATGAAGAAACAGTTTCTTTGGGCTATATATCTGTCGTTTAAAAAAGTATTTCTCCTTGAAAAAATATACCTGTGCACAAGCAACCTATATGACTTCAAAGTGGTGGACAGTTTAAATCAATGAGATTGTTCATTCCACATCCCCACATATAACTATTTATATATATACAGTCATCCTTCCACATTTGCTAAGGTTAGGGGCACAGGACCCCTGTGAAAGTGGAAAAACCATGAATAACTCTAGGTCCTCCCAAGCCATATTTAACACACAAAAAAGTATGATCACCATATTCCACCCACCATGGACTCTTTTGAGGCATCATAATTCCTTTACAAGGCAGAGGTGGTGGCTGGTGGGGTTTACTGCCACCTCAGAACATTTTTAAGAGGGACTTTTGCCTCATTCACAGTTTCTCAGTCTCACGAGGCTTGCAGTCCCTATTAAAAATGGCATAGGGAAGCAGCAGAGGTGACAACAAATAATATGTGAATAATCAAACCCGCAAAAATGAAACCCATAGATGTGGAGATAGATGTATATTAATATGTATGTTTATTAATGTATTAATGTATATTAATGTATTGTATGTAACGTATGTAATGTAATGTATGTTTTGTATTCAGGCATTAAAAATAAAAGACTTTGTATGCAATTTGGTATCACTATGGATGCTCACGCTACTAAAACGATCAATGTTGTATTGTATAAATTTCTCTGAAGTGGTCAGGTGTCTTACAAATGTCCATTTGTTTTTATTTCTCCAAAGAATACATTCTTGATATGAGCGGTAGACTATTTGCACACGTATGCAAGTGTACAGCAGTCAGTCTTTGTCACTGGTAAGAGTTAGCTGTCAAAATGCTTCTTCGACATCCACCAAATAAATAGTGTAGTACTTTGCAACCAAAGTATTAACCTGTCCAGTCATGAACAACTAATGTTCCATCACAGCAAACATGATTTATTTGCCCTTTTTCAGCTTTGCAGTCTTCTCTTTTCGTTTCTTCACATGCTTTGGAATCTTGTGTTTTCTCTTCTCCCTTTGAGCCTCTTTAGTCATCTTCTTTCTTTCCTGAAAGAGAGATGAACTGTGAGTAACAGGCTGATGTGTTAAATTGAACTGAGTGGTATTATCTGAATAACCCTATAGAACAGCAGCATAGATAACAGCAAGTAATATTTTATCTACACTTTGCCTGCCATCAGTGCACCTTTCACTTTACATCACAGCTGGGCAATGTGGTGTACTGTTTAGAAAGCTGAATTGGGACAGTGAGCCAGACTACGGTTTTGGTCAGGAACCGAAATTGCACACACAAATGTAACAGTGCTAATATACTATTTATTAAGAGTGTGATGCGTTATACAGGACTTCAGTGAGCAAACTGAAAGTAATGAGCAAAATCCAAACATTAGAAGCAAATGGTTCACTTCCCACAGCAAAAGACCTTGAAGGGCCAGCTTCGGCTGATAGTTCTTATCAGTGCTGCATTCCTACCTTTGTTTACCTAATGGTTTCTGGTTCCCATTCTTGGTTACAAGCAAGCAGCTAATTAACTACTACTACATGTCCCATACTGAAATATGGAGGGCTACCCGACAGTTTTAGTTACCCCGAGCCAAGAAACTTACTGGGTGATCTTTTGCCAACAGTTCTCAGCTTGATCTACCTAACTGGCTGTTGTGAAGATAAAATGGGGTAGACAGTCATGTATGCTTTATCCATGTACGACAGACATGCAGGCTATAAATGAAATTTGACAGATAAACAAACAAGTGAACCCAGTGCCATCCAGATATTTTCCATTACCATCCTCATAATCCCTTATCCCTGTAGTTAGAGCTTATAAGAATTGTAATGCAAAGCATCCAGAGGTCATCCCTATCCTTGTTTTAGAGAATAAAAAGAAATTATGAGTCCCTGCTTCAAGAGCACATGTATAATTTTTAACCTTTTGTTTAAGAATCGCAGCATTAGGACACTCCTGCTTCTTCCTTATCTGTCATGCATGTTTTTTGTAGACAGCAACACATACAAAATATTTTTTTTTCATAAAATTTGCCAGTGGGCCAGGCACATGAGTTGCAAGTCTCAGATTAGCTACAAGCTCACTGAACATCCTTGGCCAAATATCTAATCTTTAACCAGGGATTAAAGTAGCTGAGGCCTCAGGCACAGCATGTGCTTTATAAGCCTCAAAATTGTATTGCTTATATAAATCATACCTATTGTGCAAATCACTTGAATCTTGGTATCAGTTGTTTACTCAAAGCAATCTACAATTGTACTAAATTTCAAACCAGTCTGATAAAAATTGCTGGAGGTATGGCATGTTTTAAAA
This sequence comes from Iguana delicatissima, assembly GCA_948472985.1. Lineage (NCBI taxonomy): Eukaryota > Metazoa > Chordata > Lepidosauria > Squamata > Iguanidae > Iguana > Iguana delicatissima. Next base: position 97,947 of record CAOKZL010001279.1, read on the forward strand.
TGCTGTCCAGCCAAGTTTTAAAGTGCTGAGGACCAATGCATTCACCCTTTTATTCTAATTTTTTAGACATTTCTGCCAACACTTTGAGTAAAAACAAGTATATAGAAAGTAAGCTGCAAGAATAATGCATAGTACAAATACAGCAGTCTTAACTGTGGCCTTAAACTGGCAGGTTTTGGTTCACTGAATAAAAGTGACCCATCTTACAGAATAATTTAAGAATTATAATATCATGAGGATTGCTGAGACAATGTATATGAAAAAATGTATATAAACAGAATTGTGAGACCTAGTGTGGTGTAGTGGTCTAAGCACTGCACCACGACCCTGGAGATGAGGGTTCAGTTCCCCACTCAGCCACTGAAACCTACCAGGTGACCTTGGGCAGATCATATACTCTCAGCCCCAGAAAAATCCATGATAGGTTTGCCTTAGGGTTGCCATAAGTTGGAAACAACTTGAAGGCACACAATAACACACAGAAATGTAGGAAGATGCCTTATATCAAGTTGGACTGCAGTGATTGGCAGCTGCTCTCCAGGATTTCAAACAGGAGTCTTTCCCAACATCATCTGGGATAACAGGGATTGAACCTGGCATATGAAGCATGTGCTCTGCCAACTGAGGTAAACCAACCCACTAACCTTTTTATCCATGTCAGGTTCAGCAGGTCGATCTTTAGGATGCACTGATGCTTCCTGTTCTTTGCAATCAGATTCAGAGTTGTCACAACTGTCACTGTTGTCATCAGAATCAGATTCTGCTTCATCTTTATTTTCAAGAAGGGCAGGCACCTACGAGAGACCACAGACAGTTGTTGTTCTACATCTCGACATCAAAGTACTAAAGGGAAAAGAGTCTAAAACAACGACTACAACAACAATAGTCTTGTTTCACATACTGTGTCTCTAGTGAGGAGGAATATGTGGCCTTTCAGAAGTTGTTGGACTGCAACTCACATCACCCCATACCTTTGGACTATGTTGGTCTGGAGAGTGGGAATTGCAGTCTAAGAATATCTGGAGAACAGCTTTCTCACAACTATCCTAGGGAATCTTTCTCTTTGCTCCCACTTTAATGGCTTTTATACTTCCTGCAGAAGTTACCTTATGTAGTTCAGCTCCCTCTTTGTGTTTATACATTTGAACAGCTATCCTTTATTTATCATTTTAGTCCAGAACAGGCTGTTTACCCAATTCCCAGACCCAAGAGCCACCTCTGTCTTATCAGGATTCAGCTTCAGTTTACTGATCCTCCTCCAGCCCATTACAACATCCAGCACTGGTCCAGCACCTGCACAGCCCCAGCTGACTCCAATGACAAGGAGAAATAGCGCAATGTGTCATCACCAAAATGCCTTCCTAAGCCCTAAAACATGTTTCCATGTTCCCCAGAGAGAGTCTGGGAAAGGAAAAAAATTGAGCAAATGTGGTGGGGGGGTGCAACTCTCCAAGGTCTCCTGGAGGACTAATGCAGCTCCATGATCTTCCACAGTTGCCCACTCCTGGTATACAGAATACTATTTTTGCAGCAAGCTAGACAAGATGAACCAACAAGGCTTCTTCCAATTCTGCACCTCACTTGAAACATCATGCCACACCCATGGAGGTAAGGCACCTTAATGATCGTTTGGGGTGATTTCTGTATTGATAAACTATGACAAGCCCTGGAATGGGCTTGTAAACCATAGCTGATGCCAATTATGGTTTGGTGCCATGCGCAGTCTGACAAATCCTAGCAAGGGCCATTTGTTCTACCTGCAGAGACTGTTATACCAGGAAGAAAGAGTGAATGGATGAATTTATGGAACCATGGGCCAAATGAAGGGGGAAGGGAAGGCAAACAAACAGTTTTAGAGCATTCTTTGCTTGTTGGATATCTGGAAGCTCAAGCCAGAGAATATTCCTAAAACAGCACAATCAAATAAACAGAAACAAGTTAACCTAGATTTATACAGGTATGCAATGCAAATACAACTTCATGAGAGGCTCCAGACCAAGTGATATTATAATATCACTGAACTTTATTTAATGACAAATCCAGACAAGTCCTATTTCTCTCCATGAATCTATGTGTGTTTGGTGGCTTCCCCCCACCAAGTAACATGCTCCCAACATGTGAGAGAGGGGACAGTCCAAACCACCTACTCTCTCCACACTGCAGTTCCCATGGCATAAATCATGCTCCAAAGGGCTAATGTTATTGCAAAAAAAACAACAACAACACTCCAAGAGATAACCACCATTATACCTTCTGTACACCAGATAAATCCTTCTTTAACCCTGTCACGGTCTGGTAGAGAATCTGTGAAAAAATAAATAAAAAAGCAGTTATATAGCAGTTTTTATTTTTTGTAAAAAGTGTTTCATTACTGCAGTGATCCTCATCATGCAGTACAGCAATTTGAATACTGACACACAATACAGGTTGAGTATCCTTTATTCAAAAATCCCAAATGCACCAAACTCCAAAACTTTTGAAAAACAGAACCCAGACTTTTTCCTGTAGGGGTTACGAGGGAATTATAGAGGCTCACTTGGGACTGCACACATGTGGTCCCAAACAAAGAGGGGGGAAAAAAGGCAACAAGCTGGCTGAGAGACTGTGCCAGCAGCACACGTGCAGTTCCAAGCGAGCCTCACTAATCCCCTCATGTTCCCTACAGGAAGAAGGCAAGAGAAAAAGAACTGACAAAAAAAGCACAGTCCTTTTGGAAGAAATGGTATACAGGTCTTTCAAAACCTGAAAAAAAATTGAAATCTGAAACACTTTTGGTTCCAAGCATTTCAGATAAGAGATACTCAACCTGCATAACAATTTGGGTTTCTCTAGTACAGGGATGAAAATCATGTGCCCTTCTAGATGCTGGACTGGAACTCCCAGCATTCTTCATCATTAGCGAAGCTAACTAGGGCTGCTGGAAGTTGCAGTCTAACAACATCTGGAGGACCACATTATTCCCATCCCCCAGTCTAGTTTAACATTCTGCCTACTGTATTACAGTGGTTCATATGACACAGAAAGCACTTTATTCTGTGAATAAAGCAATTATAAAAATCAATTTACAGTAAGAATTTCAGAGTGCTGAGTTTTTTCCAAATACGATTCTGAGCATAGCCCTTTTCGCAGTAGCCTCCCATCCCAGCATGGGGACCGGAGAGAAGTGGTATTGCGACACCTCTGCATGAGGTCATAATGGTCCCATTTCTCTCCTGTCCCCAGGTAGCCTGATTACAGATTAAATCACTGATGGGTTTTCCCTCTCTGTGATCCATGATTGTGCCACCATCCCATACTTACCTGTTCTGTGGAAGCCCCAGAAGCGCAATGGTAGCGCTTCCTGCCCCAGCGCAGCCTGGGAAAGTACCCAGCTGTGCTACAGAAGGAAGCAGTATGTCCACTGTGCTCCCTTCCGCAGGGAGCCAGTCCCGTGCAGAGGGGAGTGCTACTGTTGCACTCCCCTCCTGGAAGAGCCATTGCTGGGATCACCACTGGAGGGCCATGCAAGAAGGTAGGGTGCGGAAAGGGCCTATGATTGTAACACTTTAATAAAACACCATCTTCTTAGCTTGTTATCCTGGAGACCAGAGTTCAATTCCCTGTTTGGCCGTGGAAATCCACTGGGTGACCTTGGGTGCATCACACACACACAGCCTCCAGAAAACCCTGTCAATCACCTTAGGGTCGCTGTAAGTCAGAAACTACTTAAAGGCACACAACAACAACCTGTTATTCCTAATATCCTGCCAAATACTAACCAGACCTAACTCTGCATAGCTTCCAAGATCAGACAGGATCTGATGACTTCCAAATGTTTAGACCAGCATACTTACATTATCTTGCTGCACATTCAAAGCTGTGTCTTCTTCCTTTAACTTCATCATTACGTCCACATCCCTCTCATAGTTCTTCACTTCATTCAGAGTTCTAGGGATATATGCTTTCTTGAACACCTAATGAGGCAAAATAATCATCTGCTCACTTCCACAATACTGAAATTGTGAAGTTTTACAGTCCATAAACTTTAGACTCTAGGAAGACACACTTGGACAGATCACTGATTTCCAACATTATGTCTGGTTTGGTCTTCACACGTGTGCTTGAGAACATAAAATGTGTATCAAAACTCCTAAATTAAGCCAGTAGCAACAGATGTAATCACAGCAGTGCATATTCACAGCTGTGATCTCCTTGTTCACACAGTATATGTTCCATGTAAGTGTGCACCAGGGTATCCCTGAAATTATTCAGATATAGAAGGAAACGTCTTGTGAAACATCCAAGACTTTTTTTTAGGAAAACCAGTTCTACAGCAATTTTCCCATGTTTGCTATAACTTAAAAAAATCAACACTGAATCATGATCTGAGAGCATAGCTTTCTGGGAATTAAAAAAAAATCCTATGCAAAAATTTTCATTATGTCTGAAAGATTCTACTAACCTAGATACCTTCTGATATACAAAATGAAGCAGTGATGGATTAAACAAACAGTGCTAATTATTTATGTGAAACAAAACCAAAAACAGCTGAAATACAAGTGTTTAGCGAATATATCAAGATTCAACAATAAGGACACGGGGCCTCTACTAAAGAATATTGTCGGGTTCTTTCAAAGGACTCAGAGACAGAAAAATCAGCCCACTGACTTACCTCTTCATCTACATTATCTTGATTGGACCTTTCTTCTTCTGTTCTCCCTGATGATATTTCCATTGCCTGAAGAACATTAATGGAAGAAATAACAACCCATATCAGAACAGAACAAATAATAGGATATTCTTCCCTGTATGTTTTTTGCTCCCCACTGGTACCTCTTTTAACGAGTCCTTCATGCTCTGCAGGTGATCTAAAGGTTACCTGCTCGGATCTCTAACTGGCCTCAGAAACAAGTCCTTCCCTTCCAGTCCCTTCCTATCCCTGCTCAGGATTCAAAATGGTAACAAGAACTGGCTGTTTAGCAACTCAGCAACAGCAACTATATCCGCAAAATTACTGCAGGTAGTTGTGGGGTGGAAGGCCCACATAGTTCATCGTAGTGTAGAGTTTAGCAATAGTAATTTGGTTCCAAATGGTGGCAGTGGGTGCCCCATATGAACAGTGCACAAGGAAATCCCTCATATGAGTGGCATGTAGCACTTGCCAAGATTGAACAACTGCATGGAATTAATATCTGGGAGCAACTGCTTGCACACAGTTGCTTCTCTGCAGACAGCTGCATTCAATGCATGCATGCATGCATCCTGGAGGGTGGATCAGATATTAAGATACCTGTGCACTACAAGAAGCATGTCTCTGCCACACTTCATTACGGAACTGTCCTCCATGTAAGTAATACATGAACTTGGCTTATACTGAATTGAAAACAGACCTCAAAATTGAATGTCCACACCATTCAGACGAGGAGATCTGTGTGTGTCATACTTGGTGTTTAGAGAACGATGCTAAAGGTCTTCTTAAGATTTGGTTCACATTTTATACATTTTCATTTACAAAGAAGAAATGAGAATAACACAAACGCACGCTTCCATTTTTTCCCATACAGCAGTATCCCTAAATCTTACCTTTTCAAGATAAGCATCCATGTTCTCATTTGTAATAGACGGATCTGTGACAAACTCAAAGAGCTCTCTCACTGTCATCACAGCAACATTGTATTTTCTGAAAAAATCTGCCAAAAAGATCAAAGAAAATGACATTTAGATATTAAGGCCATTATTGCTACCTCCATAACTCCTGGTGGCAACACCTGTGATTTCTGAATGTCTATACAAACAGCTAAAAGGTTTACAAACTCTTTTGAGGGAGTTACCAAAAGTTCTTCTGAATATTTCAAATATAACATAATCAAAACCTCATTTGAAATATTCCATTTATTTTTTATTATTCTTATTTTCAAACTCTGTATTTTAAAATCTGAACAGTTCTGCAAATTAGCTAAACCAGAGAAAGAAATGAGGATGTTGGAGCTGAGTCACCAAATTTTATGCACCTTACTTATCAAAGCAAAGTAAAATATGACAGATCTACCCTGAAACCTCAAGTTCCCCTGCAACTTTTTCCCCCTCAAGATACCAATACTATTATTATTATACATATTTATCAATAATATTGCATATTACAGCCTTATTATACCCTTACAAAGTACTTGCATGAATATGCAACAAAATACAACACTGTTTCAGTTCATTAAAATATCAGAAAGTATCAGTGTTAAAGTAACATTAAAAATAATGTTGCTAAAACACATTTACTAAAACACAGGTCCATAAAGTTACCCAAATGGAGACCTGGAACCCTTTCCTACTACACAATTATACCATTATGATTCTACTATAACCGCAAACGTTCTATCCTAATGGAATCCGTGGATTTGCACTTCAGGAGGAGCATTTATAATTGTCAGTCAGAGACCTCTAGTGCCTCACCAAAATTATACGATTCCAAAGAATGTTGCCATGGTAGTTAAAGTGGAATTATAGCACTATAACTGTATATGTGGAAAGGCCCCCAATAAGAACATCTTTAAGAACCTCCTAAAAACCAATGGGGACAGCATACACATCTCCTTGAGGTGATACCATTCCAGTAGTGCAGGCTCACAACAGAAAAAAATCCTGTCATTGATATGCATCAACTTGACAGACCTGAAAGCATGGTCCCAGATCCTGATGTTGATGTTTGGGAAGGGTCATGAGACAGAAGGCCATCTTGGTTGAATATTCCATATCTAAATCTACCATTAATATACATCTTATTATTGGTTGAACAATACCCTGGAAAGGAATCTAAACTTGGTATTAAGAAACTAAGAAGAGGGCTGTATTGAACTAGAACCAACCTGCACAACTTTTATGAGAGCAGACTTGAGACAGGGCTCCTGTCATGGGTTATATTCTCAAGCAGTACATACAGTTCCTCTTTACTTGTAAAGCTGGTGACACTAGTGTGGCCAATGCTGTCACAGATTAGGGGTAGGGAACAAATTTTTTTCAGCTCTGGAGCTAATTTGGAAGGGTGTAGTTCCTTAGTGGGGCCAAGGACAGAGTGGGTGAGGTGGATGTCAGGAATATGCCCCGCCATGTAACAGCCTTCAGACCCACGAAGCTCAGCTTAATTATATGCAGAGTATTCAGAGCTTATATGCCTTTAAACACAGTGATTTCTTGTCAGAAAGGACAAAAGAATCTTATGCGCTGGATGGCGCAACACGTGGCCTGTGGACCATTCCCCATCCCTTTTGTACATTTACCTGCAATTTCTTTTTAAAAATGTGAGGACTCCATGACCCACTCAAATAGCCTGCCTATGAGCTATTATGATCAAATTCATGCAAGCAGATCTGTCATCTTATAAGAAAACAAGAAATCATACATTGATGCTGATTAAGGTCAAGTGCATTACCTAGACCACCTTAGGGCTTAGGGCTGGGCCTAATTAGCCCCTACTCACCATTGATATTGGCACAGTCTTTCCGCAGGAATTCTAAAGCATGTGGGTGATCGTGTTCAACAGACTGGGATACATCTATGATATATACTTCTCCACTATGGCATCTGGAACAGGCCATATTACTTTGTTATTTTTATGATCATTTTTCCTAAACTGATTTAAATCTACAAGCAGCTTTCTAGAGAACAGCCCATCATTTTTCTGGAAGGGTGATGGCCTTTGAATCTTTACCTTTTTTTAAAAAAAAAATACTTTTATTAAACATACAAATTCTAAATATCTAAAACTACATATAAGGATTACAATATAAACAAAAAAGGAAGGGAAGAAATATATTATTATACTAATTAAAAAAATTATCTAAACAATACAAGAATAAACTAAGTAGACTAAGGATATACACTGCGTAACTAGTTGACTTCCAGCACTATTTTGGATGAATATTGTTCCAATTTATATCTACTTCTTCTAGTACAATAGAAAATATAGAAAGAAAAAAAAAGAATTACGTCTGCATATTAAAAAAAACTACTACTTTTCAAATCCTAAAGTTGATACCGCCCTGGAAATTTTTCAAATATATCATCACTGTTCTCCAATCATTCTTAAATATACTTAAATTGTCATCTTTACTCAAAATAGTTAATTTATCCATTTCAACGAAATCCAGAAGGTTCAACAACCATTCTACTTGGAATCTGTGAGTCTCCATTTTTGAGTAAAGAGTAGTCTAGCTGCTCTACTCATATACTGGAATACTTTTCTCGAATTTTTCTCAAAGTTACTCTCCATGAAACCCAACAACAACAGTTGAAGGTTCAACTGGATTTTTATCTTAAAACATTTCTTCAATCAATCAGTGTATCATTATTTAGTGCAGTACAGTCAGCCCTCCACATCTGCAGGTTTCACTTTTGCAGATTTGATTATTCATGGATTATTTGCTGTCACCTCTGCTGCCTCCCTATGCCATTTTTAATAGGGACTGCAAGCCTTGAGAGACTGAGAAACTGTGAACAAGGCTTGTTAAGTCTCTACTAAAAATGTTGTGAGGCAGCAGTGGAAGTGGTAGTAAACTCCACCAGCCACCCACTTCTGCCTTGTGAAGGAATCCTGATGCCTCAAAGGAATCCACAGTGGGTTGAATATGGTGACCATACTTTTTTGTGTGTTAAATATGGTTTAGGAGGGCCTAGAGTTATTCATGTTTTTTTCATTTTCACAGGGGTCCTGTGCCCCTAACCCTGGTGAATGTGGAGGAACGACTGTACTTTCTGGCCTTATCGTATGTCCACCACATATGAACAATTTCTTTCTTTACTTTCACATATTCAGAATCTTTAACTATTTCAAACTACAGGTCTTTCTGTGAAACAATACCAAATAAAATAGGATTTAAGTAGATTTAAAATTGGGTGGGAGCTTTTATGCTGAAATTTGTATTTTAAACATTTCCTTCATTTGCCCCTTCTTAGGCACTCTTACAATGTTGTTTTGCAAGCCAAGAAAGTGGTGGAGATGAGGAAAACAAACAAAGAGCACATCCCAGGTATGCAGGAGACCTGAAATCCATGTACAAATGGATATAGATTTAACTTACAAAGATCTCAAATCAAGGGTTTAACTTTTGGAAGGAATTTGGAATTTTCCTGATCTTCTCCAATGTGCAAATAAAAATGTACAGCAGGAATCTGTTTGTAAAACTGGAATCTATTCCAATCATCCGGACTGGCCAGTTGTAGACTGACCTTCCATGTGTATACTCACAGCAACTGTTTCATTCCTTCATATGAAAGCTAGCAGGGAAAGCATTTGGGGTATAAGACTGATCCCACCCTACCACTTGCCACATGATGTCAGGGGTTGTTGCTGTAACCTGATGCCACTGGCTCACCAGCCAAAGTGCCTGCAGTGGCGGAAGGGGGTAATCTGGCCTAATGCCACAAAGTGATTCTGCAGCGACAACTCAGCACAAAGTGCCTCATGTACACTGTGTCTGTAGTTTCTAAAGCTGTCATGTAAGGTAGGCAGGTTGGTAACTGCTATTAGAGGCAGGTAGCTTGCTTGCTTGAGGTCAGAGATTTAACTTGTGCTGTAGCTGAGATGTCATAGTTTAATCCATACTTACAGCATCTTTCATATATGGAACAGGCCCTGGTACTTTTCTCGCTGGTATTCTGGCAATACTCCCTGCCCCCCACCCCACAAACTCCTTGTGTGGGAAAGATAGGAAGAGAGTGAAGCCAGGTCTACACAGCCAGTGATCTGAGATTTAGAGGAGTCCCACATAAGCGGGGATGAGAAGCAAAAGCTGTTATTTCAACTCTAAAGGTCTTCTATTTTGGTCCATGCCCTTCTTGCTCTTTCTTCTTTGAAGAGATCTTCCATAGCTTGGACTTGGTATCCCAATGGAAGAGTTTTAGCACTGTCATTTCAGGATGGTGAGGGATACTTGACCAACAAGTCTAATCCTATATTCTGTTGTAGGTTATCTGCACACTGCAGAAGGTTAATTAACTTACCTTGGCTAATCTGGAAAAGGATTTTAGGAAACAGGTAATAGCATTTCATTTTGTACCATAAATTCAGCTCTTACTTGCTTTGGGAAGATGACCCCATCTCTAAAACATATTTCAAAAAACAGCAGCACAAAATCTTGCAAATTCAAAAGTTGTAATACCAGAAAGATCGCACTCTACCTCAAGGACAGTTGTACAACAGAACTTTTAAACATTTTATAAAGTTGATCATGACTATCAATAAAGACATACAGCATATTGAATTCACTGAGGTCTGCATGAACAAGCTTGGCATCCTGATACATTCTTCTCATGTACTGGATAACTTGCAGATACAGTTCCCGAGCTTTTGACTCCATAACTGGGCATTTTTCAACAAAGGAGCAGGCCTTGGATCAAGAGGGGGAAAAAACACATAGGTAAAACACTGGCACAAAGCAGCAGCTATTCTTTTCAGTACAGGCTGAGCCTCCTTTATCCAGAAATCTTTAAACCTCCAAAATAAAACTTTTTGCTTCTAGCTGCCCACTTCTGCCTTTGAGGCAGTAGCTGTGGTGCCGCTATTTGTTTGCTTCTCAGATCCTCAGTCTCTCTCTTTTTGCCACTGGCTGCCTGCTTCTACCTTCAAGGCAGCAGCTGCAGCACTCTTGCTTATTTGTCTCTCAGATCTGAGGAGTGCTGCAGCTGCTACCTTGAAGGCAGAAGCAGGCAGCTGGTGGTAAAAAGAAGGAGCTGTGAAATGGCAGGAGGTGCGCATTCATGCCAGGCTTGGATTTCTGCCATTTCACAGATCCTCAGTCTGTCTCCAGCATCACATCTCATACACAAGTAGCAAATGAATGAGATGTGAGGCTCTTCCAAAAAGATAATGTATTAAAAAAAAAGCTGAAATACAGAACAGTTCTGGTTCCAAACCTTATAAGGGAGGCTCAACCTGTATCACAACCACTCTGGTTTCACATGGAGAGCAGGAATGTGTTGAAATAAACCTCTACCTAATATAAGCCAGCAAATGGCCATGCCAGCCAACCCAATGGATCAAGCTGGACAAGTAAGTAGCCTTCATGTTTTCAGGCTGGGGGCTTACAAGCTGTCGGTTGCAACCTAAAAAAAGCCGAGGTGTGAAGCAATTCAAACAAATCAAATATGCATTGTTGCTGAAGAGTTTTGTCCTACAATGTAGTCCTAGATCAGACAAGAGAAAAAAAATTATCAATGGACTACAGCCCAGATCACTGAGGCCATTCATATTTTGGTAATGATGATGATTCAGGCATTGCCACAATGATCCTTCCTCTGTCCTTTACACTTACCATATAATGAATCCCCCCACCATTACACTGGTAAGCCAGCATTAGACCATCTAAGACTCTTAATAGAGAGAAGTTGTATCTCCCACTCCACTTCCCCCACCTCCCTTCCAAGTAACAACATACCATCACACATAATCCTGTTTTTTTCCAGGATCACTGCAGGGATGAGGAATCTGTGTTCCTTCAGATATTGGTGAACTACAACTCCTGTTAAACCTCAGTACTGGTTATGCTGCCTAAAGCTGATGGAAGATCCAGTACCAAGGGTATACTAATAAAATGAGATGAAGCTTCTTCACCCAGAGCTGGGAATACTTACCTGCCATTCTTGCCGATAAAGCCCATAACAAGAACGTGACTTCTTAGCATGATGGGTTCCGGGCATGGGATTTGTGCTGTGTGCAACCTATAAAAAAATGCACGGTTCTGAACAGTTCTGAACTAGTTCTGTTCTAGTTTCATACTGTTATTACATGCACCCATGCATCCACGCACCTTCTGTATAAAAGAATCTGAGGTACTGCTAGGAAAGTAGCAGGGATTTTCCTTCTTTAGTTTGACAATATTTGCTTAACAACAAGCATAGCAAACAACTGCCAACGTTCTCAGCACCACAAATGCCCAATAATAAGGGAACAAGGCATGGGCCGAGATGGAAGGAAAAAAATGGTCTCACCTTGTTAAATTCCTCATTTCTTTCTCTGCCCATGTCTTGACCATTTTTCTTGGGTTTCCTTTACAGTATCCATGGCGAAACCTTGAGAACATAACAAGGAAATGGATTCATTAAAGCATGGTAATTAATTTTGTGAAAAATATCAAGGTTGTACAAGTATATCATTACAGGGGGAAAAAATATTCAGACTTACCTGAATTCTCCACTCACATATTTATCCCGGTCTTTAAACATCAAAATAGATGTTTTATAAATCTTTATGGCTCTGTTCTCTCCATTTGCAGTGCTGGCATGATATACATTGGCCTACCAAATTCCAAACGAGAAAAGAAAGACCCACTAAGATATTATGCACTGATTGTTTTAAAATGTAAATTAGAACAGTATTTCTAAAAGCAATCAATTTAACATTATGTAGGCCTATGCAATCTGCCAATTACAATCTACCCAGCCCAAGAGAATCGGATAAGCTTATTGTTTTGCTGTCTGCTTGAACTGCAAAAACAGGGATGTTATTAAACAATAGGCAGGCCAAGATATAGGATGTAAAGTTTACATGTGTATAGTCACATTTTTGTTGACATCTGCAGCTTCTGAACATTTGAAGTAGAAGTAGGAGAAACATTCACACAGTTCTCCATCAAAGTGGGAAGGCTGCCTGTGAGAGACTCCAGAAACCCACTTCCCTATGGGTGGGGGCAGAATCACTGAAGGAGAACTGCTACTTCAAAACTAGCAATTCTCCTCAAAAGCAAAGTAAAGAGTTTAGTTTTAGTAAGTTTGACTTTTTCCAGAGTGCTTTTACCCCCAAAACTGGTTCTCCTAAATATTTTTGGAGGGATGCAGCCTGTGGTAGGCCCCAGATAGGCAAAACTGGCCCCAGAGCCACCAAAATTGCCCATTGTTGTTCTATGTGGAAATGTTCAAACCCTAACTATGCTGATCATAATATGTGCACAATACTCAAAACAGATGCCTCTGCATGCATCATCATCACCACCACCACCATCATCAAAATTTTTATTTTGTTACTTGCCTCTCCTCAAAGCTTGAGGCGAGGCACAAAGAAGTTAAAATACAATTAAAACTGGCATACCAATTAAAACACATTATGATTAAAATATACTAAAAACATAAAACCATTCAAATATATCATAACTAAAATCATAATTAAAAATACATCATAATTAAAAGTAGACTGGGTAAGCCTGCTGGATCATCCTGAAAGGAAATTTAATCTAGAGCATATCTTAGCTGATTGACAGTTTAGTTTAACTAAAAGAACTGCTACAATCCTATTTACAATGAAACCAACCTCTTTCCCTGTGCTGATGCAGCCATTGATCTCTGATATGACACCTCTAGTTAGCATCTTGAATAAGATCATACGAGTTCTTGGGTCCAGAACCTTAATAAAAACAGAACACATCCCAACAAATATTTGATACTTAGGAATGCTAGAAAGATCATTTGCAGATTTGAAATGCATAGGAATGGTTAAAAAGCAGAACTTACATTTATGGTGAAATTCCACACCATTTAAGTGATTGAGTTGTCTCCATGAAGGAAGAAGGACAAAAGGGTGAAGCCCAGTCCCAGTCCCAATTACCAAGTGGAAAAGCTTCATGTGGCACTTTGGCTGAGACATCAGTGATGACAGAGAGTGTGGCTACCCATCCTTCCTGACATTACCCAACCTTCAGAAGGCTGAAGAAGGGCAAGAATCCAACTTCATAGCAAAAATTCTTCCCTATCTTTGCCTACAGAGCTACTTGGACAGGATTTCACTAAAGTCTGATCTGAGCCACTGTAGAAGAGGAAAAAAACTGAGGCTGGCTTGCTAGTGGTGGCATATACTGGCACATGTCCTGTGTGCATTTCCTCTTGATTGACATGAAGGTTGGTATTTCCTTCCTTCCTCACACTGATCAAAGTTCTACTGGACCTACTGTAGTCACTGCAGTTTCTTCATTCCCAGCCATTCTGTGCCTAGTAGAGACTACTGGGAGATCAGAAAAGCACCTGGATCAGTTCCTCTAGAGCAGTGGTTCTTAACCTTTTCTTTACCATAGACCTCCTTTAAATATCTTTTGTTGCTGTGGACCACCAAGACTTAACTCAAGGCAGCTTCCGGCTGTATGTTTGGTAGCAAAAAATGTCAAGTGCTTTCTCTCAACCACTCAGTGTTATTAACTCGAATGTTCCCATCATGTACAGATGTAATAAGTGCTGGGTATATTTTTTCCATCAGACAATTTAATAACTTCTGAATGGTTTGAGATGTTGTAATGAAAGTTTGTACAAATTATGTCTGTCACCAGCAAAGGATTCCTGCTCTTTGAGATCAACGTATGACTATCTGTCTGTCTGTCTTCCTTCCTTCCATCCACTCATTCTATTTTAACTGTAAAAGCTCATAACACTTCTTCAAGCATTTCCAGACCACCTGTGAAGACATCTCAGCCCCCCAGGGGCCCACAGACCCCAGGTTAAGAACAAATGCCCTAGATAGGAGAGAAATGATTACATCATCTCCTGAGACCAGTGAAGGGTCCTGATCATTTTGCATCTGGCTACAGAGACACAGCCAGATGTTTCTCCAATCCCCTACTGCTCTCACCAGGCATGAATGGACATTGGGAGAACTGAAGCAACTCTACGAAAGGATGCAGGTTGGTGAATGGCCAGCTATAGTGTAATTCTGCACATGGAAATATTATCCTGCAGTAGATACAGGATTGTGGCCTAAATGTGATACAGCTTTAAACCAACTGATGGCCACATCATCAGATGCATGAAGCAGCCTGAGAATGATTATCATTGCAAAAGATTCCAGTTTAGAAATGTATCTCCTTGCATTTGTTGGCCACAGTGTAGACCGGTGTATTTTTCCATTTATAGCCATGTGTATGAAACACACGCACACAGTGCCAGAATGTTTGTTGCTCTTAGAAGTTTCAAACATTACATAAATTAAAACAGGTATTTTGGGAAATCAGTGAAAGCAGACAAGGCTGTTTTTAAAGGCAGAATATTCAAAACAAGCATCTCTGGATGACAAGAAGGGCAGTGTTCCATATAAACTTACCAGTGCTGAGTACACTCATGGTATGGCTGTTTCTGCAGCCCTTGACCCCTTCAGATTCCCCCATCACCCTTTTTCCAACCAAAAACGAAGTTGAATTGCCCCTCCCAGCAATCACCAGGGGAATGGGAAGCAATCTTTGAAAACTTGCTGTACAACCCCCTCAATGGTTTAATGTAAAAAAAAAAAAAGCCATCCTTTTTTACAACCAGATGGAGACTTTCTGCTTCCTCCAGTTTTGGCAGACCATTCTGGGCAGATCACAGGGCTCCTGGAGGATCCTAGGAGAGAAAATTGGTCCCAGGATACTCTGTAGAAGCCTACCCTGGCACAAGGGAGAAGATCTCATCAATTTCAGTGGACTTGCATCTGGGTCGCTTGTGAGAAGGATCACTTTCATGAAGTACTGCATTTCACTGGTAGTCATAATGCACCATTCTTCCCTTCCTCTTTAGCCCCAAAATATACTAAAACCAGCTATGCTACATCTCTGAGGCCTCCAGAGCTGGTTTTGCTGTTTTGTCAGCAGAACTCCAGAGTTTAGATCTGTCCCTCAATAGTGCGGTTTTTAAAGGATGACACTTCCTACTCTTGGTAAAAATGAGGATTGTTACACTTATAATAACATGCATGACTTACTTGTTCTACTGTTGCTCTGTCCGACTTATCTTTCACACGATATCTGGTGGCAATAAAAAAAAAATCTAAGACAACATATTGAATCAGTTTTCTAGGGGGGTGGACAGGACGGATACACCAAAACCTATTTGAGGAAAAGTTGACGATGCCACCAAGGCACAGGCATTTTGAACTGAAAGAACCCAATATTTACTTGTGCTCAAGGTTACAGATCTCAGTGCTGAAATTCAGACAGACATTAACTCAGTCAAATATAATGAGGCTTACAACATTGTTGAACAATTATCCCAATTATCTCTGGGTGAGCCTACCTATACTTTTCTCAGGCTGACAGTGAAATTAACTGTTCTTGCAAAACAAAACTGCAAATAAATTGATTTTCCAAAACTAACCTCAGCTTCCTCTTCTGAGTATTACTAGCACTGGAAGATCATTTCCAAGCTTGAGCCCTCATGGGGAATTTCACCTGTCTCTCTAATCAAAATATACATGACAATGGTGTAAAGCAGCACATCAGAAGAGAAGAACAAAACAATAAAGCCAGCACAAAAGTAAGAAATCACTTGATTAAAACCTGTTGGATGACACAATGGAAGATCTATGATGCAAACACAGCATATCTGCTGCCTGGTAGATTTCCCCTGGAAGGGCCTTTCACATGTAGAGCCCCACCACAAAAAAGACCTTACTACCAGTCACAATGCATTTAACTTTAGGACTTCTGATGATAAAAATAAAGATCAAGTAGACTTTATCAGAAATGCTGCCACACAAATTTGTAAGAGATGCATATTTGTCTGGAAATGGCTTCATTACAAGACTGCACTTGCCCAGGATTAAGACCTAATGAACATGTTGGGGTTTGCTTCACTGATGGTGTCTATATCCAACAGCTATTTCCAGCTAGAGCAGATCCACTGAATCAACAGGATTTGTGTAAGTCCTGACTTACAATTCAGCAGTCACTTCAACAGACCTATGCTAGTTGGGCCTAGCAATGATGGGTGTTTTTTTTTGATAACTAAGTTTATGTTCTGCTTACCTTCCTGGACCCCACAAATTAAGCAAATCCCAGCTGAATGTCAGCTCTCTGCATTCCTCACCACTGGCTTTATTTGCTAGAACAGCTGGGAGTTGGGAGTCCAAAAAATCATGGCAGGCCACAATTCCATCCTGTACTAAAACATCCAGTAATTCTCTCTCGACATTTTAAACCTACAGTCATTTACCAAAATGTCATCTGCTACAGAACAATGTAAACCTTTGCTAACCCAAATGTGTCAGAGTTCTTGGGGGATGACTATCTGAAGACAACCAAAATAGTTCCTCAGGAGAGAAACCCAGCCCAGTAGTGTGTGAGTGGGGCTGACAGCTGAGAGGAAAAGTTATACAAAGCCAAGTACTGGTTGGCATTCAGTCCTTGAGGTTCCTAGCAAGAAACTACAGAGTAGAGCCCTACAGTCAGCCAGGGAGAGTGACTGTGTGGGAAGGTTTAATTCTCAGTGGAAACTTATTGAAAGGCAGAAGAGTAATTGAACCTTAGTAGAATCTGGTCAGAGAGTGTGACCTAGATTGGGGACTGAGCCTTTGATGGGAGTGTAGCCAAAGGGTGGTTATATGATATTTGTGCTTTATATGAGAGTCTAAAGATATAAGTGAACTGTCTAAAAAGTGCACTGAAGAAATATATTAACTTGTACCTGCATATGAACTTTAATACTTTATTTTTATTGTTATCTAAATAAAAGTTACAGTTTATTTTTGTAAATGCTGACTCAGCTGAATTGTATACAGGCTTTAAAATAACACAGAAAATATTAAGGGATTCTAAATAAACATTGAAAACAAGATGGTGTTATAAGGGGGAAGGCAGAGCTGTGTGGTAAAGACAGGGTGCCTTATCAGATTGGTGAGGCAGTTCCCCAGTCTGGAAGAACTAAGGGCTTGTCACAAAATAACCAACAGAAAAGTCTCTAAAACATTTATCACATTAATCATGTTGGTCCACATTACTTACAAATCTGCTTCTCTTTGCCTGGACTTCTCCGTAACTCTATTTATAACAGAATCAGCAAAATGTAGTTTGTCTGGAGAATATGAATATATATGTTAAGGAGGAATTAATACACAAATGCTCACCTTTCTTCACCCTCACCTTCCAATTTAAACCTAGCTTTGCTGGTTTGGACAGAAAATACGGAACATTCTTCCACCAAGAAACATCAAGAAAAATGGTGTTGTAGATATTACCCTTGAAAAATAAGGTTAACATCTCAAAGTAGTATTCCATTCATCATTCCTTTAGAAAAGGGCTGGGCAAAGTACACCTCTGGGCCACATGCAGCCTCAAGGGATCAATTTCTCCTATTTTCTCTTTGCTCCAAAATACTTCAGAATGACTTCTAGGAGTGTGGAGGGCATCTCCATCATGTTTGGAGCCCTCCTGGATCCCCCTTCCCAGGGTAAACACAAATGTTTGCAGAGTTTTCTGAAAGCTTTTGCCTCAAAATGAGGTGAAATGCCCCAGAGGTCCCAAAATATGGTGAGAATGGCCCTACAGGTTGTTTGGTGGCATTTGGAGGTCATTTTTTTATGGTGGGAATGCAGCCGTCCAAAGTCTCCTTGGGGTCTAACACAGCCTCCTAGCCTTCCACAGTTGCCCACCCCTGAGTTTACTAGGCCCATCCAGCTCTCTCTTGACTTTACACAAAATGGCATTTGAGAATGACCTGTCCTGAGTAACAAACTAGAAGCATATGCACAGAAGGAAGCTGGTATGAACAATTTCTTCTCTTTGGCTGATGGCGGCTTCATGGCTTATCCCAACCAACAAGCATAATGGGGTGCAAAGAGCTAAAAAGGAAGGGTTTAGAGCCACCTTCTATAATATGATCTTTTCAGATGTTTTGGACTAAAATTCCCAGCATCCCTACTGGCTGGGCCTGATGGAAGTAGTAGGAAAAAACACCTGGAGAATATTTTGGGAAGGGGTTGAGTTAAAGTGGGCTGGGGAAGCCCTAATGGTTCAGAAATCTGGGACTATAACTCCAAGAAGCTTCTAACAGTACACCAAAGGTAAGTAGTTGTGAAAGGCGTAGCTCAAGAGAACATGTTATGGGGGGCGGAAAGAGGATAACATACCACAGGGTATATACACAGACATAGAATTTATTCACAAAGCAGGAATAAAAAAATAAATTTGAATTTTCATAAGTTCTGCATGGTGAATTTAGCAATATGTCCCTTTCATGTTAGGAAAAATATAAAACTAATTACAGAGAAAACTGCTAGTCCCTTTAAAAATATCCCTTGCTCTAGTGATTATAACTTCCATTGCAAAGAGATAGAGAAAAAGTAATTCAATTCCATTCTGTTTCTTTCTTTTACTTCTAATAGGAAATCTCTTCCTGATTCACATCTACTTGATTTCCTAGAATGTATTAATAACTCCTTTCTGTAGCTCTTCTAGCCATGTGTTGACAAGTCAGGCCTCATGGGCAATATAATGCTGCCCATCAAGGTAAACTAGTCACACTTGACGGATGAGATTTTCTTATCCCTGCCTGCTTCCTCTGCCCTGTCTCCTGTGAGAGTTACAGTGATAAAGACGGGATGGTTCCCTTATGAAATCTGTCAACCCTTTGGACGTGACCGACAGCTGATTGAGAAACTTGCATGCTATGTGTGGAATCTCTCTTTAGGAATGCGCAGCACACGTTAAAAGATTTTATTTTATATGTTCCCCACAGAATTGATCTTTCCTCCTCTGTTCTTAACCTCAAGGCTTCTAAATTAGAACCTGGGGTTTGACAGAATATTTTGACTATCCAAAGGAGCTGTCTATTATTTGCCAGATGACTCATTCATGATACACATGTTAATAAGAAGAGACAGAAATCTCTTTCCAGTGGAGACTGGAGAAGTTTGGTTGCTTGCCAGTACCAAGTAAAATCTGCCCATTGTAGGGTCTCCCCACACTGCAGTTCTAGAGGTTAAAAATGTCTGGTGGTAAAAATTAATGTGGACAGAGAAGTTCTACAGACCTGCAAGGCATTTGCACACCCTGTTCTCCAAAACAAAACACAGAATTTTTCAGTTGTAGACCTGTCAATGTTTACTAAAAAATATCACTGAAAGCATGAAGCAAAAGACTATAATAGAAACACAGCCTCCCTTTGTTTCTGATCAAAATGTCCTTTTTTATATATTTTGGCAGTTCACTTTCCTGATTGATGCTGAGGCATTCTCAAAACAGCCTCAACATGCCTAAAGCCACCAACTTCAACCCATTAAAACTCGTTGTGCAAATTGGTTCTTAGTGAATTATATTCATGAAAGAAGCTGGAAGGTCTGTACTTACCTAGGTTGATTTTATGTTCAAACTTTCTTAGGGCTTTATCTGTAGGAGTGGACATTTTTGATGCGCTGCAGCTAGGAATCTGTTTATTTGCCTGAAACAAAATGATTCACAACATAACTGAGCATCCATTAAAAAAATGCAACTCGCGATGCACAAACTTTTGGGATATATCATGCTCCCAACCTCATCACCATAGTCAAACAATCAGAGTAGAACACTTCTAACCTAAACCTATCCCAGTTTCCCCATGCTACTTGCTTCCATCTTGTTTAGTATATTAAGACAAACGATGGTGGGAAACTGGAGGGGAGGGCTCTCCACTAGAGAAGGAGTGCACGCTCCAGAGTCTGGGGTGCATGCTCATAGCTGAGAGTCTGGGGATGTTAACATTTGCTCATAGAGTGGTAACTTCTCAGGGTCAAGGGAAGACATCTTACTGCCTAGAGCCCATTAAAGGCCACACCACCACAGTTGGTGCTAAAGTCTGTGTCAACTGCAGTGGCTCTCTGTAGTGCAAGAAGGTACCACAGCATCCTTATACACCATAGAGTCCTGGGCGTTTCACAGGACTTGGGAAGCACATTACGTTGTGAATTTTTTTAGCCTTCTTGGTGGTGTGGGGCAGGAACAGTGGTGGGAATGCCAAAAAAAAAAAAAAAAAGGGAGGTAGCAGTGGTGAAAGGGCTGGATGTGGCCCAGCCAACACATGACAAAGAATGCTTCACCAAAGGCAAGACATGAACTGCACAAATGATTTCTCTCTTTCTTTCATATACACACTAATTTCTGCAGTACTAAACTTAGGGAATGTTTTCATGTAATGTTAAACCATAGTTTAGTGACACATGCAGGAGCAGACAGAAGCCCAGGCAAAGCCTCTGGCCTGTGCTTTCCTCTGATGATTTCCCCCTCCTTTGTTCATGTAGGAAAAAAAAGCAGGATTTAATTTCCCTTGGTCTCACTCCCAGCTGTTTGTTACATGGAAACTCAGAATCACTGTTGAAAACAAATTCTACTTTGCAGTGGGCAACCAGGAAAGGTTAACGGGCCACGTAAGCCCACCAGGAAACTTTGGAGAGATACACCCACTACTGGGAAAAAAGGGTATTTTTCCTCCAAATGCACTCTAGGGAAGAAAGGGAAATTTTCATCGTGTTTTTGACCCTCCCCAGGCCTTTTTACACCAAATGAAAGTGAGCACATGTTACTTCCTGATCACTTCGTGTTTCAAAAAAGACCTGTCCTGGGCTTAAATTGGTCCAGGCGGGCCCCAAAACATGGTAGAAATGCCTCTGAGAAGGCATTTGGGAGAAAATGGCCTGGGGGCCACATGTGGCCTGGCCACTGCACTTTGCTCACTCCTGAGCTACTTTCTTGATAAGCCAGCTACAAACTCAGAACTGCTGATCTGTCTTGTTAGTTGCAATTTTTTAAAGCTCTGATGGTAGTTTATTCCTTCTTCTAAACCAGTGGTTCTCAACCTGTGGGTCCCCAGATGTTCATGGACTTCAGCTCCCAGAAGCCCCAGCCACTATGGTCAATGCTCAGGGCTTCTGGGAGCTGAAGTCCATGAACATCTGGGGACCCACAGGTTGAGAACCACTGTTCTAAACTGTAGGGCAGGAAGAGAGGGGACTGCATGTGCTAAACTATTGCATGGTGTTACGTGCAAACTCTGTCATCAGCACAACACAGTTTGGGGTACATTATTGTGAATTATTGCCATAAGAGCTCAAAACACAATAAACCAATTACCCTCCAAGGTGTCACAACATTTTGTGTTGCTTGAGAGAAAAAGAGGTCCTCATGCATTCAAAGCAGATGTTCCACCGGAATGCTGGGACTGCCTTATGTACTGTTTTCTCATCAAGCTTTCTCCTTCTAAGATATAAGATAAAAATTCCCAGAGGTTCAGCTAGTAAAACTGAGGGCCTTTCCACACTACATACCTATCGCACTATGATTCTACTTTAACTGCCATAGTTCTATTCTATGGAATCATGGGATTTGAAGTTTAGGGAGGGATATTTAGAATTCTCAGCCAGAGAGCTCTGGTACCTCCCAAGACTACAAACCCCAGGATTCTAAATGAAGCAGCCATGGTAGTTAAAGCAGAATCATAGAGCAATAGTTATATAGTGCGGAAAGGCCTGAGTTAAACTCACGACTAGATAAACTCACTTAGGACTGACAACAGAGTCATTGCAGTCTTGCAGCCACACAGTCTTTCAACAACACACCTGTGGGTTTCTTCCTCCAGACATTGGATTTCTCTTGGTCACCTTTCCTGCATCATCATCCCAGTCCCAGTCATCTTCTTCGCCGTCACTGCTCTCATCAAATTCCTCCACATCTGCTTCCTCACACAAATGTGATCGCTCCATTTTAATGGCCACTTGCTCTTCCAGAGCTGCTTTACTACCTTGTTCATGTCCACTATTTTTTAAAAACACATTGTTAGTAAAATCTTCCTCAACTTGTCATATACAATGCATCAATGAGCTGACAACAGAAGAGAATGGGCAGTCTCCACCTTTTTTTAAAAAAGCCTATACAATTCCTTAAAAAATATTTTTAAAACTGTACTTTTAAAAAACAACTTTTAAAAACTGTATCAATGAAATGAGCCTCCTGACATGTGGAGGGTCCAATCCAACTCCCCCATAGCCAAAAGAGGACTCCGCGTTATCTCAGTGGAGACTCTCTTTCCCACTTTCAGCCCGCACTTCCAGAAGCCACTTCCTGCAAGTGCTGACTGAGAGCCCTTTGTCTCCCACTCCTCTTCTTCCCAAAGGGAGGAGGAGTGAAGCCAGGCATTCTCAGGCAACATTTGAAAGAATAAGCTGGCACATTTCATTTCTCTTTCAGCCTTCCCATGTGGTGAAGAGGAAGGAGTGAAGCCTGGTCCCCAGCTGAAGCACTAGGTGGAAAACTTCCCATCTGGCACTGTGTCCAGGAAGCTACACAGTCAGAGATCATCTGGGACACAGAAGGTTGACAGAAATAATCTGTTCCCTCCTCCTGGAAATTATTCTGTCTTTATATTAAAAAAGAGAGAACTTTTGGCTTTTCAGATGCTGTACTACAAGCTCCTTGTCCCTGGCCATAGTTGCTAGGGTCGATGGGAATCTGAAAACAACTGGAGTGTTGCAGGTTCCCTATTCAGAGCATGAATTTAATAATGTACTGGTAACAGCTCTACACACAGGATGGCTACCAAGGCCAGCCAAGCCTTCTCAGCACCTGAGCTAAGAAATCACTCTGGAGAACAAAATATGGGAGGACTTATGGAGGAAGAGAAGAAAGGAGCTGTGATAAAAAGACCAGCAGCAGCAGGACACATCTATTTTTTGAATACAATGTGCCTGCCATACATATGGAGGCTTCGTTCCAGGAACTCCTGCATAAAACAAAGAGCACAAAGTTTCTCATCCGAGTATAGTTAATGTAAGTGACATATATATGCCCACATCAGTGCGTGCATGTCCCTGCCGCATCTATTGACTATAATGAGATATGATATTTCATACGAACTTACATTCGTGTGTGTGGAGATTGTATGAGAGGAAGGTCCACTGTATCTGGCTTTGAGAGGTTATTCAGAACACCTCTTCCATAATGTCTTAGTTCCAAGAACGCCCCGAAGCTGAGCATTCAATAGGCAGCTTAGAGCCAGACTCTGGAGAATGGTGTGTGGCCACCATTACTTTGTGGTGCCACTGCTATTCTACAAGGGCAAGGATGTGTTGGAGCCTGAGGAATGGGACTGGCATTTGGTATGGTCTGTTACACATTGGTTTGCCACTACAGAATCCTGGCCCTGCTTTTTTGATAAGGATTCTCTACATTATTTCAGCTAACACAGTTACAGATAACTTTTCTCCCTACAAACCTATGAATGTACAGGAAATTCAGCAGAAGAAACAGAAAATAAGAGTTTAAACACCATCAGTAATAAAGCTTTCAGCTGAATAGATACAGCTAGTTGCGTAAATTTTCCTCCATTTGAAGCCAGTACAAGAATTTCCTACAACAAATACATAGAGTTGGCAAAATCAAGCCGCTAGACTCTTAGCACTGCACAAGATACCCGAGTCCAGTCCCTGAGAATTCAGGATACAAATGAAGGAGAAAACCTTGGAAGCATTCTGCTGCTCTTTGTGGCACTGGCGTATCATTTTTCTCCCCATGTTGTCCAAACATTTGTTCACTTATCCAAACAATATTCATTCAAATGTTGACTACATTTATCCAGATAGCAATAAAGGAACTGAAGCTGGATGATATTGGGTGAGAGCTCTTCTTTCATATACAGCAGAGGCAGCCAACTGTGGTCCACCAGACTTTTTGGACTACAAGTCCCATAATTCCCCAAAAATGGCTGTCTGGTGAGAGCTAATCAAAGTTGGAGTTCAACAATATCTGGAGACCCATAGCTGGACACCCTGATTAACAGAACTCGAAAATCATAGAGCTGATTCATTTCTGCATTACCTGTCCAAAGCATCTGCATCATCAAACTGTCCTGGAACTATCTGGCTCATAATTTCCTCTCTGTAATCCATTGCTGCTAGTCACCAATGCATATGATTTGTTCTGTCTTCTGTTTCCTATAAATATATATATACAGATGCTATAACAGGAGAACATATTATACACTGTATATTGCAAGTGTGCTGCAAATTACCCTTGTTAAAATATTCCATAAATAATGTTGACTCTGAGCAGTACTATATCTGAACATACCCATATTCGTCAGCATATAAGACGCACCAGCATATAGGATGCAGTCCATTTATATGCTTGTCGGTGTATAAGATGCACTGGCATATAAGACGCACTCCATTTTCAAACAGTATTTTTCAGGAAAAAAGGTGAGTTATTTACGCCAGCAAATAGGGTAATCTATATAACACAACCCTCTAGAAAGATCCCACTAGTTTGATGAAATGTGAAAGAAAATCTGTGTTACAAGCTGAATATCTTGGAACAGTAGTGGTACACTTGGCCTTGCAGTCTTGGACTAAAATTCCCATAAGCCTTGTCCAGCAGGGTCAATGGTAAAGGATTGTGAGAATTTTAGACCAAAACATCTGGACAGGCAAAGCCTCCTCAACTTTCTTGGAGCATGTAGCGTATTTTGTTTGACCATAATACAAAATACACACACACACACTTTTGAATATTTTACTCATTAACAATCTAATCACATCAGCAATTTTGCAAATATTAAACAGGTAAATTAGTGAGTACCATTTCACCTCAAAATATCTATTGAGTTTACTAGAGTTGTAAATATAATCAACTAACCAAATACTTTTTTAATCAAAAGGAGGCCACTGGCACCACAAAGAGAAAGGTAAAACCAGTGACCGCAGGACATAAAAAAAATTACAATAAATATTAAATATTAAAACACTTTTCAATCCAGCAATAAAAAACCCATCAAAACAATTTAAAGAGGTATCAAGGCCATTTCACATTACACTGTCATAGGCCATTTCCGCACTACAATGTTAAAAGTGCTGCTATTCCACTATCAACCTCCTATGGAATTCTGGGTTTTGTAGTTTAGGGAAGGGCACTTTGAATTCCCAACCAAAGAGCTCTTTGGTCTCAGTAAACTACAAACCCCAGAATTCCACAGGGCGTTGAAAGTGGAATAGCAGCAGTTTAACACTGTAGTGCCGAAATGGCCATAGTGCTATGATTCCGCTCTGAGCATCCTGTAGAATTCTGGGGTTTGTAGTTTACGGAGGGCAATTTAGAATTCTCAGCCAGAAAACTCTTTGGCTTCCTTAAACTACAAGCCCCAGAATTCCACAGGATGTTCCAAGTGGGATAACAGCTCGGTAACAGTGCAATGCGGGGAACGTCCCGAGAGTATAGCTAGTGCTAGTCCGACTTGTGGGGACCGGCGACCTATCACGCGGTTTTCTGGGGCTGAGAGTGCGCGACCCGCCTAAGGTGGCTTTTCACGGCCGAGCGGGGAATCGAACCCTGCTCTCCGGGGTCGTCGTCCGGCGCTCAAACCACTCCACGCTCTACAGAATGGCAAGCCCCTGACCGGCATCCTCAGGCAGCATCAGAAGGACCGCTGTGTGGCGCCCCAGGGCTCCTCAGCGTTCCTCGCTGCGCTACTTCAGCGAGGCACCCTGAGCCCACCTCCGCCACCACGGTGCAAGAGCGGACTCCAAACTCCCGACCCACGCGGTCCGGATCAAACGCCTTCCCGCACTAGCGTCAGCGCTTACGTTCGGACGGCTCCCTCGGAGGCTCACGCGCAGCCGTTTCTCGCTGCCGAAAGCGCGACAACCCCCGCGACTCTCGTCGGCGAAAGCCACATAGCCAGGCCAAACTAATCACCGAGCGATGAGGCTGCATCACTGCAGTTGATTGCTTGGGTCTATCACTCTTCCCCTCAGCGTCTCTTAGTAGCAATTCTACCTCCCGCTGCTGGATTTGATTGGATCGTGCCGAGATGACGCAGATGAACCGCTGATGCCTTTTGTGTTCTTGATTGTTTCACATTGGGAGCTCAGAACAGGGAAATAACTCACTACCAATGGTCAAGCTAGTTAGAAATGCGCTTTAATCCTTTACAGAACATTTCCGCACGACACACTTATAGCGCGATGATTCCACTTTCAGCCTCCTATGGAATCCTGGGGTTTGCAGTTCCGGGAGGGGCCGGCTGGCCCTCCCGGAACTGCAAACCCCAGGATTCCATAGGAGGCTGAAAGTGGAATCATCGCGCTGTAAGAGTGTCGTGCGGAAATGGCCATAGTTGCTAAGTCTTTGTAGGGAGCATGTGTTTTCATGATGTTCAACAGGCATTTGCAATGCCATGTCGCCGTAATCCTGGGGGCTTTCATTTTGAGTTGGTAACAGATAGTGAAGACTTTGTTAAATAGCTTGATCTCATCGATTAATGGGAAAGGAACTATTAACTGCAAGTACCAGAGATTTAAAAAAAAAAATCATGGTCATTTAAATAGGTTTGTTCAGCTACTTTTGCCACTTCAAACATTTTTCTCTGTAGAAGTCACCAAAACACAGGTTGTGTTACTGGAATCAACTTTCTCTCTTTTTTTCATTTTGCGTAATGTTAATGATCCTGTACACTTCTACTGTACTTATAGATACTACTGAAATTTATAGTATATATGTATTACAGCTGGTTTGTATTAAAGAACACTCAACCTCTTCTCAGAATTAAAATAATTTCTTTTCCTGCCTTAAGGGGCAGTCTGGTAAGGGGTAATAAGTGTAGGTCTGCAAGTACAAGGAAACATGGGTTGGAGGAACAAATATTTTGTTAAGCAAAGGAGGGGAATGCTTAAGGCCTTTCCGCTCTGCACTGTTATAGTGCTATTATTCCACTTTCAACATCCCGTGGAATCCTGGGGTTTGCAGTTTAGGGAGGGGCTTTTAGAATTCTCCGCCAGAGAGCTCTTTGGCCTCAGTAAACTACAAACCGCAGAATTCCACAGAATGTTGAAAGTGGAATAACAGCACTATAACAGTGTAGTGCGGAAAGGCCCTTAGTCTCAGAATTTCCGATGATTAATTGGTCATCTAGGATAAGTCCAGCCTCTAGAGGGAGGTAGAGTTTCAGACAGATGGATCATAAAATGATCTAAAGAAACATTTTTAGATTGCAGAAATGCTTTTAAAATGCAGTGTGCCAGAGGGAATAAATATATAATAACCTTAATACAACTGACCTATAATTTAATTAAAGTAATGCTTCATCTGGTGTAGTGTTTGCTCCGAAATGAAGAAAGTATGTTTGGCATATGAGACCCAGGGTGGTGTAGTGGTCTGAGCATTCGACTGTGACTCTGGAGACCAGGGTTCATATCCCTGCTTGGCCATGGAAATCCACTGGGTAACCATGGATAAGTCATACTCTCCCAGCATTAGAGGAGGACAGGGGCAAACCTCCTCTGAAGAAATCTTCCAAGAAAACCCTGTGAGAGGGTTGCAAAAAATTGAAAATGACTTGAAGGCACACAACAACATTTGGCATTCTACTACATTCAATGGGATTACTCCCTTTTAGTAAGTATGCTTGGGACTGTAACCGTAATTATTTTATTATAAAGTGATCATTATGATATGTAAGAATAAGTCAAATTCATATCATTCAACAGTGATGGCACTGGCTGCTTAGTATTTTTTATTTGATGTTCCCTGCAACTTTCTCAGAGCCTCTTGCAAGGCAAACATTTTGGTTCCTTCTTTGAGACTATATCTTTACAAAGACCTTACTGGGAAAAAGCAAAGAGCTGTGCTTTGTCTGATACAAATTGTTTATGAATTTTGTCATGTTATTTGTTTTAAGCAGGGTTGGGAAAGTGGCCTTTTGGATGCTGAGTTGAAGCTCCCATCAGCTCTAAACAGAATAGCCAATGGTAAGAATGATCAGAATAGCAGTCCAGCAGCATTTGGTGGTCCACACATTCCCAGTCTGTGATCTAAATAAATGATAAAACAAATACAGTTTTCTCTTACCTGGAGCTGATTGCCCTGAGGTATCACAACAAAATGCAGCTGCTCTACCTCCTATCCTATATCAGGTTTTTTTCCACATTTTTATTTTGTATGCTGTTTTGATCTGTGAGATATTTATACAGCTACCTGTACCTGAGGCCTACATAGCAATGCACACAGTAACATGTGTCGGGCTACATTTTATATCCCACAAGCAGCTCCAGTAGGATGTAGAACAGGATTATATCCTCTCCTAATTCAAGAAGCAACTAACCAATTATTCAAAGGTTTTACACCAGACCTTGAAATACTCAGACCAGTGTTCCCAAACAATGTTCCTTCAGCTTACAGAAGCCCCAGCCAGCTTGTCTAGCAGTGAGGAGTTCTGAGAGATAAGGTCCAAAACATTTGGAGAACCAAAGTTTGGGAACTGCTAACTTAAATTGTTTAGTATAGAATATACTTTTGAATTATCTTATCAACCAAAATCATAGATGGCACAGTTATACAAGCACACACTTGCACCACCCTACTTGACACCACCTTTTCCCTACCTACACCATCTTATCACTCCATCTTCTTCTGTCAGATTCTCAGCCCACTACACCTGCACATCACACTCAAATTTCTCCCATGCTATCTGGTCCCATCACTACTTCCTTGGCTTTTCCAGTTCCTGGGTGCTTGCAGTATTCACGCACTGATTCCATTTCTTCTCCACAATCATTTGGGAAAATTACCAGATCAAGCAATATGATGCAACTGGCGATGTGATGGAGACCTGAGTGTCAAGATCTTAGCTCAGCCCATCTGTCATAAGGTTTGTCAAACCTACACTACACAGTTATAGCACTTTGATAGCTTTCAAGTGTCCATGGCTCCATTGTGTGGAATCCTGAGATCTGTAATTTGGTACAATACTTAAAATGCTTAGGGTTGCCATAAATTGGAAAAGACTTAAAGGCATACAACAGCACCAATTTAGAATTCTTGCCCAGAGCTTAAGTGTCCTAACAAACTACAAACAACAGGATTCCACAGAATGCAGTCATGGCAGTTACTGTGGAGCAATAGCACTATAATTCTGTAGTGTGAAAGAGTTATTAGTTGTTTGTTGGCATGAGAACATGATTCGCCCCAAGGCTGCAATAGCTTGTGTGCTGTGCTTGTTTGCGTTAGTTATTTTTTTTCCATAGATCTATGCATACTTGATGAACACCTGGTTTATATATTCCTATTTTCTCTCAGGTCTTTTAACTTTGAGGATATATGCAGGATTGCTTTGCTAGGTTTTTGGTGGTTTTTCTCTGTCTGTCTGTCTGTCTGCTTTTTTTTTGCTTTTTTCTTTCTGATGCTGTGTAAACTGCATGGTGTACTTGTGTGAGTGTTGCACTAGAACTCTGGGAGACCATGATTTGAATCCCCTCATGGCCAGAGAAACCCTGAGAGTAATCTTGGATGAGTCATATTCTCTCAGATGCACGCAACGACAAACTCCCTCTGAACAAATCCTGCCAAGAAGACCCTAAGATAGGTTCACCTTAGGGTCATCATAAGTCAGAAATGACTTGAAGGCACACAACAACAACAACAACAACAACAACAACATGATTTCAGCTTTTCACTCTGTTACTTGTAGAAGAATACTCTGGAGAAACTTGTGTGTCTAAACTGTTCCCTTCCTCTGAGAAACTGAAGAATCATCACATTCCTTACTTATAGGTGAGAGAAGAAGAAGCTGGATCTGAATCAGAGGATTTAGAACCCATGATCTTGTCTGGGCTAGCAGATGTATCTGCACAGATACTAAAGATTACATGTTCCTCCCTCATTTTGTTTCACATGAAGCTAGCTCTGTAGAAAGGCAGCACCTGGCTGAGGGCAAGCTGAGAAGGAAACATGTAAAGAGAGATCGTTCATCTTAACTTTGTCACACTCTGGAGACTAAATCATGGAGGGAGGCTGAAACTCTGTGAGATCTGAAAATAATCAAACGTAGTCAAACTTTATTTCTTTCACAGAGTGCCTGTGGAAGTTTATTGTGCATTTAGTTCAGAGCTGGGAAAGTTTACTTTTTTGAACTACAAGCTCCAGAATCCTCAACCAGCATCATTATGGGCCACGCTGGCTGGGGATTCTGGGAACTGTGGTCCATAAAAAGTAAACTTTCCCAAGCTCTACCTCCATCTCCTTTGAGAGTTTAAAAAAAAAAGAGTCTAAAATGTTTATATTTGTTCTGTTTAATGGCAAAAAGCACCAGAGCCGTTCTAAGATAATTTGCTGCCTGAAGCACTCTCCCAGTCACTCTCTGGGAGACTGTCACTGGAAGTTTACTTCAACACTTGTGATGGCAGCATTCTCTATATTAACCTGAGAGCAGTGGGTTCATTTAAAAGGCACGGAAGAAACCCAGTGCAATTGTTGTTGTTTAAGTCGTTTCTGACTTATGGTGACCCTAAGGCAAATCTAATATAGGATTTTCTTGGCAAGATGTCTTCAGAGGGGATTTTGCCATTACCGTCCTCTGCGGCTGAGAGAGTGTAACTTGCCCAAGGTGACCCTGTGGGTTTCCATGGCCGTGTGGGGATTTGAACCCTCCAGGGTTCTAGGTCTAACACCCAAGCCACTATACCATACTGGCTCTCAAGGCAATCATCCCAGGTGGCAAATGTTAGGAGGCAGCAGCAAAATAATGGAGAGAGAGAAAAACTTTGTGTCATGTGTCCTGTCTGGGTATGTTAGGTTGCTACCATCCGTGGTTGTAAAAAATACTGTCCCATAGGCTGTGCTGAAAGAAAAGATTCAAATGGGTGCTGGATGATCCTGGCAATATTGCACATGCATCATTGTTTTCTAATACCCCAGCGTTCTCCACCTTGGACAAGCACCTCCCTCTGCCTAATAGTAGAGCAGATCTTGATTAGCATATTCACGGTTAATCTTGAATAATTATTCTTCCATGAGAAAAGAAGATACCCCTTGCTAGATTGGAATTCCAGCATTCTTTGTTATCCCAAAGGTAACCTTGAAGTCCACCAGCAGTGCCAGCATCTCCTTAAGAAGGTGGGGAATTATAGCTCAAAAGGAGCCTGGGAGAGGGGATTAACTATGGGACCTTTTCACATGTGTATGCCAGTACTAACTGCAAGACACCAGTTGAGAGTCAAAAGAATGTTTTATTGGGGAATTCACAGACATACACAAGAAATCAAGCAGCCTTATGAGCCATACAAGGCCAGCAAAGGGAAAGGAGAGAAAGGTTGGATAGAGAGAGATTTTGGGTGTATGGGGTGATATTTACTGGTCCTGAAGCAGAGGATCAAAGAGGAGTGGCAGCACAGAGGAATGAGAGTCTGAGGTGCAGCATGATGCCCAAACTGCTAGCCAAATGCTGGTGTCAGAGCTAGGGTTTAAATAACCTGAAGGGCAAGCGTTAACTGCTGTTTGGAAGAACAAAAAAGGTCCAGAACAGATTGATTGTCTTTGGGTGACAAAGCATTGATGGGAGTCCTGACAGCCTTTTAATGTCTTGGTTGAATAAAGGGAATGGGAAATGTTTTGGTAGGAAATGCGCACAGCAGGGGTGCTTGCCTGCTGTACCTGGGTAGTTTTGTTTATTATTCTATTTAGATGTTGGATAGTTGACAGGGTTACTGGAAGTCTGTTTACTCCAGGCTTTCTTGCTTAACTCTTCTTGACCTTATGACCTGGCCATGCTGAGGCCATGCTGACCTACCCCAGGTATAGAGCCAGAGTCCTGCTTGCTGTATGTTTCCCAGCCAGTAGTGTCCAATTTATATATAATATTTCATAAGGTTAAATGATATTTCATGCTAGTCATGCTATACCATATGATAGGGGTATAAAGCATGGTAACATATTTGCGAGAGGTAGAGCAACCAGGAGGAATTATACAACCACTGAAATTGGCAACTGGCCACCTGTGATTGCATAGCACCATATTCTTGATGATTTTCAGGCTCTCCCACATCTCAGGATGAGTTATGCTCTTGGAAGAATAAGTTTTCAGATCTTCATGATTTCAGCAAGTTGCTGGTATCTTCATACAGGCATGGGCAAGTTTAAGGGTGGAAAGAATTAACACTAGTATGTAAAGCGAAAGCCATTTTCCACCAGGCCTTTGCTGTAGCTACATACATGGGCCATGTTAATGAAACTTCATTTCCCAAAGATGATCATGCACTGAATAGGGGCAAAATGTATAACAAGTGGGAGGCTAGCAATTTCAGAGTGAACGTCTGGTGTGGAAGCAGATGTTCCACACCATGTTGGCATAGCAGCAGCAGGTAGATCATACCAGAAAAGGTGCATTTGAAACTTTAAATTGTTTCTTAAGAATTTTGCAACAGTTAGTTCAGACAATGTTGTTGTTGTGTGCCTTCAAGTCGTTTACAACTTATGGTGACCCTAAGGTGAACCCATCATGGGGTTTTCTGGGGCTGAGAGTGTATAATAAACCCAAGGTCACCCAGTGGTTGGTTACGGATGTGAAATTGAGCCCTAGTGTTCAGGGTCACAGTCCAATGCTCAAACCACTAGACTAGACCATGCCAGCTGTCTCAGATGACATACCCTTCACCATTTCACGTATGAAAATTAGGACACATGTATCCAAGCAACATAAGACAGTGATCAAAATGGCAAAAGTTATTAATAAAAACACACAAGCTAGTAGAGACTGCTGCAGATTGCTTTTGCCTTAACCTACTATGAGGGACAAGATTTCTTTCTCTCCTCTTCCTGCTTTGAGTTAAATGAGCGGAAATTACTTTTCCACCTTGGACTCACTTTATAGCAGTTGAAGCATGATGAAGACAAAGGGGAAAAGTGGGAAGTGGAGAGAGAAACTGGGACATTTTTAAAGTAGCTGAAAAGGGAGGATAACAGAGGATTAATCTGGACTGTCCCTGCCAAATTGGGACAGTTGGAGGGTATGATGTAATAGCAGAGGTCACCTACCATGTAGAGCTAATGAACAGGCCTGAGTACCAGCATGGGGTGATTATGCTTAAAAACAAAGGTTCTCCTTAACGTATGTCTCTTGAATAAGAGGTAAGAGTTTTGCTCCTGCATGCCTTTGCATCTATGTCTCTGTGTATCTTCATGATACATAAACTTCTATTTTGCTAAGCCTTCAACTCAGGCCTCATCATATATATGCTTTTTTGTGAACAAGAGGTGCATTTGGAAACCAGGCAGATTATCCATAGGTTGGGATATGAACAGCTTTTGCTTCTATCACTTTCTTTTTCTCAATTTGTAGTGAAAGGTGTCTCTCAGCCTCTAATATGTGCTTGTTAATTTATGATTGACGCCATTACCACCTTTGTATAGCAGAATGAGCCTCCTGGCCCAGCAAGCGTGTTATTTGGATCATAGTTACCAAATCTATTCTTAAATAACCTTATTCTTTAAAGATGCTGCCGAAGCACCGTTGTAGTGACTCATTTCAAAATATGAAATGCACAATTAGTGATATATGGAGAGAAAGTGCAGCAAACACTTATCTTCTCATAAAACATTATAGAATTGCAGAATTGATGGAAAACTTGGAGGTCATCCCTTACTCAGTGCAGAAACATACAGCATCCCTGTCTAACCTCTGCTTAATTCCCTCCCCTGGTAATCTGTATCCATGTCAATCAACTCTTACCATTAAGAATTTTCTGATAATGTTTAGATGCAAAATGCTTCTTTGTCCTTTCTACCAATTAGTTATCATCCTGCCCTCTAGAACAAGAAGTCTGCTCCATCTTCTGTGTGACTGCTGTTCAGGTATTTGGAGACAGCATCATCTATCCTGTTTTCCAGACTAAACATATAGTATACACACCCATTTTAAAAACTGTTCTTCATAGCATTTGGATTCTAGATCTCTCAGCATTCTGGTTGCCTTTCAATCTGGACGTACTTGAGTTTGTCAGTTTGTCAGTGACTTGTGCCAATATGGTGCCAAGAACTGGACCAAATATGCTAGGTGCATAGTTTGAACTAAAAAAAAATGTGCCATGTGCAAACACGGTATGACAACACTCAGCTCTTTTCATTGACCAAATTATATTTGTTTAGTTCCAAAGCTTGCTAAAAAAACCCAAAAAACCTTCAGGTTGGGTAAAACAAGCCTCTGAGTACCTTAGCACATATCCAGAATGCACAGGTTATTCATAATCTGTGTTTCCATTAAGTTCTGGCTCATGGGCAGACTGTTCTTCAGTCCCCAAAGCATCTTTGTCTGACTCTAGTGGCCATACCAAATTTCAGTTAATCATCATGATCATCACCACCATCACCATCATCAAAAAGAAACAAGGAATCGTCAAGAAATAGTTTGCTGTACTAGAAAACTGGGGGATAAGAAGACAGACGTACCAAAGACAAAACAGGGGAATAGACGTGGTAAAAGATGCTCACCATTTGAGATAGGAGACATCCATGATCCTTGCAAAGAAAAATATTGGTTGTTCAAAACAATCCTTTGGCTCTCCCAAATTCTGCAAACCAGCAGGGCCAATGACTGCATGTGAATGTCAGCCTGCCATCTAATTTCCCTAAGGCTAATCCAAAAGGTAAAGAAATAAAATATAAAAGGCTTTTCTCACCCCGTCACTACAAGCTTTACTTGGCTAAAAATTATCTGCTACATAGCTGTTACAGAAATCCTATTTGCTTCTGGTCACTTTTGAGTTATGAGATGTTATAAGGGCCTAGAGTTATGAAATGTGTTCTCATTCAGGTATGCATTCTACATAAAATTTAATATAAGGAATAAGGCTTTCTTTTAACTTAATTCTGTGTCCTGAACTTGCATGAATGGATGTTGTGCCTGAAATCTTCTCAGTGCTTTCAAAATCTACCAGAGGAAATTAAGAAGAATATCGAGATAGATTTTAGAATGAAAATACTTATTATTTAAAACAGAGGTTGAAAACCTGTGAGATTGTAGACCATGGTTCCTATCACCCCTGATCAAGGGCCACACTGGCTGGGACAGATAAAACTTGGAGTCCAAAAACATTTACAGGGCCATGGTTTCCAGCTTGTCTAATGCATGAAAAGAATAAGCTTGTCTAGTAGGTTGTCTAATGCATGAAAGGAATAAGGAATATAGATGGCATTTAACTTGTTGGCACATCTGTTAGCAATGCAGTTTATGAAAATGGGCTCACACCACGGCTGAACTAGGCACTGAGAGTTGTCTTAAAAATTATGAATCTTAGCCAAGTTTGCTGAGGGATTCAGGAAGCAACTTTTTCAAGTTCTGATCTTCACCCTTATGATATGCTGTACAACTACAATTTTTAACAGGAGAAACACTTCTGCTGTCCATATAGCCACCCCACCCACCTTGAGACATTGCTCCTGACTCCTCAGTTGCAAAAGCCACCATGTTCAGATTTCAATGCAAATAATATTAGTAATAAGTTTTCTCTTCTGCAATGTTTTATTCACAGTCTCATCAGGCTCCTGGCATAGGTGTGCCCCAAGCTATGGTAATTGCTGGAATTAAAGTTGCCGCCTAAGCGCTTTTGGGTAGCACTGGATAAGCTGGTACAGCTGCTCAGGAGAGCTTGAGCATCTCTATAAGACTCACCCTACACCATACTCCTTATGTGGCCTGTGAGGAGTCTGATTTATGAAAAGCTTATGTTTATAACCTGCCTTTTCTCCAAAGACTTCAAGGCCGTGCACATCAGATTTCCTTCTAAATTCTGTGAGGTAGGCTGAGAAAAAGTGACTGACCCAATGTTGTCTAGTGTGTTTTATAGCTCAGTAGGGACTAGAAATTGACTCTCCTGAGTTCCAGACAAACACTCAATGCTTTAGCATATTTGCTCTCAAATAACACTATTGCTAGAGAATAATATCTTATTCTTGCCCAGGCCCAATTATATATCCTCCAACTGTTCCAGCCGGCAGGGACAGTCTCAATTAATCCTCTGTTCTCTCTCTTTTTTAGCTGTTTTTTTTAAATGTCCCAGTTTCTCTTTCTTCCTTCCAGCTTCCTCATTTGTCCACAGCTTATTTCAATTGCTGCAAAGTAAGTTCAAAATGCAAAAGCAGTCTGCATTTAATTAACTCAGCAGGGGAGAGAGGAGAGGGTAGAATTTCACTCTTCCTGCTAGGCAAAGTGAAGCAGCCCCTCCTAGTTTGTTTTCCCTGCTTCACCACATTAGCTCCTGTGACCACTTGGAGAACCACTCGCTATATACAAAAACACATTTTTTTGCCCCCAAATGTCCTCCTGGGATCACGGAGGCATTCTTACTATATTTTTCCTCCTCCCTGGCCCCTGAGAGGGTATTTTGCCTCATACTGAGGCATTGTTTTTGAAAAATTATGCAAAAATTTGTTTTGACCCCCAGGGAGATCCAAAGGAGTTCCTTACCTGATAGAAATGCCCTTCACACACCCTGGAGGTAATTTTGGGGCATTCTATAGCAAGAAAGTGGGGATTTTTTTTAAACCTCTGAGCCATACTTTGCCTATCCCTGGACTAATGCGCATTGTTATTATGTGCCTTCAAGTTGTTTCTAACTTATGGCAAGCCTATCATGGGGTTTTCTCTGCAAAATTTGTTCAGAGGGCAAAAAGGTACGCTGGGACTGAGAGTATGACTTGCCCAAGGTCACCTAGGGGGTTCCACGGCTGAGCAGGGATTCAAACCCTGGTCTCCAGAGTCATAGCCTAATGCTTAAACCATTACAGCATGCTGGCTCTCTGTTAATGTGTTAGGCTTTAACTACCATGATCTCTTTGGTCCTTAAAACAGCCCATCCGTCAGTGCTTTGCACATAGATGGTTCCAGGATTAATCTTTAGTTAATGGTTAGCAGAACTAGGAAAAGTCTCCTCCTGAACTTTTGGAGAGCTGCTGCCAGTTGGAGTAGACAGTTTTGTAAAAATTAAAAGTGGAAAAAACAAAGAAGTGGTTAGGGCTCCTTTATGCACAGGCCGAAGAGAGGAAAATCCACACTGCTCAACAGCCCACTGCGAACGACTTGCCCAGCATTTTGCTGACAAAATTGCTTGGATCTGCTCTGACTGGGATGCCATAATTGATACTGATCCGATTGATATAACTTTGGCCCCTGCTTGTCCAGTGACAATGGATACATTTCAATTTGTGCAGTTAGAGGATGTTGACAGGATTCTTGAAGAGATGGGAGTCACCGTGTGTATGTTAGATCCTTGTCCTTCCTGGCTTGTTAAAAAAAACTAGAGATGGACTGGCTAAGTGGGATAAGGAGTGGTTAATGGCTCGCTTAAGCAAGGTAGAGTTCCGGCTTGCCTAAAGGAAGCTTTTACAAAACTATTACTTAAAATAAACAAACAAAAAAGCCCTACCTGGCCCCACCATTCTGGATAATTATCAGCCATTCCCTAACATTCATTTACTGGATAAGTTTCAGGAGTGTGTGGTGGCCTCCCAGCTCCGGGGGTTTCTAGATGAGATGAATTATCTTGATCCATTTCAATCTGGTTTCAGGCCTGGTTATGGGACAGAGACAGGTCTGGTCACCCTGGTAAATTGCCTACACCAGGAGCTATAGAGGGGGAGTGTCCTTGTTCTGGTGGACATCTTGGCAGCTTTCAATACCATCAACCATGGTATCCTTCAGAGTTACCTTGCTGGGATTAGACCTGAGAGCATTATTTTACAGTGGCTCCATTCCTTCCTGAAGGGCAAACCCAGAAGGTGGTTCTGGGGACTCCTGTTTGACCCCTTGGCTGCTGGCCTGTGGGATCCCTTAGAGTTTGGTTCTCTTCCCCATGCTATTAAACATATACATGAAACCACTGGAAGAAGTTAGCCAGAGTTTTGGGGTTCAGTGCCATCAGTATGTGAATGACACCCAACTCTAGTACTCTTTTCCTCCACAAACCAAGGAAGCTGTTTTGGTGCTAACCCAGTGCCTGTCATCAGTAAATGGACTAGATGAGGGTGAACAAATTGAAACATAATCTAAATAAGATGGAGGTGTGCCTGATCAGTTAGAGGGTAGATCAGGGAACAAGAATTCAGCCTGTACCCGATGGGATTATGTTACCTCTGAAGTTGCAGGTCCACAGGTTGCTTGTGTTCTTGGATTCAGCTCTGAGCCTGGAAACTCAGGTTTCAACAGTGCCTGTTCCTTGAGACATCAGATATGCTGGCCATAGTGACACATACCTTAGTTACATCCCAGTTGGATTACTATAACATGTTCTATGTGGGGATGCCTTTGAAGAATGTTCAGAAACTTCAACTGGTTCAAAGAGCTGCAGCCAGATTGTTAACTCAAGATGGTTACAGGGAAGAAAAAATTCCCTTGCTGCCACAGCTTCACTGGCTGATGGTCTGTTTCTGGGGAGAATTCAAAGTGCTGGTTTTGACCTATAAAGGCCTATACAGCTCAGGGCCAGGTTATGTGACAGGCCATCCTCTACCTTATGAAGCACCCAATGCTTGGCGATCTGCTGATAAGACCCTTCTCTCTGTCCCACCACCATCACAGGTATATCTGGTGGGAACACATGAGAGGGCCTTTTCAGCGATTGCCCAGGCTCTGGAATTCCTTTCCCAGAGAAGTCAGATTAGCACAAATCCTATTTTCTTTTTACAGATAAGTAAAAACTTTTCTGTTTAGATAAGCATTTGATGATTGACTACATAACGCCCATTCCACCAAAACGATGTGCTGGATCTTACTAATTGTTGTGTGGTGTGCATGTTTAATGATATATGTTTTATTCCAGTTTTAATTTTTTGATTGCTTAATTTCATTTTAAATTTTTTATCTTGTGATTTTTAATGATATGTTTTTTAATTTGTTGTAAGCCTCTTTGAGTCTTGAATACTGGGGAAATAGTATAGTGAAATAGATGTTATGGTAAGGATAATAATTTTAAAAAATATTTGTATTAAAACACCAGTTTTGAATATATAAAACAACACATAGGGAAATACATAACAGTAAAGCACATAACAATAACAAAACAACACTAACACATACTAAACATATTCTATTCTAAAAAACTCCAAAGGACAAAAACTAACAACAACAAAAAAATAGGGCTGGAAAGGTATATACATAACTTTCAGCCCTGCCAGCTGATGGTTATGAGATGTCCTAGTAAATATACTTCCCTATCATTGTAGAATTATATAAATACTTTTGTTATCATGAGTATAAGCTACTAATCGTTAAACCTCAAAACTGGAATTCTCCCCAGCGATCTCTTAAGCAGACAATCAACATATCCCAATCTTTCCTAAATCTGTTCAAACATCCTTCTTTAATCAAAAAGGTCAATTTGTCCAGTTCTGCCAAATCAAACAATTTCATCATCTATTCTTCTTGAGTTGGAACAGTTTAATCCTGCCGTCTCTAAACAGCTATAATCATATACTGTATAATTCTTCCAAACATCTTATCTATCTGATCATCTATTAGTCCCAGTAATAAGAGCCAGGTTTCAGCTGGATCTTTATCTTCAAGATGTCTTCCATTAATCAATGAATCAGGACCCAATATTTCTTTACATTCTCATAAGTCCACAATATATGGAAAAATGTCCCTTTTTCTTTTTACATTTCCAACAAACATCAGTGAATCCATCATACATTTTAGAAAGTCTTTCTGGTGTCAGGTACCATCTATACATCTTTTTATAAAAAATTTCTCTAAGATATAACGTAAACTTTAAATCTCTTGTCCACATTTTTTCCCATTGATCCATATTATTACCCACATTTTGTGCCCGTTTACTGTAATCATACAATCTTTTACCTGTTGATCCTCTGTCTCTATTCTCGACAATAACTTATACATTTTAGCTATGTCAAATGTTCATCATCTGTTGCTCTTCAAATTCAAATAGTATTTGAATGCTAATTTCCCCTTTCAGTATTCAGATTAACTACTTTTCTACCTAACTGTATTATAATGTCACTGGCCTTAGTTCATGCCAACAAATTTGGGAGTTTCCGGTTCCTGCCATGTTCTTGTTTAACAGTGACAAAGTTTTTATCTAGTTTCCTGATGAGTGTTTTCTAACTCCTCCATAACACCAGTCACCAGTCACACACAAGATTTTTTTTTCCATTGAAAGATGAGTCTACTACTAACTTAAACCTCAGATTCTCTTCTGTGTGAACGGTGTCTTGATCTGGCTATTAAGTTGGAGTATGGTATCTCCTTAATCTCACTTGCTGACTTCTATTTGTTTATCTAGGAGAGGTCATAGAGAATAGGCTTCACTGGGGCAGAAAAGACAAGGCAGACTACTTCATGGGTGAATCAAAGGAATTCCAACCCCACATTTTACTGGCAATCTGACAGTTATATTACTCATTCAGACTATAGCTACTCCCACTAACGTCTGAAGGAAGACTTTTTACCCAATGAAACTAATTTTAAACCTACTATATTTCCAGGCATTACTCTGTGTGTTGATAGGCATACAAGTGCTCAAAAGATTCAACTTGTATTATTATGCATGAGCCCAGAAAATTAGGACTGATTACATAGTTTTTGTTGTTGTTGATCATATAAATGCTCACATAGATTTTTTTTCATGTATGTTTATTTAATCTTCTTTCATTTAAAATGCTTCCATACTGCCTTGGCAGATCATGTAACTTAACAGCAACTAATAGTACTCACCATTTTAAACCACAGATAAAGATCAGTAGTCAATAAAAGTATGCTTCGGCAAATAAAAATGTCTTTATGAGGTGTTGAAAAGAGATTGGATTCCCTATATGATAATTTTTCTGATCACGGCTATCTAAAGTTCAGGAAACAGAAGGACTCAGATGAGGACTTGAGATGATGATTGGCTTTGGACATGCTCAAGTGAGCAAAGGCTGAAGGAAAAGACTGAGGAAGCTGGACAGCTGCCCAAGAATGGATGGTCAGGAACTTCTAGGTTTAGCTAGAGACAGTACAGCTACCAACAGACATTTCAGTCCATGCTATACTTATGTCTTCAGTTTCTCCTCAAACAAAATTGTTTGGGAAAAAACAAGAGGCTAACCATTCAATTCTGTAGTCTGTTTGTACAGTGAAGCAGTGTTTAATCAATGTACAATAATTCTAAGTCAGGGGAAGGAATAACATCATGATCATGATGATGATTTGTGTATATAGTGCCATCACTGTACATGACACTTGATAAGTAAAAGAACAACAAAACAATTCCTTGCCCTCAGGCTTACACTGATAGGTTAACTGTGATCTAGATTAATGTCCATTTTTGGATCGGGACAACATGTCCACTGGTAACACAAAGAGTCAGCATTCTCTGCATAGATTACTATGTAATCACTGAAATGCACAGGCTGGCATCCTCTTAGTGCATGTGTTCATGCATATGTCCTTTTTGGGGCATTGCAGAGGTGGTATTCCCTTCCTCCCCTCAGAGCAACCAAAGCCTCCAAATACTTACCATTCAGCCTCTGAAGCCCCCTGCGAGTTTATGCCATGCCTCATGGAAAGCAAGGAAGACTAGAAAAGCATCTGGCTATGTCCCCATTAAATGATTACAGCAGCACTGAAACTACCAGAAGACCCCAGCAAATCTCTGCACTGATGTAATCATTTTGTATCTGGCTATGGGGACATAGCCAGACAGTTCTCAGATCCTGCCTGCTCTCGTGAGGCATTGAATGGCTGGATGGGTCACAGGAGCGTTCAGAGGTTGCGTGGTAAATCTGAGGGGGGTGGTATATAGCTCAGTTTAATGGAGGTCCACTTTCAGATGGCATACAGATTGCATAAATGAATGTGTCCATTGTTTGTGAAGCAAGAGTGAGCAGACACACGCAGGAAGCAAATTCAAGCTGCTGCAAATAAATTTACACTTCTAATTTTATTAACAGCAAGAGGGAATGTGGAAGTTGCCTCTGCAGTTCTCTTTCTTCCTCCACCCTCGACGGAGCTGAGCAGTGGTTGAAAATTAAGCAATAAAATAAAAGAAGAGGCAATATTGTCTCTTTCTCTAGAAGGCAGGTGTGGCCCTGAAAGGATTCCACTCCCAAAGGTATTGTACAAGAAGACATGTGAGATTACTTGCCCGAGGGGAATTCCACAACTATCCTGAATGTGCCTTATCATGAATAATCAATGCTGTGAAGGGCCTCTATATCATTCCTGTGAATTGACTGTCCAGATCCTTACCTCCCACCACAAAACATTCCATGTCAAATGTTTGAACCAAGTCCCTTGGGAAGAATTCATTTTTAAAACGATAAAGATAGAAGATCACAGCTTATGGCAGAGCAGAACATGGCACACCTTTCCCCCACCCCAAATCAAAACACATAATACCCAAAACCAGCCAGATCATTTTGACACATATGACAAAAAAACCCGACAAACATCTTTCAGCATCCCAGCACTAAAAATAAAAAAAAAATAACAATTTTCTGCAATGTAATGGAACTCAAAATCTGCTGCTCAAGGGAGTGGCCTCCATTTGCCTAATGATAGGACCTGCTCCGACATCAACACATTGGAATTTGCTGATATTTTTATCCACTGTTTTACTAGTATATTAGTGTTTACAGGTGCTGCAAGGGTATCAGACCTAGCCTTGATACTGTGAGCAGCCTGACAAGCACACAATTAACAGAAGAAAAATCCCTCCCTCCCTGTATTACTTATCTCTCCTATGAAAAGCTTCTCTTTTTCTGTCTTCACACACTGGATTCCTGTGACGGGCACAAATAAAATGCTATCTGGCTGGATACTACTGAAGAGTTCATGATATGTGCTGGGCAGACAAAGGCAGACTAGAGGGAGACTGAAACTGAGCAGAAGGAGGGGTAGTACTCCTTGGGCAGGAAGCCAGGCAGGGATTATAGAAGATACAACACACGGGGAAGAGGACGGCAATTGGGGAGGGAATTAACTCCAGCAGATACTCTTTTTCTCTCCCTCTGAGGACAGCACAGTGGCAGCTGGGATGGAGGGAGAGTCTTTCATCTGCTTCTGGGCCCAGGCATGATAGAGCTGTGCCTACCTCTTCTTTGCTCCCTCCAAGGAAATGGCAGTGGCATTTGGGATAGATGGAAGGCTTGTCATCTGCTTCACATGTGCAGGGGTTCCATGTTTGCTCATTGGTGTGTCCTTTTAATAGGATTGAGTTAGAGGCAGTGGCAAAGGCCTCATCCTGAGATCTTGGAGAAGTACTGCCAGTCAGAGTTGACAATACTGAGCTAAACGGGTATGTAGTTGTTACCCTGTGACTTGGGGGTCCCGTGAGGGGCACCCAAATAACCACAACAAACACAACAAGATGGGGAAATTAGCTTGGAGCACTCTCTTGGCTAACGAGAGGCAGGGTAACGTAGTGGGGATCTTTTACCCTATGTCTACAGCATCAGGTCAGTGAGGAGGCAAATAGTTCAAACAGCAATTAAGATTTATTAAACAGTTATTAAAGAAAAGCACAAACACACTCCTAACTAGAAAAGGAAAATAGAGTTCAAGGGGGAATGGGTGATACGCCACCTGCCCTGCAGTCCTAGGGAAGCCAACGGTAGAGGAGGAAACCCAGCGTGGCGCCCGAGGGGAATCTGCTGAACCGAGCGGTAGCAAGGCAGAGTAGAAGTCCAGAGCGATCCAGCGAGAGTTCCAAAGAGCTCTCAGAACTGGGGGTTTTTATCAGGGAAAGAACGACCGTAGGCTAGTCTGCTCTTGGGCAAAAACAATAAGTTT
Organism: Iguana delicatissima; assembly: GCA_948472985.1. Taxonomy (NCBI): domain Eukaryota; kingdom Metazoa; phylum Chordata; class Lepidosauria; order Squamata; family Iguanidae; genus Iguana; species Iguana delicatissima. Next base: position 142,209 of record CAOKZL010001279.1, read on the forward strand.
TGGGTCGGAGACAATGCCTCCGAAAGGTCAGAATTTACATGATTGAATTATGTTCTGAATTGACAGAGGTATGGCTGGTATGTAGATGCGGCTAGCTGGGCAGTTAAGCACTTAGCTCGCCAGGGTGCCCTCTCAGGGCGGAGGGTCTCTTTGTTTATCGAATGAAGGTGTTTGTTTCGGGAGGTCCCCTAAAGCAAATCTGGCTATTTCTGGCTTGGTTTGGTGGGACCAACAAATAGTAGCCATGCCTAGCTTCGCGCTTGTTTGGTCTCCTCGCAAACACTTGGCTGGTGGCAGAGCAGGGCCGAATTGTGATATCAAAATGATATCTTTGGTTCACTAAAGTCCAGGCCAGTACATGGTGGTAACATAGTCTCGCCTTGGAAAAGAAAGCTTCTGTGGTGGAGCATGGCTGCAGAGGCAAGATGTCCTTTTTCTGTTAATCTGCCCTATGTATGTATCATTAGCATCATTGTGTGAAGGGGTTGTTCAGTTTATATCTCACTTTCTACATGTTTTTTAATGTGGCTCATAAAGATAAAACAACAACACATCATAAATAACAGGAGACAGATTATAAAACATACTTAAAGCAAAATACAAAACAAACTAACTAAAACAACAGTGTTACTTTGCTGTGAGAAAAATGCACATTGTTTTTGCTTCTACTGCTTGTAAACATGACACAGTTTACAGTTTAATTTTTCACTGTATTTTGATCCAGCCCTGATTTGGGAAGGTAAAGTACTAGCTGCCAAACTTCTCTCTAGTACGTAGCTATTAAAAGATACAGATGTGCTTTCTGGTCAAAATACTGGTGCTCTCTCTCTTCCTGTGATCATCAATATTGCCTCAGCTTCAAGATGATTACCAGTACGTACAGTCATTTTAAGAGCAACCTAATACCAGTAGAACTAGGATAGCTGCAAGATAAGTCTGATTGACCATAGAGACACCCTGTGGTAACAGCAAGAAGACAAGCATGTCTTGATTTTGTTGCTGATAAACAAGCACTGATTTATTTCATTTTACATCTGCCCAGCCTATACTTTGGATGGTTTCTACATCACAGAGGACAACAGAAAGAAAACGAGAGAAACTCATCACATTTTACTAGCCTTGTTAAAGTCAGCTGAGGTTTATTATTATTTATTAAATGCCCCATGGATATCACATCAGAAAACAAGGGCTGGAGTCAGATTATTCCCACTGATTTAGCATGCAGCATTGCTCACAGTCTTTTGAAACAAAATTTTCTCAGTGCCCTGTAGCCAATGTCTGAAAAGAGCAGAAATTTCAGCCAGTGACGCCTTGTTGCATGATGGTATTTGCACATTAGACAACTCTTTAAGACACCAAATGCCTACCAGCTAAAAAACTGAGAACTCTCTGTTTCAAAAAGAACATAAACATGGTACTATGAACACAGTAAGGTCACTATATTTCTTTGTTCTTTGGGATGGAAATAAGCCACAGTCTACCTCTTGCCTTCATTATTCACTCTGCTGCCAAGGAAAAGTAAGTCTCAGAGCTGTTTTGTACCGTACTGTTACCCTGTAAATTGGGGATCCCGGAAGGGGCACCCAAACAACCAAACAAACACAACCAAGATGGGGAAATTAGCTGGAGCACTCTCTTAGCTAGCGAGAGGCAGGGTAACTTAGCGGGAATCTTTTACCCAATGTATACAGCGTCGGGTCAGTGAGCAGTCAGGCAGTTGAGATAGCAACAATAACATTTATTAAACAGATAGCAATTATTAAGAAAACATAACCACTCAGCTAACTAGAAATAGGAATAAGAGTTTTGGGGGAAATGGGTTATACGTCACTTATCTTGCAGTCCTGGAGAAGTCCAATGGAGGGAAGGAAACTTGGCGTGGCGGCCGAGGGGAGCTCGCAGAAGAAGCGGCAGCAAGGCAGGATGGAAGTCCAGTGAAGTCCGAGGAACTCTCGGAACTGGGGATTTTTATTAGGGAAGGTATGACCGTGGGCTAGTCTGGTCTTGGGTGAAAACAATGAGCTTTGGGCTTGAGACAATGTCTCGGAAAGGTCAGGATTTGCATGATTGAGTTAAGGTCAGAATTGATAATAGTATGGCCAGTATGCAAACGCAGCTAGCTTGGCAGTTGAGCACCCAACTCGCCAGGGTGCCCGCTTGAGGCAGAGGTCTCTTTGTGAAGATGTTTGTTTCGGGAGGTCTCCTAAAGCAGATCTGGCAGTTTCTGGCTTGCTTAGGTGTAAACAGAAATGATTCAGCATTTAATAGCCATGCCTAGTGTCGTGCTTGTTCGGTGGTCCCACAAACACTTGGCTGGTGGCAGAGCAGGGCCAAATTATGATATCAAAATGATATCTAAAGGTTACCAAAGGCCAGGCCAGTTCACGGTGGTAACAGTACAATAGCCTGGGATACATGGCTGGTGTTTGCAGAAAATCTAAAATCTAATGTCTGTCTCCAAAGAAAGTTGACCACGACAGGACGTTTTAGCCAGTCACAGTTCCTGGAAGATGCTTCAGTGGTTGAGGATGCCTTCCCCTACTCCCCAGAATGTAGGTGTTCCTCACAGAAAGCATCACTTGAACGCTGGTGGAGCTAGGCTGCCAACTGAAGAAGGGATGGACAACTCAATATTCTCAGACTACAACCTTTATCCATCCTCGATAGCATAGCCAGTGCTTGGGGGATGAAGGCAGTTGTAGTCTAACAAAAACTAAAGGTCCACAGTCTGGAAGATGGAGCAGGGCCCTCTTCATCCATAGATTTTTCTCTTTGATCCAAAGCATTCCTTTCAGTGCTTTTAAGCTGAAAAGAAAAACTAACATCTGATCATCATGGGTGGTTGCCCCGTGAAGGCTTTTCTGGCACAGAGATGGTTATAGAGAAGCAGTGAAGGGAATCGGTAGCACACTTGTTAGCAAGAGCAGCTACTATACTAGCATCTAAGCTAGAAAGGAGTGTACTGCTTCTTTCCCAAACTAGAGGGGGTAGAAACTCAGGTACTCAAAGCTTTTAGTGAACATTCTGTGCTTTGAAGGCCTCATGAGAAATGAGACAGGACTCCTGTAATTTTAATCCAGAAGGAAAGTGTTGGCAAAAGGCTGTTTTTACGGACGTGATCCCTGCTTTTCCCCACCACTGCCTAGCCTTACGGAATACCCTTTTCTAGCTAGAATAGATAAATTGCATCTTCCAGAAGCTTCCACGCATGATGATTTACCATTTAACAAGACCACATGAGGCCCTGTCTTCTGTTTTAACATTTTAAAAAAGACAGCTTTCCAAGGCAGAGGTAGACTTCAAGCCACTTCCAATTGGAGACAACATTTCTGGCAGCATTGTGTTGCTCCCAGAGGAGTTGATGGGGACTACTGCAGTGCCTACCTGTGACGAAGATGATTTGGGGCTTTGCCATTTGGAATGCTGGTGCAACTTGATGGCTGGTTGCTAGGCATGAGGAACAGCACTCAAAAATGAAACCCAGCACAGTGGTGTGTGTGGAAGGGGCTTATGGATGAGAGGAATTCCATATAAGGCAAAGTGTCTGTGTCTTTTGAGCTTTCAGTGAGAACTAGCTAGAGAGGGGGTGGTTTGGATTGTGATTAATGAGCTGAGGAAAAGACACAGAGAACTGGTATTTGAAGCAGGAATTAAATGACAAAGTCTGTCAGAAGTTTAACTGCTAATGTATCAATACCATAGTACAACTGAACTCTAACAAGATGCTTTATTTCCCCTGTTACTATAATAAATGTTACAGTTTGTTTTATAACTGCAGAGTTGGCCTGAGTGTAATAAAGAGAACATGTTACCTTAAATAAACAATATGGTTCTGAGGAACAATTAAAGTCTATCCCTGTTACACAAAGGTTGTGGTAGCAGTGTGGAGTCATAGCTAAGTGATATTGACAGGGCGCCTTATTGCATTGGAACTGCCATACAAATCTGAGGAAGAGTAAAGGGCCTGTCACACTACCCTGACTTTACCAGTTGTATGGAAGAACGCATTTTAGCAGGTAAAGCTTGCACAACAAGCCAAATCTGCTGAAATCTCCTCTTTTATGCAATTGCCTTGTTCTCTTTTTTTCCACATGGACCTGCTTCCTCTACTAGGATATTCCTAGTATTCCTAGCTTCCTCTCCTAGGATATTCCTAGTATTCCTAGTTGAGGGGGGCATTGCTGGTATATGAGTTTGTGCAGGAAAAGATGCAAGACTTGCTCAAAGGTGCTTTGCTTTTTAAATTATTCCTTACCTGTTTCAGGGACTGGCCTAAGACATTTTTGCTGCCTGAGTCAAATGGACAAGATGGCAGTTATATCCTCCAACTGTCTTGAATTTGTAGGGACAGTCCTGGTTCATCCTCTGTTGTCCCACTTTGTCAGCTGCTTTTATAACTTCCCAGTTTCTCTCTCCTGCTCTCACATTCCCCTTTGAACTAACTTGCTGCAAACTGAGTTCAAAATGCACAATGCAAAAGTAGTTTCCATAAGTTATTGGGGGGGCAGGGAGGAGCAGGGGATAATCTTGTACCTCCTTGTAGCCTCAGGCAAAAGCAATCTTCTGCAGCCTCTCCTGGCTTGTATGTTTGTCCTCATTATAACTTTTACCATCTTGACCAAACTCTGATGTTGCTTATCCACAGTTTTCATCTGTGAAATGTTGGAGGGTCTGGGTAGTGCCCTACCCTGCATCTCACAGGCAGAAGTGGACTAGACTGGTGACAGGACAGAATCCTGCATGGCACCAGAGAACAACAGGCTTAGTTGGGGAGGAGGATAGAGTAGGCTGCATATAACACATAGCTCACAATGTGCAACTGCTCCCTACATTTATCACCCGAGGCAGCTGCCTCATTGTGCCTGCTGGAAGGTCCAACTGTCATGTTTAAAAGCCATCTTCAGCCAGAGAAAACAGGATCTAGGGCAGCAGTATGGATCCTCTGTTGTTGGATTCCTATTCCTAGCGTTCTGCATTATTAGGTATGCTGACTCAGGCTGCTAGTACTTGCAGTTGAGCAATATGTGGAGAGCCATGTGATTCTCACCCCTGGTTTAGCAAAAACTCTGATAAGCTGCAGTTACAACTCAATAGCTAATGGTACTATCCTTGAGCTGGCACTAGGACCTTTTGACCTTATGATGAGAGATTTCCTTTTCTGGTGAAGAACCAGAAATAGGCAATTTACCTCTGATGTAATTCCAAAGTATTGTCTCTCACCTCAAGTAGAAGCCTGGGTTAAAGTAACCTTGGCTGCAGCCCAGCATGATTTCATGCTGTGGAAGCTATTTCATTAGATAGCCCTCATCTCTCATGTCTTGTCTGAGATAAGCAGGGATCCTGGTCATACACATATTTTCTGTTTGGTAACATGTTTCAGGCTCAACCAGCTATAGAATGTCTATGTTAGATAGACTCTTAAGTCAGTAAGTTCTTTGGGTGCTGACACCACAAAATAAACATTTGCCCTTGACCATCTAGACACTCTGACAAACACAAAACTTTCCCAAGAACAAGCACAAGTGCCATTTATAATGCTCCATATGGTGCATCCACTGTGTTACTCTGGGATGAGCAAGCGCATACTTCTCATGCACACAGACTCAGTAAACATGAATGTTTATGCTCAACCAACAATTGCCTCTTTTAAGAAGGTGCCCATATGTACAAGAGCACAGGGCTCTTGTGTCTTGAATGGTTGTTTGTTGTTGTGTGCTGTCCACAGTCACGTAGGAACGTGGGGGCGGGAGGTGATTTGCCCTGGGTGGCAATGTTTCTGGGGTGTTCCGGCCCATAGCCACGCCCCCACACATCGTAGCCATGTCCTCACACAGTGGCCACACCCCTCATGCCGTAGCACCACTCCTCCCACCCACCCCCCACACTCCAAGCTGCACCAGTGGCCTTCCAGTTGTTTCTGACTTATGGCAATCCTATCACAAGGTTTTCTTGGCATGATTTGTTCAGTAGGGGTTTTGCCTTTGCTGCCTTTTGAGACTAGGAGAATGTGACTTGCTTAAAGTCACTCAGTAGGTTTCTTGGTCTCCAGAGTCACATATCAATGCTCAAACTATTACAGCCTGCTGGTTCTCAATTGGTTGCACAGAAAGGGAATTTCAGTGTCTTTAGGTTACTGTGCTGCACCATGCATTCTGCACCTACAAAAATCCATTCATTTAGACAGCCATTGTAAAGCACTCTGACCTCTTTTACATCTGTCTGTCTTAGAAGGCAAATGGAAGCAGTGTTTCAATTGACTGACAAGTGTACAAAAAACAAAACTACCAATGCCTCTTAAATAGTTGGGGGATGCATAGGAGCTGTCAGACAAGAAAAAGAATGGTGTATATGCTTCACAGTACAAGCCTATGTATGTTTATCACTAGATAAGCCTTAATTCTTACAAATGGAAGAATTTATTATAAACACCAAGCAAACCACGTTATTTCACTCCTTTGGTGTTCGGTCAGAAATACACAGAGTCAGTTGCAGTGTTGTTAGCCAACTCTGATAAAAGTACAGGAAGAATCAGCAACAACAGTGAGCTGCCTTGGGCAAGGTTTTATCATACTCGCTTTCAGCCACATTTATGGGATTTTGGAAGTGTATGGGGATGCACACATTTTTTCAATTTCCACTGCTCCTTCTGATTTTATTCTCCTTTACCACTGAAAATCTAATTATGGGTAAAAGACAGAACAGTTACACAGTCTGGGGAGCCCTCATCTGGAATAGGAGACATCTCTAGCTAGACCTTTCATCTGTCCCACCTTCACTGCTCTCCCTTGCTATACGCTGCAGCTGGAGTGAGGCTTGACCTCTTATGGATAGCTGCTGGAGGAGGAGGAGAAATAATTAATCACCGAGAAAAACATCCCACATGAAAAAGGGGGCAGAACTCCTGTACTTTTACTGGTTATGTGTTCTTCTTCTTTGGGATACAGCAGCCTGCACAGCAAACTGTGCCTGTTATAATTCCCTCTCCTACACACCTAAATCATGGTGCAGGCACCCTGCCCTCTTTGTCATGTGGCCACCATATTAGTAATAGAGAATAGTATGTACACAGTCATCATCTTAAACCTTAAAATTTAAAGACTCACTGCAGTTTCTTTTCTGCCAGTAGAACCAGCTTTGTTTTGTGCAGCCTTAGTTTTTATAGACATACTTAGTGGGGTATTGAATGTCCATTTTTTGCCTTTCCCTATCCTTCAGGCAGGTTGTCTGAGAATGTTTTCAACTTCTAAAAAGTGCTGCTTATAGTTCTATTCTATTAATTATTTTGGTACTTTAATATAAGCAAGCAGCAATGTCTGTTGTGGAAACCATTTATAAATAAATTAAATAATAACATAATGGTAAGAAAATAATAATTTTGGAAGTCTATTCAGTTCCCTAAGAGCTGGAGGGGAAATGGGGAGGTGTAGATGGGCTTGAATCCATTTATTAGTTGCAATTAGAATAAACCCATTATATCCATGCACTTGCAGTAAGTCAACACTTGTAGTTAACAACTGAATAAGGTCATCGCATTACAGGATTCCTAGTCAATTGTTGGAGTGCATACCTGGTTTCTGTCTCACAGATGCAGAACATTCCCACGCTCATATACTGGACAGAAAATAACATGTACGAACAAAACATGGTGAGTGCTCACAAAGAAATTCCAGTGCTGAAAGTGTGTTTATACATATGTACCCTGCCTTTGTCATATCAACATTTTGAAAGCTTCAGGAAAAAAAGTAATTTTTCATTTTCTGTGATGTTCAGTTAATTTCCCACTCCATACTTTTGCTCTAAACCATGCCTCTCTTATTCTGTGAGCCCCTTTATTATATTTCCACCCCTCACTCTTTATATAATAGTAAAGCTTAACATCATGAGCAGTTTGCATGTCTGCATACCTTTTATGTTCTACCTATAACTATATACCCTGCTTAATTCATCAGGGTTATCTATTTTCTCCCTTTACATTCTTTTGTTTTGGCCAGGGTTGGTCCTGTGGAGGAGTAAGTTTTCCCCCCGTAGGGGAAGGCAAGTTATTACTTAAAAAAAAAAGCAATATGTATTTTAATTGTTGGATTCCCCCTTCCCCCTCAAGTTTGGCAGTTTTGCCTTATTCATTCTCATCATTCTTAAAACCCGCCCTTTTTGCACAATTTTCAGTGCAGGTTTTAAAGATTTGATTTCAAATAATTTCAGCATCAGTCAAGAGGTGCTTACAAATGAGGCTTGTATTATGTAATCATCTGCCTCAAAACACATGAGAGGGTTCAGATAATACTGCCCTTCCACTTGTGTAACCCTTTGAGGGGTGTAGCTGAATAAAGGCATTGCTGGCAAATTCAGAATTCTGTATCTAATTAAATTTTCCTTCAGATCCCAAATTTCTAGCATTGCATTAACTTAAAACTTCAGCTGAGCATTTAAAAATACTGTCTAAATATGCAAAGAAAAGGGGCAGAAAGTTACCAAGGAAATGCGAACACAGCAAAGATAAAGAGTTCTAAGTGTGAACGATTTTCAACGTCTCACTTTCTGCACTAAAGCAAAATTTCATATGCGTTAGACTTCTTCTGGGAAGGTAATGCCCTCATTTTGTCATCTCCCTCCAGCTATACCCATGAACCTCCTATGTGTCATCTCCCCACTTCTTCCATCACTTTTTTACCACAAAGAAATTTGTTACTAAGACAAAATAGCTGCTCATCATCTTTGGATTTAATATGCTAGGACACTGTAGTTAGTTAGGAGCCATCTAAACTAACCCATCAGTCTGGTCATTTTCCTTTGCCTGTCTTGAAGTAATCTGCAGTCTATGTGGGTGCTCTTTCCACTTGCCATTCCCTTTTACCTTTCCTTTCTTCCACTACTCTCAGTGTCTACATTGAGCTTGAATTTGGAGCTTATTTTAAATCTGTACCTATCTAATGATTTCTGGTTGGCATCTTAAATTCTTTGGAATGCTTTTTCCAGAAGATGCTTCTGGACCTGGAAGCTCAAGTTGGAGATGCAATAAAGATTCCATTACAGTCGGTTCAGGCTTCAAACCCTATGCTGTTTATTGATACAAAAAAAGGTACACTTGATATATAATCATAAAGTTGGAGCGATGATGCCATATATCTTTTGGCATTCTGACATTCCTCAAGACCTGAGCCTTACTTCATCCTCCTTTGTAGCTGAGCTCAGAGCACATCTCTTTGATCTTGAAATGCAATCGTTATGGGGTCACAGCAATAGATGTAGGAAATATTAATGGCTGAAACTATAACAGCAACAAGAACAATGGAGTCCCTGCACTAATATGCTTGGTGAGAGTTGACCTATGTCTTCAGTGCGACTAAGATCTTTGAAGATGGTTTATTAACTAATGAGCATGAAAGATTCCGAGGAGAGGAAAAACAGGAACACTGGCACTCCTTAGGGTAGGACTCACAGCCTGAGTATTACAATGGGTATGACTTCATAGTTTATGTTCCAGAAAAAGCCACACCTCTTGAAGAAGTTTTGAGTGCCAGACAGAAAATTGCTTCTGTGAAAGATATACAGTTCTTGTTGGAACAAGTAATTCAGGGTATTTTTGCCAGAAAACAAACACAAACACACACACACACATAGATTAATGTGAATCTGTTGGTTCCTAGGGTTTCCCCTCCTACCAAAGTGAAATCTGATAGGTGGCAGAGCCTTAAACAATAGAGTGTTAATATTTCTTAAATACTGGGGGCCTTTCCTGAATGGATGATTCACTACTGCCAGAGGTGGAGCAGACATTTATGAGATTAGTGGTATAAAACTGCAGTTCTTGCAGTTTGAATGAGCCAAGACAGAGGGAAGAAGTGTGAGTTGGCTGAAGGTGAAGCAGTTGGGGCTGCAGGATTTCTCTGAAGCCTGTTTTATTCCACATGCCTAGAGCGGTACTGCTCAGAGATTAGAAGCAACTGGGTAGAAACAAGTAGTTACGTGTAATGAGTTCCTTTTGTGCAATAACAGAAGTATAGCTCTATCACATTGTGTTTTAACTTAATGAGGGGTCAGTGCATTTGTTTTACAGTGTTAGTTGCTTTCATAACATAAACTCATTAAATGGTGGATAGGTAACATCACATGATACAAGTGCTGGCTTGTACTGTGTCTCACTCTCTGATGTGGGTGTTGAAATGGGAATGAGGTGTCTAGGAGAAGACTTGTGTTCTGTACCACAGGCTGCCAGCCTGTAGCTTCAATTTTTTAAAAAGTAATAAAAAGGTTACTTTTTTAGTTACTTTTGCAAACTGGGAAAATGGTAAATAGTTTTTAAAACTATAACTACAAGGGGTACAGAGAAAAAGGTGGTCAAGTGTATGTGGCTTGAGGGGCACTCTTTGATCAGCCTTACTGTAAACTTTAGAATGGTATTTGCTTGTCTTGTGCTAGCAGATGAATGTAGATTTTATTGGTGTTTGGTTCATTCCAGCAAAAGCCTTCTGAAATCCCTATGATGCAATTCAGTAGCAAAGTATCCACTTGGTTTCTCAGTGGTAACCTGGGACTGGAAGACGGTGATCATGCTAAGCAACTTTTACAAGTCAGTTGAGGTGTAAACCTGATTTCAGTCTTTGCAAAGCTAATTATTTCTACACATCCATCGCCCAATACTTTAGTGCATCTTATCTAGACAGCTTCCCATACACACACTGCTTTAATTAAAAGCTGTGTGAAGGAGAACAGCATACAAGATGTTACTGGGAGTGCCTTTGATCTTAGTGAAGATAAACGGCGATAGGCCTGATACTTCTTTGATGTTTTGGGTTAATCTCCTATGATGGCTCCAACACCAGCATTTAGTTCTCTCTTAACAGGCCTGGCTGATAGTTCTTATTCACAGATAGAAGTCTTTTACAGTGTGGGCTGAGTCTTTTTACTCTTGCTTGTGCTTTTAAGGATATGCTGCTGTTGCATTGTTCCTCTCACAACATTGTCAACAGTATTACAAGATGCAGTCTTCCTTCCACCAGAGCTGACCAATGATACTTGGCAGCCTGAGGTGAAGGATGAGATTCCTCCTTTGCATTTCACATACACAAATCTCAAGTGAAAGCTGAATCTCGATTCAGTACTGCCAATAACAGTGTCCTCTACTCCACATGAGGCCAGCAGGCTAATTTAGGGACCACAAGGGGCTCCTTAGCACCCAGGGGATTCAAACCATTGACTCCAGAGTCAGAGCCCAGTACTCAAACCACTACGGCTTTCATTCTTGTATCAATTACTATATTTTCAGCACAACCTCCCAATAGTAAAAAAATACTGACTAGTAAAAAATACTTATATATCCTTAATCAGAGATTTAGCATTTGCCCAGGAAAAAAAAATGGGCAGAGGGTTGGGCTACCATGCCACCAGGGCTGGGTCTATTGTTATGCAAAGTGATCTAATGCATCAGGCATCAACTGCTGAGAGGCAGCTGTGTAACCCTGCTGTGAGCTGTTGGAGGACAAAGTATATGTAGCCTGAGCTGCATCTTTTAAGCTAGCTGCTTGTCCTAAGGCATGGTAAAAGAGACTGCCCCCTTACAAGTGTCAGTGAAAGATTCAGCTCGCACTCTGGTCCACTTCTGTGTTTAGAAGACTGGATACAAACATTTTTACCCATTATCCTTGGCCTGTCTTCAGAAGGCCCTGCACACACTACGCACAGAATAATAAGGCACTGCCTTTCAAGGATTCTTCTGAATCATTTTGTACAGACCTTGGGAAGTTATTTTTATGAGCAATTTACTCTGTTACATGCTACAGTATGTAAAAACAAACTAGCCTGTTGCCATTATTCATTATCACGGTGAAACTAAGCAACCATTATTTAATGCCTTACTTAATTTCCCATTATTTTCTGCAACTTTTTGAGCAATTATTTTAGGATTGCTGTAACAGAATGCCATAAAACTTGCAAAATTCCTGTGGATATGCCTATAAAAATTCTTTTTAAAGGTAGTATTTGATAGTAACTAGAAACTTGCTTTCTGTTTACTTTACAGAGTAGTGCAAGCTCTTACATGTTATATAACATTTTAAGTATGGTTTAATTATAACTTCACTACCCCTGATTTGTAATGTGTTTTTTCTAAGCTCTGATTTTGCATGTGGGCAGGTTACTTGAAAAGTAGCATATCCTGGGCAGCTTTTTCCTGAATTGTTTCCCTGATATACCAATTGTTGTGGAAGTTTCTGGAGATTTTCCATGGACAGGACTTAACCAAATAATGCCCCACTTTCAGTCTGAAGATCTAGTACAGTTTTAGAAGGACGATGTGTGTGTGTATATATGTGCCTTTAAGCTGCCTGTTGACATATGGTGACCTTATGAATTTCATAGGGTTTCCTTTGGCAAGGGATACTCAAGAGGTGGTTTTGGCAGTTCCTTCCTCTGAAATATAGCCTACAGCATTATGTAGCTCAACTCTTGCATCTGGGATTAACTTGAGCCATTTTCTCGAGAGCTTGTTTCATATGCAAGGAGTGCATCCAGGAACATTTGTAAGAATAAGAATTGAGGAACAACCTTTGATGGGACTTAATTTGAGCCAGGATTTAACCTCTGGGCTTATTTGAAAAGTCAGTTACAGTTTTCTGGTCCGCAGACCTGGCCTCTCTTCTACAGTCCTCAAAGTGAAGATGAGGAATCTTAGCACCACCTTGGAAAGTGTGTGTGTGCGTTTCCTCATTTGTTAAGCTCTTTTTTTTAAAAGAATGACATACTCTGTGCAGCTCTTGTGTCCTTCTTCTATGACCTCACAAGGCTTTGTTCCTAAATCTGAGGTTTTAGCCCTTTCCTCTCAAAGCCTGGAATAATTCTGACCAGGAAACCTTAGGAGTGGTCTGTTGGAAATATGTAGTAGCTGCAGATACAGATCCTCAGATCAGGGTCTTTTCTGCCTACCAGTAAGATGTTATAACTAGCTACTACACATTTGAAATTAAGAATGACTTTTTGTTTGTTTGGGGTGGGGGGAAACCTAATCATTTTCAGGTAGGAGTATGTCTTAACACCTTATTTAAGTTAAAACACTGGGGCTTTTTAACCATATATAAAGCACTTTCCATCAATTATTGAATAACCACAGCCACCTAGATACATGTTAGGAAGATGGGCTTCTCAGTTGAAGGACTCGTTTAGGCTCTTGCATCTTGCTTGTGAAATCAAGCACTTTCAGTGAGTCCATCATACACAACAATGCATCTTTCAATTAACTTGAGGTTGATTGTTCTAAAACAGTGGTTCTCAACCTGTGGGTCCCCAGATGTTTTTGGACTTCAGCTCCCAGAAGCCCTGAGCATTGACCGTAGTGGCTGGGGCTTCTGGGAGCTGAAGTCCAAAAACATCTGGGGATCCACAGGTTGAGAACCACTGTTCTAAAAGTACTGCACTGATAACTAGCATATCACTGGTCTTTGTTGTTCAGCAGTAATGTTAAGTAGAGAGGGTAAATCATAAACATAGCCACAAGGCATTAACATCCAGTATGAGAGCCAGTGTAGTGTAGTGATTTGAGAATTGGACTCCGAGTCTGGAGACCAGGGTTCAATTTGCCACTCGGCCATGGAAACCCACTGGGTGACCATGGGCAACTCATACACTCTCAGCCCCAGAAAATACCATGATAGGTTCACTGTGAGCTGGAAATTACTTGAAAGCACACAACGAAGAAGAGGGAGTAAAATCTCATTTATTTAAGTAAAATAAAATCCTGTGTGTTTTTAGGTCTTCATATATTAGTCAGCCTTGCTAATGAATAACGCAATAAAAATAGGCTTCCCTAAGTTTCCTGGGTGAAGCTATGTATGAAGTATGTCCTAGCAAAAAGAACTAATAAATAAAGATATTGATAATCGTTACACTATCATAACTTATTATGGAATAACAAACTGAAGATTTCTGTCCTCATGAGCTTACACAGGTGACATTGTTTTCCTTTGGAGTGTTTTTTGAGTAAATTATGGTGTGTCAGTTCAGTGGGTAGGTTTGGGAAAGAAAGTGGGGTGGTTTGAAAGTGGGAGGAAAGAGGGAATAAGATGAGTTGGTCAGGCTCAGTTCTGTGTGCCTGGAAAAAAGATGGATAGCACCCTGCACATCCGATCTGTCCCAGGGCTCTTCCAGATTGGTTTAAAGAAATGTGACTTCTCATGATATAGCTCCCTGGGCTTTGCCACATTTTGTCAGGTCTTGTTGCCTTCACATCCACTTGATCCACTCTTTTTGTGAGCTTCTTATTGCTATTTCTTGGGTCTGCACTAAAGCTCCTCAAGTTTTTATTTTTTTTAATCTGGGGCATGTTTTGTTGGGCAAATTTTCTCTCGATTTTTTTTAAGTATTGTGCAAAAATGCCATTTCACTGGTGGACTATTACTTTAATTTTTTAAAAAGAGGGGAAGAAGAGAAGAGAACATATTGCTGTGATATGTCTTAGAATTAAAAAGCAGCCCACATATTGGTGGGAGCAAAATGTTGGAGCTGGTGTGAGGAATTGCCAGAAAATAGTCTAGGACAGTGGTTCTCAACCTGTGGGTCCCCAGATGTTTGTGGACTTCAGCTCCCAGAAGCCCCAGCTACTATGGTCAATGCTCAGGGCTTCTGGGAGCTGAAGTCCAAAAACATCTGGGGACCCACAGGTTGAGAACCACTGGTCTAGGACAACATAAATGTCATTTGGATATTTTTAGAAAATACAAGAACTACAGCAGCAAATATGGCTGCCTCCCAACACATTTGTCCTGTCTGGAGGATCTCTTCACTGAAGCCTGGAACAAAAGTTAGGACATAAACATTTTAACTGCTTGTGAATCCAGCTACTGGTGCTTCCAAACTAGGAAGTAATATACCATAAGTAACAGATTTACTTGAAACACATTGTTTTTGTGGGTTACAAGGACAAGTAATACAAATAGGTTAAGTTCTGAAATAACCTTTCTAAGCTCTGCATCCTTTCCACTTCTAGCTTCCAGTTTATCTTCCTCTACCTCCAGAGCTACCACAGTTGGAAGGGTAATGGATCAGATATGGCTCAGGTCCAAAATTTTCTTCTGGTTTTCTTCAGTCTACAAGACAACTCTTAATTGTTCTAAGGGAACAATTAAGCAATATGGTAACTCCTCCTTAGCTGTGTTTCAGCTTCCTAGTCATACAGTTGGCTACGCTCTTTTTTCACTTTAGGGCCAAAGTAAACATGATACAGAAGGATCTCCCCAACTTTAAAAATTATTATTTGGGGGAAAAGATTTTAAACTCTTTCTCCCATGCTGCTGTCCTGATTTAAAACTTCCCTCTACATGTACTGCTATGTACTCTGCAGCAGAAAGAATACAAGTACTCTTGTCAACATACCGGTATCTCCTGTTTAGCTTTGAGAAGTTACTCATCCCACGCCCCTGAATCATGTGCCCAACCAAGTTCTGGTGCATTACTTTTCAGGTGTGCAGTTAAAGATGACACTGAGGTTATAGCCAAGGTTAACTCTTGTCTGTTTGGTCCCACATACTACCCAATGTAGAAGCAATTGCTTAGTAACTCATATTAATATCATGCAAAGAGAGAAGTGGTTAACTATTTCTGAATGTCTTTTACCTTGAAAACCCTGTAATGAGACAATTCCACTAGAAGCAACAGATAATTATGGAAAATGAGACCTGCAAGTCAGAAGGTATTTGCTACAAGGGAAGAACAAAGGAGAAGTACAAATAATACTGTGTCTAGTGATGCAACTGGACTCAAGCAAAAATGAGTTTCAGTTGCTAATACACTCAGACACTAAAGGAAAGTCCAAAGCTGCACAATGCCTACAGCCCAGGAGTTGTAAGACTGAAGCACAGTCTCCTGGAAGTCTGTCATTCATGAGGTCACCATAAGTGAAGTCATAATAATGTTTCAACTTAAAGGCACAAAACAACAAAGCTAAGATGCAGCATCACAGAAATGGAGATGGACTATGCTAGAAAAGTGGATGAACTACAAGAGGCAGCTACAATATATATGTAGAAGACTCATGTGGAACTTGCCCCAGAAGAGGCAGTCTGTGTTTCTGTTCTGAAATGGCTGCTGTTTTTGTCTTGCACACATACTGCAGCCAGGTTTTTGTAGAGTGCTGAAGAAATGAGTCTCCAACAAAGTAGGGAAGCAAATACACAACCAGAAGCAGCTCAACACACTAATACAGCTGAGCAGGAGGACATCAGTATCATCACAATGTAGAAGATATAAGCACACAATATTAATAAAATCATGAAGGAAGACAATTTTTTTCATGAAACATTTCATATTGACTTAATCACCATGTTCATTCTGTATACTATCCATACTTGCATCTGTAATTAAAATGCCAAAGATTTAATTTTGCCGCTTCAGCCTTTAGATGTTATTTAAAATGATGGTGAACAGCTTGTGGGTGTGGTGAGTCTGTGTATCCATCCATCTACTAGAAACAGATCATAAAATTATTCCTTTATTTAAAATGAAAGCTAAAACTAAGCAGTCCTGGCTTGCAGTAGATCTTACCTGCCAAGTAAATGTGCACCAGCCTCTAACAACTATGGTCATAATCTTAATACATGTGATAAATTAATTGGAAGCACAACATTTTAACAAATTACTTCAGCCAACCAGCTCTGTTAAACTTGCAGTCCTAATCTTTGGTTGAAGATCTCTTACCAAGCAGTCAACTCCACAAATATTTTTAAAGCCACACCTACTACCTCCCTCTCAAACAGATGGTGCCATCCTCCCTTGGTCCTTTCTTTTATACAACTCTGTACAGAAAGCTCATGGTCTGCTCTGTTTCAGAATAAAAATGGCATTGATCATATTGTTCCTAAAGGATTAGACCAGGAATATCTCCATTTCAAGTCATAATGCAGAGAACTGTCCCCCCCTCCCAATTTTCAAGGGCAGCAAACTTTTTAATAACAAAAATGGAGCTTGCTCTTTCCCTGTCAAAAAAGCCCTACTGTGAGGTAAGGTAACATGATACACCTGTCTATTGTCTGTGGAGGAGAATGAGCACCAGCTGTGGTGCTTTATTCCCCCTGAAGCAAAACTAAGAGGCATTTCAAGTTTTTCAGCTGAAACATCAACCAGGTCTGACAAGACTGAGACATTGTTCACCACACCCTCTGTGAGAAACATTTTGGGTGCTTTGCTAAACAACATTGTAAAATGCTCTCTGTTACTGCTCTAGTGGATATATTTTCCCCCCTCATAACTGGAGATGTTTTGTTGAAGATGCTCACAATAACTCTCCTTTGGATAACACATTTGCAGTCCTGTG
The DNA here is from genome assembly GCA_948472985.1 of Iguana delicatissima. Taxonomy (NCBI): domain Eukaryota; kingdom Metazoa; phylum Chordata; class Lepidosauria; order Squamata; family Iguanidae; genus Iguana; species Iguana delicatissima. The sequence goes on from CAOKZL010001279.1 coordinate 159,508, forward strand.
AGGCTGTGGGAAATGGTGGATTGGGACCAGAGAGGGAGCTTTTCCTCTCCATTCTCCCATTTTACAAGCAGTCTTAAATGCTGAAAAGTCTTTGTGCCAGGTTGATCTAAACTGAGAAGTATTAAAAATACTTCACTTTGGCAGTGTTGTACTGAAACACAGTAGTTCATACATCCAAGGGGACTGGAAAAGTATAATATCCCTACCACTAGGGAAACTGAGACAATTACCTCAGGCAGTAGCTGCTGAGGGGCAAGGGTATCTCCTGAGCTGCTTCATTCCATTGGAGGACACAGAGCTATGAGAGCCACGTAGCTTGTCCTGAACCCTCTAAACTAGATTACTGCCCTCAGGTGTGGTGCAACGCCCTTTCTCAGTGACAGTGTTGAATTATAGCCAGCTGTAAAGTCAAAGGCTATCACGGCCAGAATCCATAGGTTGTTGTGGGTTTTCCAGGCTTTGAGGCTGTGTTCTATTAGTATTTTCTCCTGACGTTTCTCCTGCATCTGTGGTTGGCATCTTCAGAGGATCTAGTGGCATGGAAGCGAGACAGAGTATATATACTTGTGTAGTCCCCAGGTGGGAGGGAGCAATTTGCATCTGTTACAATTGGCCTGTGTGATGGCTTATTGTTAAATGGGATATCCCCCAGGGTTGTATTGTTAGTCAGGGGATATGCATAACAGTGTGTTAAGTACATTAGCAACCCATTGTATTGTTCCCTGTGGAGGGACCTCCAGAGTCTGGGTTGTGTTCACTGCCATATTTTTGAGCCTTTGATTTTACTGTTCTTCAGTACTCCTAGCGAAATCTTGTTTATGTTCAGAGTTTCTTCTTTCCTGTTGAAATTGTCCATGTGTTTATGGATTTCAATGGCCTCTCTGTGTAGTCTAACATAGTAGTTATCAGAATGGTCCAGAATTTCTGTACTTTCAAAAAGCATTCTGTGCCCAGGTTGGTTTATAACATGTTCTGCTACTGTTGATTTTCTGGGTGGATCAGTCTGCAGTGTCTTTGAATCAAAGGACATGAAAGACGCTGCAGACTGAGCCACCCAGAAAAATTAGCAGTAATAGAACATGTCATAAACCAGCCTGGATACAGAATGCTTTTTGAAAGAACAGAAATTCTGGACCATTCTGACAACTACTATGTTAGACTATACAGAAAGGCCATTAAAATCCATAAACACATGGACAATTTCAACAGGAAAGAAGAAACTCGGTAAGTAAACAAGATTTGGCTACTAGTACTGAAGAACACTAAAATCAAGACTCAAAAATATGCCAGTGAACACCACCCAGACTCTGGAGGTCCCTCTACAGGGAACAATACAATGGATGGCTAATGTAATTAACGCACTGTTATGCATATCCCCTGACTAACAACACAAGGCTGAAGGATACCTCATTTAACAATAGGCCATCATACAGGCCAACTGTAGCAGATGCAAATTGCTCCCTCCCACCTGGGGACTACATAAATATATATACTCTGTCTCACTCCATGCCACTAGATCCTCTGAAGACGCTAGCCACAGATGCAGGCGAAACGTCAGGAGAAAATACTAATAGAACATGGCCTCAAAGCCTGGAAAACCCACAACAACCCACAGTCAGTTGCCATCTTGAATGTGGAATGAGGCTCCATCTTTGCTTCCATAATGAATTAAGGGTCCTGAACCAGTTCTGTTTCTATATAAGCTGTGGCTGACTATATAGAAGCACTCTTGTACAATTAAAGAGGATTATTTCAATCTTTATATCCTCCATATTTCTATGCACCATCTCTCCCAGTGTGAGCACATAAATTAATGCCACGAGTCAGGTGGGAAACTATAGCCTTCCTAGTGCTTTTCAATTGCAGTTTCCACAATTCCTCAGCACTGAGTAGTCAGCTAGCACTGATGAGAGTTGCAATCCAACTACATCTGGAAGGCCAGAATTGCTCATCTAGCAACATCTGAAAACAGTAAAGTTCTGGGTGTGAAAGGGCTGAGCCCTGTCTCATCCAGTGTCATTTAATCCCTCCTTCAGTGTCTATATGTACCGGTAATGATTTTAAAAGCTGTGGCTTAACTGTTTGCCCATGTAACCTCTAATGTGGCTCCTAGTCTTAACATCTACGTTATATCACCAACATTCACACCCTTTATCACCCACCTTGGCTAACTCGTTTGCCTTCAATTCTCTTTCTTGTTTGTTTTGTGCAGAGAAGATTCTGTCAAGCAATAATGTAAGCGGAGGTGGATGCAAATGATGCTACATGATGATGTGGTCAGTTAGCAAACTAATTAAAAGATTTCATCATCTTGTCATTTATGTGACAGGCACTTGACATCTAAAGCAGGAAAAGTGAAATTTGGAGTTCAGTGTCCATGATGAGACCTGCCAGTTTTCAAACTTAATTCAGAAGTCTTCCCCTCTGATGTGGAAATTACTTTGCCTGTTCTCAGGTATCTGGCAGGCTGAAATCCATCATCCAGAAAGCATTCTGCACATGTTCCTGGTTTTACTGTTGTGTGCCTTCAAGTCATTTCTGAATTATAGCGACCATGTTCTTGGTACTCTTGGTCATATTTTCAGGTATTTCATCTCTTCTACTGACACTGAAAACAGGTTGTGAGTCTAATTCTTGGCCAGAATCAAAATACTGGATGCTGCATTTACAGACAGCCTTATCTAGCCTTGAAAATTAACAGCAGCTTCAAGGAAGTGAGCTGAGAACTACAAGAAAGAGCAAGGGAGGTCAGAGTCCACACTTCTTAGAGAGCACTGATTTTCAGTCCTGTGAGCTGCTAATTAGCAAAATAGGAACTGTACCATATCCTGCTCATGGAGATTTGCCCTTAGAGCTTTTTGAGCAAATTTCTCACCTCTTTGGTTTTTGCTTATATAATTGTTTTTAATCAAATATCTTTCTGAGCAGGGTGATCCAACAAGAAATGGACCTTACTCACTCTTCTATTATATTCTGGAAACATTCATCAAAGAATACAAATACTTGGAAAAAATGTACATTACAATGATCTGATAACAGCGATTAAAAATTCACAATCGGTTCATGAAAACAGGGAATGTTAAAATGTTAAGTATTTTACATTTTAAAAAATACAGAATTGCTAGGGGAAGGAGCATTCATATTGTTTTAAGTATTCTTTTTCTGTATGGATTTGAGGATCCCTAGAAGATAATTAGGTAAATAGGTCTCCCCCTTTAAAATAAATTAGGTAGATCACAGACACCCAGGAAACGTTTTCAAGGCAGACAGAGAGCCCATGTTTGGCCAGCAAGTTATTATTAATTCTGCTTGTTTGCAGGTATGTTTTTACCTCTGCTTATTTCACAGTTTAAACAAATAATCTGTGCTATTCAATATTGTTAACGTATCACAATTATGCATATGGTTGATGAATAATTATTATTGAATATTCCAGATGAAGTGTCCATGAAAAGCCCTTAGCTTTAGGAAATAGAAATACACTGTTGTTGTGTGAGTTCAAGTTGTTTCAAACTTACAGTGACCCTAAGGTGAACTTATCATGGGGTTTTCTTGGTAAGATTTGTTCAGAGGGGGGTTGCCTTTGCCTTCCTCTAAGAGATCACCCAGTGGATTTTCACGGCCGTGCGGGGCTATGAGCCCTGGTCTCCAGAGTTGTAGTCCAGTGCTCAAACCACTACATCATGCTGGCTTTCAAAACAGAAATTAATCAGACTAAAAAATGCTAGTAACTATTATCCGAAACTGTAGGGAAAGAAAAAAAGGGGGGGGGAGAATGCTAACATCCACACATATAAGAAATAAATTACGATCACTCATCTTTCTCTGGTTATTTTTTTAAATCTTAACATTGTTGCTTTGGAAGAACCACACAATAATAAAGGAAACAAGAAAATGCAATATTACATTTTTTAAATTCTGTCCCACTTGTTCTTTTCTGTTACAAAAAAAGGACCATTCAGAGATAAGTTCTTATTTTCAAAGCTTACTTGATTACTCTTAAAGGTGCTCAAAGTCTCTTTCTTTCATATGGAGATGATTAGCACAACCATTACTTTTAAAATGGTTTTAATGGGGCAAACTTGGCGGGGGGGGGATATCTGGTCAAGGTTTTTTGTTCTCTTCAAGCACCAGCATCACTTGAAGGAATATGGCAAACTCAACACCAGTGTTTGCTGGCATCAGAGCCTTCTCTTAGTGTTTCTCAACATTCAGTGTACAAGAACACATGGGTGTTCTCTCCCTCTGTCCAACAGAGATGAATAAATCCATCGTGATGGTCATGCTCTTAAAGGAGAACATAATCACATCTAAATCTGCAACTGGAAACCTGGAACAAGCAGAATCAAAAGGGGAATCTGACCTCACTGGTGAGAAATCAATGACGGCTAGTGGGAAATTTCTTCAGGACTTCAAATTTGAAGAATGCATGCTGGCTGTTACTGTATTCCCTACACTAGTTTGCTGACCTAAGGTACAGTGGAGGATACTGTCCCATGGGCAAAATTGAGGCAAATATCTATCACTTTGCTTTGGAGTGGAAAATCCTTGGCCCACTAGATGTCTGGACTTCTACTTCCAGCCAGCATCTGTACTAGTTTGGGACTGTAGGTCAAAAATTCTGCAGCACTGTTCTAGTTGATTTCTGTATGAAGAGGGCCGTCATTCTGTCCTTGATCTCATACAGCAAAATAGCGTTGGCCAACCCTGCATGTCCCAAAATTATGTGGTTCATTCCTGAACTAACACCCCAGAATCCACCACACGATTTTGATTTCTGTGAGCCCAATTTGCTGGGCCATACCTATGGAGAAAGCAGTTGTGCTACTCTGTGTTTTGCTTCTTCCAGACCACTGAAGTATCATTTCAGCTTTGCCCATAAAGAGTCCAGACATGTCACAAATGTTTCATCAGTAGATCAGACATTTGGCAGAAAGCACGGGCAAGGGGAATAGGTCTGGTGAATATCATCTCTGCTGATGACCCCACATTTCATTTCTGTGGAATGGGTTTGTGTAAGCAGAACTAGAACCTCTCAGATTTCTGTTTCCTGAAAGTGTACGCCTACCTTCCATCCTTTTTTTCATTTTATGCTATTTTCAATCAAGATGTTGCTTTTAATTTGTATTTTATTACTGTTAGCTGCCAGAGATGGAAAGAATATTTTAAAATATTTGCAAAAGTGTCAGAAAAACAAACCAAACCAAACCTGAAGAAAAGAATCCTGTTGTAATGAGAATTTTTGCAGTTTGAGATTTCTTCTACACAACGTTCATACCTATTTTGTGTTAAAAACAACATTCCTTGCACAGAAAATAGTATTTCTACATAGCACTTTTTTCTGCCCAGAGAACGTGTTTCCCCTGCAGAAAACACTATAATTGGGGACTTATTATGTGCAAAATTTGCATGCAGTTGATTTGCACACACAAGAAAAAATGCCCAAGTGTTAGGCTTCAAAAACTGCAGTTTTTAACAGATTTTCTTGTAGCGGGAAGAAAAACGGTTAAAATTCTAAAAGAAAATTAGTGAAGGATTCCATCTCTGTTAGCTGCCTGGCATCCCCAGTTTTTGGTAATAATGCAAGATACAGATAGACATATCAAGAGGTCAGAATTCCTGCTTCATGCTTAGAAAAGTTGTGCGCGTGAGAGCAAGAAAGAGACCCGCCCCTCTCGACGGTAGGACTGAAGGACTAAAGGAGAGGTGTTCCATCTGCGTGAAAGCACGCTGCACGTTCGCCCTGTAACTAAAACGTGTGTGCGTGTGTGTGTGTCTGTCCCCGTGTGTGAGAAAAGAGAGAAAGAAACCACCCACACCGCTTGCTCCTTTGGGCGCCACAGGGAGCCGCGTCCCTCCTTCTCCCAGGGAAGCAAAACTCTCCTCAGCCCAGCCCTCCTGGCGCGCCTTTCAAAGGCTCCTTGTTGTCAAGGGCGGGCCTAGCCCGTAGCAGCACGCCTGCCCTTCGGCTCCCTCGCCTCTGGGTTGGGCCCAGGTGGAGGCCAAGAGAGATGCCACAGACGAACGAGGGAGAGAGGAGAGGAGGGCGGCGGCACCCAAGGCTTTCCTCTCTTTCACACAATAGTTTTACGAGCCCGACAGTGAGGGCGCAAAGCCTGGAACAGGCTGAAGGGCGGTGGTTTCCACGCCCAGGCTTTTTTTTTTTTTTTTTGGTAAAGATTCCGAAAGGTGCGGCTTCGTTCTTCCTGTGCCAGCAGGGAGGGGACTGCGTGGTCTCCTCCCTCCTCCTCCATCACTACCATCAGCAGGAAGCGCGCGACGCCTGCCGCCTTCTCACCTGGGCGCCGCCGCTGCAGCCGCGTAGTGCCACCAGAACCTGCCTCTCTCTCACTCTCTTTCCCTCAAAAGCTTCGTGGTCCACCCTGTTTCTGAACCTGACCCTTCCCCTCTCCTTCAGAACCCTTTCCCCTCTTTTGCACCCCTCCCTTAATCTCCCCCCCCCCGCTTAATCTGCAGAACTACCCTCCTGTCTGTTCCCTCCTTGGGTGCCTCTTGCCTCGCCGCTCTCCCAAGAAGAAAAACTTCCTTTGGGTGGTCGTTCTTCAGTTGCTCTTTTGCCTGTTCTTTCTCTTGCTGGTCCCTCGGCGAGGGGGTGGTGGGACGAAAGAGAGCGAGAGAGAGGCAGGAGGACCCTCCCTCTCCCCGCAGTTTAGTCACCACCGGCGAGAGAGTTCATGCCTTTGTTCTGATCGGGGTCTCTTCCTTTTCCTATCCGAAGCAGTCCGAGGATTGAGCGGAGTCGGGAGCCAAGATGAGCATGAACGGCGGAGGATCCCACCCGCGGCTCAACACCTTGGGCATGGGGAGGATGATCAGAACCGAGTCCGGCCCGGATATGCGCTACGAAATGAACACCCATATGATGGGGGGCGGCGGCGGCGGCGGCGGCGGCGGCGGGGGAAGCAGCCATAGCCACAGCCATACCCACAAAATGTATTACGTCCAGAAAAGCTACGGAGGGGACATCAGCTCGGAAGGCTATGTGTAAGTGCACCAAACCTCGCCCTGTGTGCATGCGTAGGTCTCTTCGCAAGTCAGGACAACTTAGAAAAAAAAATCAATGTTTGACTTTTTTTTTTTTAAGGAGGAATGTGCGTTCAGTGGTCATTTTGCTGCTTTAGCTGTTTATAGCTTCCTCCTGGAATGTAAACACTGATCAAGGTCAGAGTGCTTGCATGTTTGGGACGAAAAGAAATAGTAGATGAATCCACAAATTCCCCCCACTTTTCCACGCTTTGTTCAGAGAGAGAAGATTTATAGTGTCTCCGCAGTAAGTGGAAAGTCTGTTTCGTTTGAGGCGTCTTGAAAAGAAAATGAGCGCAGGAGAGAGTTAAGTTTTGGTTGTTGCTGGGGGATCGCACGCTCGTGCTTTTTTTGCAAGCGCTCGTTTTGATCTTGGTGTTAGCTGAATTTTAGCGGGAGATTAGAAAGCCCTTCGGGGGAAAAAACCCAAACTCAAGTGTGGAAGAGAAGGTTGTTTAATCCAGACATTCATCAACATGTTTTGTGGATGGCCGTTCACCGATGGTCTTTGTTGTCGTTGTGTGCTTTCAAGTCGTTTCCGATTTTGGCGACCCTATCTCGGGGTTTTCTGGGGCTGAGAGTGTGTGATGCGCACAAGGTCACCCAGTGAGTTTCTGTGGCCAAGAGGGGGGGAATCGAACCCCCGTCCCCAGTGTTGTAGTCCAGTGCTCAAACCACTGCACCATGCTGGCTCTCACTGGTGGTCTTAGTTCCCCTGTAGAAGTGGAGATTTATGGCAACTCTTGGTCTTCCTTTTGAAGTGCAGAGCTGCAGTTAAGCTCACCTAGATAAAGATCTTCGACTCCCCCACGCCCAATAAAAGACACTCCTTTGATGTCTGTGGGAAAGACCGCAGAATCCTGGCTGAGAAATAAGGGCAGTGGAGCACCTCCTAAACTCTCCAAAAGAAAGGACTCTGGAAATCTAGAGTTTGAGGAAGTTACTTTTTTGGACTACACATCCCAGGATGTTGGCTGGGGGGGTTGGAAGCTGTAGTCTAAAAAGTTACTTATATGGGCTATGGAAAAATGAGTTGTTCACTGTGAGTTGTTCCCATTTAGCCAAATCTAAGGCCATTTCTGCACTACACTCTTATAAGGTGGTTATTCCACTTTCAATGTCCTATGGAATCCTGGGGTTTGCAGTTTTGGGAGGGGCCGCTTGGCCCCTCCCGAAACTGCAAACCCCAGGATTCCATAGGATGTTGAAAGTGGAATAATTGCCCTATAAGAGTGTAGTGCGGAAATGGCCTGAGAAGCAGTACTGTTGAGAAGATAGATGTACAAGGAGACTTTTCACATCTTACACGCTTTTGCACCTCATATGTTTACCTAAAAGACAAATAAGGAGCTTAATAATAATATTAATGATGATGGTGATGATGTAGCACACATACACACTCATCAGGGAGCACTAAGTAGCCTCTCTTCTTATTGATTGTACATTACATACAAATCTGGATTTATCTCCAATTGTGGTGTTACAATCCCACTCCCACCTCCATCATTCAGAGCACACAGTACGAAGATAGAGACAGTGGTGGCTTGTTCACTCAAATATAAACATGAGAGAGTATGTGGCAGTCTGTGTGCAGATTGCATGTCATCTCTAGCATGGAAATGTTTTCTGCATGAGAGAGAAATTTAGCTTTTTGTCTTATGTTGTGTGTCATTTATTTATTTAGGTCCCACAACCTGTTCTCAGAGTTGAAAGTGATCATCATGTAGTTGTTTCTGAGAATTAATGACTCTTTTTTTATTGCTCAGTAGCCAGAGTCTGGTCCTATATGTTTAGGACTGGGGGAAGTCCACGTCCCTTTTTTGCGGGAGGGGGGTTAGACTAGGGATAGAAGCCCTCCAGGTGTTGTTGGACTGTAAATCTCAGCATCCATAGCCATCATAGCTAATGGCGAGGAATACTTTGAGTTGGCTGCGACAACATGTGGGAGGTTGCATGATTTCCACCTCTGAATTAGAGTGGGTGGGCTTCAGGTGAGACTTGAGCCCCAACTCCTTCCGTTTAGAAATGCTTTGTAGTCTGTGTTTGCAAAACTTTCTTTTCCCTATCTTTTCTTTTAAAAAGGCCAACTGCTTTGCCTGATGAAGTTGAGCTTCATTCAGTAGATTTCTTTTTAATAGCAAAGGTGTGGGAGTTTTGGCATCTCAGAAGGGAGATATTCTCTATACCATAAAAAAATGTTTGAAGCTGTTCCGGTAAAGACAATAGACTGTGCCTGTCTAAGAATGTAGATTAGCTACAATGGGAATGGAGCCCAAATTGTTCTGTCTGCGTAATAATCCAAGTTCACAGTCCATCTTGTAACTCAGCTGTTTACTCTTCAAAACCTGGGCTCTGCTTTGCCTGTGGGCGTGCATCTGCAGGCGACTGGTCAAACAGCATGCTTTGCTTTTCAGCTCCCCTTCTGAGTTCCGTGTTTAGAAAACCATTCCATTCTCATCCCCTCCCTGTCTCTCCATATCAGAACCCTGTAAGCTTGATTTTTTTGGACCTAATTTCATATTGCTTTTCCCTCTGAGGGGCTGAGTGAAAGCAAATTAACAGGAGAGTCAACATGGGGTAGTGGTGTAAGTGTTGGACTAAGACTGGAAAACAGCATTCAAATCTTGGTGACCTTGGGCAAGACATGCTCTCTCGGCATCAGAGAAAAGTGCAGGCTCTGAACAAATCTTGCCAAGAAAACCCAGTGATAGCTGTGAGTCGCTGTGAGTCAGAAACAACTTGAAGGCACACAACCACAGCAAACCTTCACATAGGCATTTAGGTTTATTTTTAACATATAGTGCATCAAGTTTGAATTAAGGAATACAACAAGGAGGTTAAAGTACTTTTATTTACAGTTGGCCCCCCATATCCACAGATCCTGTATCCATGGATTCAACTACTCACAGCTTGAAAATATTTTTAAAAAGATCAAAAAAACAAAGTTTGATTTTGCCATTTTATGCAAAGGATGCCATTTTACTATACCATTGTACATAATGGGAATTGAGGGTGCATGAATTTTGGTATCCATGGGATCAAACCCTAGCAGATACCAAGGGCCCTCTGTCTTAGCTTATTTCCCATGCAAGCATATAAAACTTTTGAGCATACTGAATTTGGAAACACTTCCATTTTGGGTGATACATTCCCAGAATCTTCCAGCCAGTTTGGTCCTTGATTGCAACCTTGCAGAAGATTTAAATGTCAAAATAAGCAGAAGCGGTACTTTGAGGTTATGTAAACATGACAGAGGAAGAACTGTTCCTCTTGATTGTATACCCTAAAGTATCCATTTGTTTTAAGTCTTAAGCTTTAAGAGATAAAATCAGAACTCTCAGGGAAGATAGGACACTTGACCCAATTTGTCCTAAGCTGCTATTAATTCCCATTTCACAAAGGGAGGAACTGAGGTTGAAAAGAGTTTGCCAAAAAGTGCTCACTGAAAGAGACTGCATTGGGATAGGCTGCTGAATCTTCTAAGTGAGGTTCCCCAACCTGATCATGGTCAGGCTTGTAAGAAATGATGGGAACTGGGCACCAGATTGGGCAGGTGTTCATGTGGCTCTCCAGAAGATGTACTGTGAGTACCAGCATAGCTCACTGTTTGCTGTGGTGGCTGGGCTGCTATGATCTGAAGTCCAACAGTCTGGAGGGCCACATGAGTTTGGGAGAGGTTCTTCTAAGACAGTGGTTCTCAACCTGTGGGTCCCCAGATGTTCGTGGACTTCAGCTCCCAGAAGCCCTTAGCCACTATGGTCAATGCTCAGGGCTTCTGGGAGCTGAAGTCCATGAACATCTGGGGACTCACAGGTTGAGAACCACTGTTCTAAGAGGTTAGGAGGTTGCCTTACACTGAACCAGACCACTGTTCCATGTAGCCAAGCATTATTGGCAATAGATCTACAAACTTCAGGTAGAGTTCTAGCCTGGCCTTACCTGTTTAAGCCAGGGATTGAACCTGAGGCCTTCTACATGCAAAAGAGACACTGTGCTGTTGAGTCACTTGATGACAGTAGGGACCAAGTGGGTGGTTTGTTGTGTATAAATGGACCATCACAGATCAGATACCGCTGAGAGTACTTTCATGCCATGTTACATGGAGCCACAAAACTTCTACCTGAAACCCTTCTTAGGTTCAGGAGAGTTGAGTGGGTTGAGTACACCCCATCTGGCAGTGCAATCCTAAGCATGCTTGTGAAGAAAAGAGCCCCATTGAGCTTAGTCAGCATGCTTGGGATTATACTATACATCTGACCTTCTTTCCATTGAGCTGAATTTGTTCAGTAACAACTTTGCAAAAGCCATCTTTTATTCTGAAAATATAGTACATTCAGTGATCATGAATCTCCATGGATATAAGACAAGCAGAGGTTTTATAGATGAATCTTTATCCTCAGCCTAAAGATGCAATGGTGAGAAGGGTTTTCGCCTGCTGAATTTTTGTTTGTCATGCAGTGATTAAAAACACAGGAACCCGGAAGAAATAAAAGCTGGCAACCCTATATGAGATTGAAAGAATCTATACTTGTGCATTGGAATAAGTGCTGTGAGCGTTTACAAAAATGTGGCTGTATAAATATAATAGAATAACTATAGCAATGATGTCCTGCTTTCTTTTATTCTTCCCCTTTTTCTGTATGTCTCGGAACAACTGATGGTTCAGGATTAGTTTCTTTTCTTATTTATTAGACGTACTTGATCATGCTTCTGCCCTTACACATCTTGACATTTGCGCAAGTGTGGTTTGGACAGGATCACTGAGTAACCCCACTGATGAATGAGCAGAATGTGTGCAGTAGTTGCTCTTGGTGAGTTGTGCTCCTGCTTTGAAGTATAGTACGAAAGGCCATAGAAGTAATCTTCCTCTGTGTGTGTGTGTATGAACACACATACATAACATTATCTGTTTCTGTTTGTCCCAGAGGCGAAGTTCAGATCTGTCAGTTATCCATGTGAAATTACATATTTGTGCCTAGGAACTCTACAGTGTTGGCACTGTATGTATGGTTCCAAAGTGTTCACCCTGTGCATTTGTTGATTGATGATTTGCAAGTTAAGATTCTGTACAATGTGCTGATTTTGCTTGGGCAGTTCCTCCAAATTCCATAGGTTAATTTAGCTAGTCCTAAAGCATATGCTTGATTACATTACAGAACTACACTAAGTAGCCTGGCACAAGTTACCATTACTTCAGTTACTGTTGGATTTGCTAAAGAACACTTCAAGATAGATTCTGGAAAAGATGGCTTGCTTGCATTTTTAGTGATTTAGTTCATTCTAAGTGTTAATTGACTGAATTTTGTTAAAATTCATGATTGGAAATGAAGGAAGGAAGGAAGGACATTAGCTAATGGAAGGTTGTTTAAAAAGGCAATTTGTATAAATCAGAATCTTACAATAAACAGTCACATTATTGTTGTGTGCCCTCAAATAATTTCTAACTTACAGTGAAGGCAGACTTATCATGGATTTTTCTTGGCAATGTTTCTTGAGGGGGATTGTCACTGAAGCCGAGAGAGTGTGACTTGCCCAAGGTCATTCAATGGGTTTCTGTGGCTGAGTGGGGATTTGAACACTGGTCTCCAGAGTCACAGGCCATTTCTACATTACACTTGTTATAGTGCTATTATTCCACTTTCAACATCCTGTGGAATTCTGGTGTTTGTAGTTTACTGAGGCCAGAGAGCTCTCTGGCTGAGAATTCCAAATGCCCCTCCCTAAACTGCAGACCCCAGGATTCCATACAATGTTGAAAGTGGAATAATAGTATTATAACAGAGTAGGGCGAAAATGGCCATAGCCTGACACTCGGACCACTGTACAGTACCACACTGGCTCTCATGCATACAGTCACATTGCTGAGGTACATTTTCAGGCTTACTCTTTTGCACCGTAACTCCTAGAATCCCCCAGTCCAGTGGTTCTCAACCTGTGGGTCCCCAGATGTTTTTGGACTTCAACTCCCAGCTCCCCACTATGGTCAATGCTCAGGGCTTCTAGGAGCTGAAGTCCAAAAACATCTGGGGACCCACAGGTTGAGAACCACTGCCCCAGTCAGTTGCCATGCTAGCTGAGGAATTCTGTGAGTTGTACTCCAAAAGAGTAACTTTTCTAAGCTCTGTAGGCATGTTGCCCCCTTATACAGAGACACGCATTAAAGCAGAGCTTTCCAGACTTTTCATGCTGCTGACACACTTTTTAGATATGCATCATTTTGTGACACAGTAATTCAGTTTTACTAGCAAACCAGAGGTTAAACTAAACCCTTATAAGAGGTATAGGCACATACATAAATTGTAATAAGAAAATGTACAGGGACACAACATATATCATGAAAAACTTCTGTATATCTTTAAAAATATATGATTTGTAAATAATAGCATACATTTCCAAGATTGTAGGCAACACACCTACACACTTCAGGTGACACACTAACTTGTCACGGCACACCATTTGGAAAGCCCTGCGTTAAAGGTATACCTGCATTTTTAACTTGGGGAGAATTATTTGCTAGATTTCTGTCTTGCTTTTACATGTCTATTTGTCTGTAATAAGAACAATACTTAACATTTGTAACACTCCTTAGACATGTGGTAAGTTTTCAGGATCACCTATTTAATCTTGCAAGGCTCCCCTCTCAAAAATACATCTAAGTAGAAATTTTGTATAGAAATGTTTTGGGTGTGTGTGTATGTATATATATATCTGCAGTGCTAATGTTGCTGCTCTGCAGTTGAGTTTCAATATAAGTTACCGGGGGGGGGGGCTGGTTCCAGTTGAGGCTTATTCTGTGTCATCTTTTGTTCGTTTTATTAACTAGTACCTCGTTCAAATGTCAGTGCCAGCCTATCCCTGCCCCAAGGGTTGAGCAGTAAGTTGTCTCTGTAATATTCCCAGCTTCTGTAATCTTGGGAACCGAGGAAGAGGTTGGTTTCTGTGGAACTTTCAACTGACAAGGAATTATACTATTGCTCTCAATTGCTAGTCTATTTCTGATTTTTCTTTTTTTGACAATGGCTTAAGTACTGTTGGAAATCTGAAACCACCAGTGCCATTGCATTTGGGAGCACACCAGTTAGAACTATTCTCAGAAGTTTCTATATTCCACAAATGTTCTCCTCCTGCTGGTGTTGGTTAATATAAGCGCGGAATGTTGCTGCCTGCGGAAACAAAGGATTTGACCAGCAAATGCCTTCAGTGTTATGTTGTTTGGACATATGTATGAGGTCTGCAGATGGATTTCCCTAGAACAGCCTTCACTGCTTTGTGCTTTCTGGATGTGTTCGACAGCAGCTTCCATCACACCCCAACCAGCGTGGCCCTCCTGGCTGGGAGATGAGGGAAGTGGTAGCCCAACATGTCTGGAAAGCCTTAGATTGAGAAATGCTCCCTGAAATCCTTGACCAATGTGAAATTGCCCTGTTTCTAATGAAGAAAGTGCAAATTTTAATGGCAAGGTTTAACTGGGGACTTTCTTCTCTCCAATTTACATTTTCAGAGCATAACTATATGGCATGTAATTATATGGCATGCAGCTGAGCTTCATTTTTCCCCTCTAAGTTAAACATGTAGAGATCTGAGGTGCTCTAAACCTTTTCCTGACAGCCATTTTCTCCTCCCACTCCATCTTGAAAAGAAGGAGGGGGAACACTTTGGCATCTAAGGATTCCTTTCTCTTTCTTTGGCCCTCTCTCTTACCTGTCCTTCACAGCCAGGGTCTGGATTGGAGTCCCATAGCCTTGCTTGTAAGTCAAAAAGAAAAAGGAGGCTCTTCAGCTGGACATACCGTATTTAATATAGCATGTAGTTTAGCCACAATGCCCTCCCCCATTTAGAATGAAATTGCATTCAATTTCCAAGTGCATGACAACCTGCCTCCATATTAATTAATATACAGGAGTTTAAAATCTGCTGTGATAAGCATCCTTACCAAGCAACTTGCACAGACAGGTTGGAATACCAGACTGTAAAGTCATAAGAAGACCAGAATTGCAGCTTTGTTTCCTGGATAGGAGTTCTCTCTCTCCCTCCCTCTGAACCTTCATCTCGGTTAGCAGTGCCCTGCCCTGAACAAGTGCGCCACGGTTCTTTGCTAGTAATGGAGAGCTGAGACTGTTTCCCAGTATACACACTGTGAGCAAGGAGTGTCCTGTATTTGCTATGACTAATGAAAAGATCACAGAGTAAAAAGCAAAGAGCACTGCCTGATTGACAGCCACATTTCAGGTATAGGCGGGTGAGCAGAAGAGATGCAGTAGCAAAAGAAATATCCCAGTGAGATGCCATGCTCATAGAGTGAATAATTGGGTAATAATTAGAAAAGAGAAACCGGAAGAGGTTCCAATCTTTTATTAGAAAAAAAATAGGTGGAGTCATTGTTGCCAGCAAATCCCCCAGGTTTAAGGGTTTTCCAAATGAGTGGCAACGCTGATTGACCAAGACTGATGTACATACACAAGTATATTTGTGCTGCTTTTTCATAGGCCACATAGTATAGGTGACACAGTATGAAAAGAGCAAAGTCAATGATGTGTAGTGCAATAGTTTTCCCCTTTGGCCCTGTAGAAATTTTGGACTCTACTCCCCAGCTAGTGTGACCAGTGATTGGGGATTCTGGGAATCAAAATCCAAAACATCTGGACTACCAAAGGTTGAGAAGCACTGACCTAGTGCTTAAATCACTGAGCAAAGAAGATTTCTATTAATATCTCATTCAGGACCATTCCAGGTTTTACTTTCCTGATGTTTTAATCCATAGACACCAACATTTCATGAATGAAACGCGGGACGTATTTGACTCAGAAACATTAGAATGGTCAAGATGGCAAAAGTTATTGATGAGAAAGAACACACAACCTGGGAGAGGCTGCAGCAGCTTGCTTTTGCCTGAGCCTGTGGGGAAGGGCAAAATTGTGCGGCTTCTTCCCCTTCCTTCTGAATTAATTTGAGTCCAAACTACTTTTGCATTTTAAATTCAAAGGGGAAAACTGAAATAAGCTGAGGAAAGGGAGAAAGTGGGAGAAGGAGAGAGAAACTGGGACCATTTGGAAGAAGTTGAAGAAGTGGGATGACAGAGAGTTAATTGGCACTGCCCCTGCCAAACTGGGACAGTTGAATGCATGTTAATCAATGTTGAATAATCAGGGCTTTATATGCCCTCTCTTCATTTTCCCTCTGTATTATAAATTCTTCTCTCTTTTCCACTGCTGGCTTTAGTATTTAATCAGTATTGCTTCCACTTCACTGCTAACCTTGGCTAACATCAATTGGGTTTTCGATGGAAATGGTGGTCAGTGGTGAAACACATGTATTGTTAAATCATAATAAAGAATAACGAAGAAAAAATTGCACTGGTGTGCCTGTAGGAGGAAGGGGCAGGGAGTGCACAAGTGGGCAGCCAGTTTTCAAACTCTTAGCCTTGTTGGAATGGTTTGTTGTACCAAACCTAAGACAGCCAGCATGATGTAGTGGCTTGAACATTCTGCAGTGACTCTGGAACCAGAGTTTGAATGCCTACTCGGCCATGGAAACCCACTGGATGACCTTGAGCAAGTCACATACTCCCAGTCTCAGAGGAAGGCAAAGGGAAAACCCCTTCTGAACAAATCTTGCCAAAAAACCCCATGATATGTTCACCTTAGGATCATTATAATTCAGAAGCAACTTGAAGGCACACGATAATAACAACAACCAAGCTTAAGCCATGAATGTCATTAGACAGCTTCAGAAATGTCACTGTTTCTTAGCTGAACCCAACATATGTTGCTCTTGGTGTGCTGCCTTGAGCTTCTTTGAGATAAGATGGAATATTTTTTGCTGTTCCTCTTTCTGTGTCATTTTCCTAGTACAGTTAGTTAAGCCCTGGAAGGATTAATACTTTGTCTTAAACTTGTGATTTTCCAAAATGTGGAGCTAGGAATGCTTTTCAGCCAAGGGATTTTTTAGCGTATGGATAATGCCAACTTGCATTTTTATAAAGAGAATAAGTTCTAGTCCTCATGATTGAAGGAACATGTTTTTTCTGGTGATGGATGATTGCAGAACATGATATTTATGCTCTCATTGGAGAAAGTGAAATAGAATTTCAGTGTCAAGACTACTCAAAGTTTCTGGTTACAAACACTTATTCTGTAGTTGGCCATTCCGTATCATCCCCACATAACACCTTCTACTCAGTATAAAACAATCTGCTGTTTATCCTGATTTATGTATAGCAATGTAGCCATGAGTCTATTTTAAAAAGGGGCACGACTGTATGTTTATGGAATTGTTTGAAAAACTTTTGTCTCTCCTTATTGTTTCTTGTTTTAATATTTTTAAAGTGTAAGAAAGAAAAAGATCAGTAGATGTTATGGTGAATAACATCATGCTGGGAAAAAATAATCTTTTTCAAATTGGTGATTACTGTTTGTGAAGGTCTGTAGTGTTCATTTCAGTGCAATGTTTCTGAGAAGCAACAGTGGTAATTATAAGCAGGAATTTATGGTGGTATCAGTGCTTTAATGAGGAAGCCTCCAATTTGGTGGGAGGCATCTAGCTAGTGAAATATGGAATTATGTTGCTTGAGTCATAGTTGATCATTGGGACATAGTGTGAAGGGAAGCTGAACATCTCCACCAGTAGTTGTTTTGAAGAAGTGGCTGGAGAGTAATTTAGGATAATTCAGTCATGGGTAATTTGAGCATTGCAATCCCTGTCTAAGTGATAACCTAGAAGTGGGGTGGGAATGAAGGGAAATGCTAAAGTGGTAATGGGTAATTGGCAGAAATCATTTTTCACATTGCATCTGAAACTATGTGGAAATATCAAGTATAGCACAAGTATTACAGATAGGGTGACCAGATTGGAAGTTGAAGAGTCTCCCTGTACGCTTAATGGTTGTGTAGAAATGTGAATTTCAGAACTAGGTGGTCAGGCAACCAAGTTAGCAAGTAACCTGCTGAAATTCCCTTTTGTACACACCTTCTTGTACGCACCCTAGTAGCGATAAACCACAAGAGAACTTAGGCAACTACCCAATGCCCAAGTAGGTTTTAATCCCCACATTACTATCTTTTTTAAAAAAGTTTTTATAGCTCAAGTTAACCCCTGTGACCTCAAGACTAGTTTCACCATGCCCACTTTGGCTATTTTAGGTTCAGGAAAGTACTTTTCTTTTAAAAAGGGCAGAAAAAAGTATACTTGCAGTTTGCTTCTTGCTTTTAGAAAGACTCCCCCTGGAACTAAAACACTCTGGGAGGCAAAAAGCATGGTGTGTGAGGACATTTTGACCAGTTTGTAAAAACTGATTATATAGTTAAACAATTTTGATCCCCTTTTCTGATCCTCACTTCCCTCAGATTTACCCCTGCCCAAAGACAGTGGACATAAGTTGGCAAAGCATCTATATGGAGAAAACATAGTAGGTTAATAAATGATAGCATTGCATACACCTTTCCATCTCTGCACCTTCCCATCTTCCTCTCCAACGTGTCCATTAGGCAGTTGATTTCTTTGAGATTTACAGTGTGTCATTAACATCAGAAGTTATTATTGCTTGGATTACCTCATAGTTTCATTTGAAGGATGCATCAGTGACTGTACAGTCTCCTTCAGCATTTCAGTCATGGTACACAGTGTTTTTGCTTTGCACTTAGTTTCCTTTATCACATGTGCCTTTCATTGTAATCATGTGCTTGTTGAGGCAGGTTTGTTGGGTGGTGGAAACAGAAGGTGTGATTGTTTTTTCTCATGTTGGAGAATTGCTTAATTAATTATTCAGATCTGAGTAATAAGATTTTATAAAGATTATGTTTTTTGTCTCTCCAACACTCACACACTTGTTCACACACTTGCGTTTGCATGCACATCGTCTCTTATTTGAAGCTACTTTTCAAATTTCTTTTTTACCTTTCTTAAAACAGAGTTAGGGTTTTAATTGCCATGCACCACTTGAGTAATACTGCCTCCAGGATCGTTCCTTGGGTGGTGCAGAGTTGCCTGTCTACCCCACCCATATCCAGAGGAGGGTGTGCATCTGGGTAGGGCTTATATATGATACTATTAATATTTTACAATTAAATAATAATAATGATTAGGGCCCTTTTGTGCTCAGTCTGCATGTGAAAGACTAAAGATGAGAGGAACCTTTTGCCCACTTGTACTATAACCAGAGATACAGTCTAGCTGTTCAAGAAGAGTTGTTGTGTTGCCTCTGTGCGTAGGCATGCATGTTGATGTGCACATATATCTGGTTCTACCTTGGCAATGAGAACTGTGTGGCTTGTGTTCTACAGTTGAACATGTGTAAACTTCATTGAGGTGACAGTTCATTTGGGCTTTGTATATTTGAGATAGGTCCTGTGTATATCAACTCCAAAGTATATGATTGAGCCCATCTCTGTGTATATCAACTCCAAAGTTTATGATTGAGCCCATCCCCAGGCTGGAACAGGTACAGCCAAGATAAAAGGGAATAGGGCAGAGCTTTCCAGACTTTTCATGTTGGTGACACACCTTTTAGATATGCATGATTTCGTGACACAGTTGCAAACAGGACGTTAAACTAACTTCTTCTAAGGGATATGGACATATATGTAAATTGTAATAGCGAAATGTATGGAGATACAACATATCTCATGAAAACCTTTCGTATATTTTTTAAAGTATATGATTTATAAATAATAAAATACCTTTCCAAGATTGTAGGCGACACACCTACACACTTCAGGCAACACACTAACATGTGACGGCACACTGTTTGGAAAGCCTTGGAATAGGGCAACTGTGCTGTTCTTATTGGGACACTCTTTGTGGCCATCAGGATGCTGGAAGAAGGACTTCTGAAAGGAGACAGAAAAATCATATAAATGACTATCACTGAAAATATGTAAATGTTGATTTACAAACAAAAGTGAGCATTTGGTGATTCTAAGCCATTGGTTGCAAATTCCATACAAGGAGAGAGATAGGAAATGAAAGTCATATTTCATTAGTGTTTTGTTTTTGTTTTTGTTTCTGTTTTTTTTTTTTAGCAGCTCAGGATAATCTTGGGTCATTGCTCATAGCAATGTAGGAAGAGTATACACAAAATACTTTGTAATCTGCCTTAGCTATCTTCTTTCCCTTGTTGGGATGCTGGGCTGGTGTCTGTTGACCTGTACTGTTTGCATCGACAGTCACTGAGACCAGTGTAACTTTCTGTGAACACCAAAAGGCTCTCAACCACCCTTTTAGGAATCATAGCCGTCAGCATAAAAGTTTCTGATCCATTTGTGAACGTGTTGAAGGAGGGATGGAGAGAGAGAAATGCGCAAGGCTGAGGCCAGTTTCTGTAATGATAAACCACAATTTATTTTTAATGCCTGAACGCAACCAATATCATCAGTATTGATGCCTGATTCTCATGAATTATATGTGGTACCTGATTACATCTGAACTCTTTATTATATGCTAAACCTGAAATGTGCCACATGGAGATCCATTAAAAACAAGGGTAACCCCTGATGTGGGAAATAATAAAATTCAACCATTGAAGATTTAACCAACTGAAATATTAACCACACAGAATCAAAATATATCAGAAAGCAAGCAATAATTACACATAATGAAATAAAATTTGAAATTCCAAGCTGATTTGTTTGTGCCAATACACTCTTTAATAACATTACTCACTGTTTTTTAGCTGAATGAGGGAATTGTCTGAGTTAAAAAAATGCATTTCAAAAGTGTAATGGTAGTAGAATGTGGATACAAGACTAACAGGAGAGGGAAAACCCTAGGTTATAAGTCTTTGGAGTCTTTTAATGATTTAGGAGAGCTAAGTGATTGTGTTGTGAAAGCCAAGTATTTTAGTATGTTATTTATTTTAAATGTTTATAGGTGGCCTGTATTACAGGTCCTGAGGGCTTCTTTCTGAATACAAAAAAAATGCAGGAAAAATAATGCAGCGAAGTATTATACAACATTAAAACAAACTGAAAATTAAAACCTAAAGTAAAGAGGAGGGAATAAAGTATAAGATCTAAAATGGATTTACAAGTTACAGCAAGTTTTAAAAGATCTGGGATTTTTTTTAAAAAAAGATCTTTGCCTGGTACATTACATTGAGTGCAAAGTGAACCTCCTTTGTGCAAGCATTCCACAACCACAGCACCACTGTTGAAAAGATCATTCGTTAATAAGTTGTTATCCTCTTTCTTACTTTCCTGTTCTCTTGATTGGGCTGATCATCCTTAGAACGTAGCCAAGATTTGGATGTGCAGCTCGAGCTGGATCACTGAACTCAAGTTCCATTGGTTCAGGGAGTCTCTTCTAATGATAACCAAGTCTGGATCCAACTCTATGTGTTTCGGTAACAGTTTGAGTTCCTGTGGAGATGTTGTTTGATCCGCAGCGGCTACTCTCATGTGCCAGTTGTCACTTGATTAAGTCAATTAAGGCAGTTGTAATAATCTTATAATCATACTTGTGTGAGTCCATCCTTACTGAATTTATTTATTTTTATTGAATGTATATCTATTGAATGTATATTCTACTTTTGGAGAGCCAGTGTGATGTAGTGGTTTGAGCTTTGGACTATGACACTGGAGACCAGGGTTCAATTCCTGCTCAGCCATGGAAACCCACTGGGTGACCCTGGGCATGTCACACACTCTCAGCCTCAGAAAACCCCATGATAAGAGTCGCCTTAGGTTGCCTGTCTCCTTGCATGAGATCCACAGCAGCTTACAAAATTTAAAATAAAGCTTAACTAAAAACCTATTTTACAAAGGTTAAAAAAACCCAATGATTCACAATTCTGTTGAAAAAGGCACATGATTAAAACAGTTTAGAATAGATTTAAAACATAACTGAAAGGATACAAGATAAAAGCACAGCACACTGGATAAAAAAAATTCTCTTGTGAAAGCCATAATATTTGTTCGGAAAGCATACCCCCCTTGCTAGTTCTAGTCAGTCTGACCATATAAGCTACATTTGGAAGTTCTTAATTACTCAGGAGAAAAAAACAAGTTAAATTTGGTGCACATCAAACTGGATTCAGGTTTGGGAGTTAGTTACTTTCATGGGAATTACTTTGTTAAGGCATCTGTGTGAATGATAGGTGCTTCCCTTTGGGAAATGCCTGAGCTTGTTTGGGAACTCTGATCCCACCAGTGAGGTGTGGTTCCTAGTATGCAGCAGAACCTCACCCTTTTTCAGCTAGTGCAGTCTTGCAACACTGGCTGAATCCCAGCATTATCAAATGCTGGTAAAGTAGCCTAGCACTCAGGCAGTAGGTTGGTTATACCATAACACGGAACATAGATCAGAGTGGGGGAAAAAGTTAGCCAAAGTGATGTCTCAGTGTGCTACCATGACCCAACTTCAGTTCTACTCCCAACTGGAGCAATTGAAACAATAGTATTTACAACTAGAAATGGCTTACTGTTCAACAGTTGATTCAGTGGGGCTACTCTAGTTGGGACTAGTTGCATTTAAGGCTAGATATATTTAGTTAGCAGAACCATTTTCATTTGAAGCCTGATTTCAGAGGTGTATTTGAGACATCGTTGTTGTTTGCCTTCAAGCATACCTGAAACTAAATGCTGGTTAGCAACACAAAATTCCCTAAAAGGTGATGCTCCTAGTATGTATCATTGTGGAGTCATTTGTTCCTGCATCCATCAGCATCTTTGTTTCTTAAAGGCTATGTAAGAAATAAATGCAAAACCAGGCATCAGTGTCTTACTTGTATAAGCAAATGTGTTGTGGGTGAGGCTTATGTGAGTCTAAAAGCAGAGACAGACAGACAGATGCAGAGCTCTTGAAATTGTGCCTTTTATGACCAAAAGTACACTTGCAAATTTCAATGTACCATCATATGTACAAAACAAAGAAAGGGTTAGATTATCACCATTTTCCATGTCATTTTAGTTTTAAGTGGTGCAGTCCTAGGAATACTGTGGCAGTTATTTCATACTAATACATTGTTCTTAAGAGTGGCTGCAGATGTGGGTGTTCGAAATCATGAACTGCTGTACAGATAGCATTTTGATCTCTTCATCATTAGGACTTAATGGGAGCAATCTTAAGTGGGAAGAAAGAGTCTTAGGAAGGGGCGATGCACATGATTCTTATGAAGGGCTTATCTCTACTTGGCTAGGTTTCTTATTATGGATTTTCGGAACCCAGATACCCAAACTAACCCTAGATATCCCATTCAAGTAGATATTTGTGATAGTAGTTCGCACAATCAGTTTATCCAGTAATATTGAGGTTGGTGTAACTTTGGTGACTGTGCAAGTATAAAAGATACTAGGGAACTGTTGCTCCCGACATTCCTTATCATTGGCAGTGCTGGCTACCTACAGCTGTGTTGGGTCTTTCTCAGAGATACTAGGAGGACTGGACTGTTTGGGGAGAGGCTTGGCACACCTGCAGCTCTGTTGGTGCAGTGCATAGATAAGGCAGGCAGCAAACACTCTGTGGCCACTGTAAACAACATTAATCACTCACTTCATGAGAGACATCCAAGCCAGCTCAGAGATTTCATGCTGTTCCTGAATCCATACTACTCTTCAGTTGGTTTTGGTTCGTTGGCTTCTGACTGATATCTTGGCTTTTACCTTCGGACTGCTAGTTGATCACCCAGCTTCTCATTTCCCCAAGTGAACTAGGACAAGCTGCTAGAGGTTACAGTCCAGCAGCATCTGGTGATCCACGCAGGTCTTACTCTGATCTATTTAATTTTTTTCTTGAACTTCATGTCCTACCAACTTTAGAAGGAAAGGCAGGACAGTGACTCAAGGCAGACATACATATAGCAGAATAAGAGATAGGAAAATTTCACTTGTGGATAACGTCCCCCAGAATTCCCCAGCCAGCATGGCTACAGCATGCTATGTTGTAGAGCAAAAACAAAAACCTTTTCTAGGTTCTTGAGCAGAATTGGAAAAAAGCAAAAACAAAACAAAACCAAGAACATGTGCTTCTGATCTCTTGGCTCTGGTCAAGGACTTGTTTTCAGTATTAGATCTGAGCTTCCAATTGTTTCAGAGAAAAATGCACTCCTGGTTCATTTCTTCCCCAGTTTCTTTTATTGCAACAGACAATACAGAATGGAGGGGCCCTTTTCTGTTGACATTGTTAAACCACTGAGAGTCAGAAACCCTACTGCAAATCATCCAGATATGTACAAGTAGATAATCTACTGGCTGCCCACCCTAATATATTGTAAAAGTAGAAGGCTTAGATTCGTGTGACCAGGAATAGAATCTCAAACATGATGTTCATAGAATCACAGAGCTGGAAGAGCCCACATGGGCCATCAAGTGTAACCGGAATACATGCTGATCCTGTACGTAATGCAGTGTTACGTAAATAGACTGACAAGCTTCTGCTTCTGAAAGAAAACATATGATGGAAGGGATAATAAAAGTAGAGGAATAATTATTAAGGGTAACAAGAGGTGAGGGTTTACTTTGGCTCTGCTTGAAATGAGAGATAAGGAGGTCAGCCAATGGCTTTGCAGAAATATTGGGTTATGGAAAGGGATTTGAAGGAAGACAGTTGGTACTGTGTAGGTACATAGGAAGGAAGTTCCAGAGTAAGGTGTAGCAAGAGAGAATGGACAGAGAATTTTGTATTTTGAATGCCCTGGCTGTGATGGAGTTGCTCCGGCTAGTATTTGTTTAAGGCTAAGAACTTTCACTTTCATATGCCATTAATCCTTGTACTTGATCCACTGGTGAAACCGCCATCACAGGTTGGTATTTTTGTCACTCATCATGTTCTCACAGTGTTTGTTTTTTTAAAAAAAGAGACTGCAGACTCAGCATTATAACTCCCTGTGAGACCAAAAGGGAGGGGCAGGCATATCTGTGTATCCTTCTGAAGCCACCCCACAGGTTGCAGTACTTCCATTTGAATAAGGTGTGCTGCAGCCCTTTAGAAAATGTGTTTGCAGTGCAAGAGTAATTACAGTTGTTTGATGTCTCTCTCTCTCTTTCTTTTTTCTCCTTGTCAGTCAAAATGGAACTGGCACGATGTCCAGGCGTCAGAACACCATTCAAGAACTTTTGCAAAACTGCTCAGATTGCCTTATGCGTGCTGAACTCATAGTGCAGCCTGTAAGTATTACTCCTTTGCTTAGCCTGAACACATGCTAACATGGGAAATGCTTTGAATGTGCAAAGGAAGATACAAGCCTCAGAAAGATCCTGTGAAAGCAATAAGAAGCAATAAGAAGGAGGGACTGTAGTTGACTGAGAGAATTTGATATACATTACTCCCCAAGTTCAGTCTTTGGCATCTCGTTGGCATTTCCATTTTAAAAATGAACAGTTTAAAAAAGATCAGCATGGTTTGATTATATGAGTATTTATTTTTCCCCAGCTCCTTCTCAAGAAGAAAAAGTAATTGTACTGAAAACATACAAGTCTTGCTGCTTCCCTGAGCCTTAATGAGATGGGCCACAGCATCCTTTTCATGTCTTCCTCCTTGTTTGGGGTCTTCCTCATTTTTTGAGGTCTTCCTCTTAGTCCTGGTATATAGCTGTTATGATATATAGCCATCATGACTGGTAACCATTGGTAGTCTTCAGTTGAGGCATTCTTAGGTACTGGAATACTAAATGGGTTTCAGTGAAGTGATATGTAACAGAAAAGGCGGTACAGTTGGCCCTCCACGTTTGCAGATATGACTTTCATGGATTTGATTATTTGTGAGTTTGACTTTCATGGATTTATTTGCTTATTTGCAGCCTGATTTCTCAGCACCACATTTGCTTATTAGCAGCCTGATTTCTCAGCACCACAAACCCTCTCCTGATGTCTCTGCCTGCAAGCCCAAAGAAGGATATTTGCAATTTTTCCAATTTTGCGATGGTCCTATGTCCCTAAGCCTAGTGAATGTGGGGAGCTGACTGTAATCCCCTAGGATTTTGGCAACTCTTTTGTAGTTGCCATTACTTTTAAAATGTTTTATACAGGATAATTCATAGATATTTAACACTAATAGCTTGTTCCTTAGAGCACACCACACATATCTGTTTCTGTACCCTGATACATTTTGGGTATCACAGTCATTGCAACAACAATAGTAAACAACATGATTTTGAATCTGTGTGCATGCACATATACATATCTTAAATAGTAGTTTCATGGCTTCAATGCGTGTGTGTGTGTGTGCGTGCACACATCTTATGGCAACCCCATGGATTTCATAGGGTTGTCTTAGGCAAGGAATACTCAGAGGGTGTTTTGTGAGTTCTTTCCTCTGAAATGTAAGCTGTAGTACCTGGTATTCATTGGTGGTCTCCCATCTAAATACTAATCAGAGTTGACCCTACTTAGTGTCCAAGATTAGATGGGATCTTATGTTTTTAAGATATTGAAGCCTCATGGCTTCAGTATAATGCTTTTGAAAAGTGGACTGTAGAGCACATCTTAGCTGGATCTATGTGTGCACTGTCTCATTCATTTTGGTTGAAGGAGAAACTTAGAAGTTTATGTTCAAATGTCAACCTTTTTGCCGCAAGCCATCGCATGAGATTTTTTGGAGAGGTGGAAAGATGCTTTGAATTAAATGTGGCTTTTTTTTAAACAAAATTTTTTTTCCCTCCCTGTTAGGAACTGAAATATGGGGAAGGCATCCAGATCAGCAGGAATCGGGAGCTAGAAGACTGCTTTGCCCAGGCCAATGAACATATGGACATCCTTGATGGCTTGATCAGAGAGATGAGACAAATGGGGCAGCCATGTGAACTGTACCAGAAAAGGTATTGTGATTTTGTTTGTTATCTTGGCTTCCTTGTGAAGAGCATTGTGTGTAGAGTATTTAGAAAGTCATTGTCCAGGCTCTGACGAGGGCAGGCTGGGCAAAGTCTGACCCTCTGGATGTTGTTGGACTGTAGATCCCATAAGTCCCAGCTAGCATGGTCAAGTTTGAGATCAATAACACGGAAAGCCACACTTTTGCTTTCCCCTGGTCTAGGCCTAGGCAAGGCTTCATATTAAATTTAAGAGTAGATATTCACAAACAGTGTGAGCAATTTTACGTTAAGTATACATTTATAGTATCAAGGGGCTCTTCCATTACCAGACTTGCCAGTCCTTAAGTACTGGCACCATCAGTACTTAAGTGAGAAAAAATAATTCAGATTCTCCAGAAATGTGGCATTTTTGATGAATTTACATGCCTTGGAGTTCACCATTAACATTTCAATCTGCAATCACAATATGTAGATTTTTTCACCTCCACTCCTGTGTAAGGCAGTTTAATACGTGGTCACCATATTTATTTACTTATTCAGTGTATGTGTTCAATGTATTTGGAAACTTACTGGAAAATGTCCCTGGTTTCCTAGTGCATTGCTCCTATATTTAACCATTAGAGTATGGGACAATAATGAGAGACTTCAGCCCCTATTTTTTGTTCTAGGGTTCGTTGCTCTCTAAAGCTCTGAGTGATTCAAAACTGGAAAGTTTATTTTTGCTCCTTCTACATATGTACTAAAGGTTATGTTTCCTTGATATTCTTATCCTTTGTTACTACATTTTCTTGCAGATTACTTCAGCTTCAAGAACAGATGCGTGCCCTCTACAAAGCCATCAGTGTACCCCGTGTCCGTAGGGCAAGCTCCAAAGGAGGCTTTACCTCTCAGAGTGGATCAGGATGGGATGAATACACCAGGCGTGCCACCACTGAATGTCTGAACTGGATGAGGCAGCAGAAGGTAAAACTGTGTGAAAGGCAAAATGAGTTGTCTAGACTACAGGGTGATGTTATATCTTATTTTTAGAGGTTTTGGATAAGGTGTGTGGGAGAGGCAACATTCATTTATCTCTTCACCTCCGTTGGATTAGTGTCACGTTGGGCCGGAGGCTCTCCAGCCTCAAAAAATGTAGTGGCTGGAGTATGGGGAAGCAAAGGTTAGAGCAGAACATGGGATCAACACAGTAGCATCTTCCTCTGGTCTTGTGTTGTTTGAAAACCTTCAGAATGCACTCATTGCAAGCCTACAATAAGCCATCTAGGCACAACAGAGCTGTGTGTACATAACACATTGCTACTGTTACTTTATTTCTGATAAGCAAACCAAAAAAAAAAAAAAGGCAGAATTGGCAGGAAGAGATATAACCAACGTGGCAAAAAATATATAGTTGCATCTAATTAGATATGATTCTGTTTTACTCCCTCTTTTTAATATTTTGTGTTAGCTTACTATCAGTGCCTTATATTGGTGTCTTTGCATGATTTGCTTTTAATTACATAAGTAAAAATTGCTGGTGTTATTCTTTTATATATATTTGTTACTTATACATTGGTGTTTTATGCTTCCTGCCATCTATTGTATCAGGTACCTCTTTGTGGTATTTCTACCCCACCCCTTTGTATTGTTTTGTTTCAGATGACACTATCTCAGTCCAAATGAGCTTACTGGAAAAGCTAGGATTGTGCAACTAGCTTTTACAGAGAACTATTAGCTTTATTTCTTCCATGGTTTCAATGCCACCTTGAGTCCTGTGCTGGAGAAAGGTGTATGTTAAATAAATATAAATATAGGTGTCTTGAGGAAAAATTTCAATTGCATAAAAAACAGTGCCATGTAATGATAACTTACACACTATTGTATGTCTGGGCCAAACTAGATGAGATAAAAAGTGTGTCACTTTGAGTCATATCAATTAAAAAAAAAAGCATAGCTGTGATAGGTCCTGATTTTCTGTGGGATCTGTGTGTCAGGGATGGGAGTTTTTACCCTTTCCCACCCTCATAAACTGAGACCCTGAGAAAAATTACCCCAGCACAATAATTGGGCATGGGAGGTTGCTGCCGATTGTGGCTCGTAGCACAGGAGTGAGTGCATGTTGATTTTCACAAAGAGTTTAATGGGGAAATCTTTCCTCTGCATGTTCTTTTGAAATAGCTTGCCAAGAATTGAGACCACCAGATTAGAAAGCAAGAAAAAAGGTTTATTTTACTGCAGGGATCTCAGTGGAATGAATTTCCAAAATCTGAGAAACCCGATCCAGGTATTAGCTCTCTTTTTATACCCTCTTGTAAACAGGTTACAGGAAATGATTACATATGACCATATATGAAGTGTTTACAGGTATACAGACCTAGGTTACAGCTTTCAAAAATGATATATTTTGGTACCAAGGGAGTATTTCTCCAACATCAAAACTCCCTAAGCACGTACCTAAGCCTCCTGATAAGATAAAGGACGCATCTGCTCACCTTATTTTTCTCTATTTTTCTACCTTAGCAGTAGCTTCTTCAATTTAACCCTTTCACTTTGAACCTAGTGAAGATTGGCACTTCTGCACTTGCATACCTTGCTTTTTTTTTTTTAAGTTAGTATGTGACACATTCAGCTCAGTTTCTAGTTTGGTGCACCACTTTGCATCCTGCAAAAGATACACTGAAAAATTACTGGAGTGTTTTACCTCTTGGTGAGCCTTTTCCTGTCAAATGTGGTTTTCTGAATTGTCCGCAAGATTCCTGAACTGCTGCAGTTAAGACAAAGTATACATAGTGTAGTGTTTTCCTTCTAGCTTCGCAAGCTTGCAATCATCAGTGAGGCTGGAGGTAAATCATGGGGCTCATTGCTTCCTTTAGTAATCTTACTTTCTTTTAGTGAGACTAAAAGATAGAAAAAACAGGCTGCAAACCTTTGTGCATTTACCTAGGAGTCTGACTCATTAAGGATCAACTTCCAGTTAAGTGAGGCTAGGAATAAAAAGAGCAGTTCAACAGGGGAACGTGACATGTTAAGAGTTTGTACAAATCCGTGCTCCCTTACAAGTTCTTCTTTTTTGAGTGTGTGTGTGTGTGTGTTTGCACAGTGGACAACAGACAAGCCATACTATAGTGGAATGCTGTGTAATACCAACAGGGGAAAGGGAGAGGCCTTTCAACCTAGTGTGTGGAAACCAGCCACAAACAGGCCTTTTTACTCAGCTGCCTTATCTTATCTCATGTAGTGAGCTTCTCTAACTTGGTATTTTGCCTGCAAAACTAAAGTTACAGAGCTCTGAAATAAAGTTTCCACTCCAGATATGAAAAATGGGAAACCCCTGGTAGTTTGTGCTTTCTTGCCAGTGTTTTTGTTTCACTTTCTGATCTGGTTTGTAGATAGGAAGATCATGGGCTACACACTTGGATGGAGTTTCTCTGTGGACAGGGAGCTGGGATTCAGACAGAATTTGTTTTACGCACATTGATAAAATTCCCTGTTCTGCTGCCCCGGTTCCCGCAATGGTTTATATCAGGCTGAAAGCAGGGAAGAGCAATGTCTGTAACTCTTAGATGGCTGACAGCCTAAAATGGCTTCTCTTGCTGGAGCTGTTCCAGGTTTGCTTAAGCACAGGTGTGGCTCGGGGTGTTGTTTGTTGTAGCATTATTGCTGAGCTGACTCACAAAGACTTTTTTTTTTAAAAGGCTCATACCTGATTTTTTTAAAAAGTTTATGATCTCAATAGTTTATTGGGGAGAGTGTTGTTCTCAAGCCTGGTCCAGCTCTTAAATTTAGAGAATGGCCCTGAAAAAGAAAATACAATCATCCACAATCCTCTGACTATAAAATAGGAATTCTAAAAGGCTGAAGCTTGATGAAAGATGAAATAAAGATTGTGGTACATAGTATACTTTTAGAATAATGAAACTTAATTTCTGCATTTCAGTGCCCCCCCCACCCGCCAAAAACAGTGAATGGTCTCTGTGTTTATAAAATGTGCCAAGTATCTAACAGTTGAAGTTAAATGGGTACTAATAGTATTTATGTATATTTTAAAAGTATTAAAAGCATTAATTGCCTTTCTGACCACCAGGGCCATTTCCACACTATGCTGTTATAGTGCCGTTATTCCACTTTCAACATCTTGTGGAATTCTGGGATTTGTAGTTTACTGAGGCCAAAGAGCTTTTTGGCTGAGAATTCTAAATGCCCCTCCCTAAGCTGCAGACCCCAGGATTCGATAGGATGTTAAAAGTGGAATAGTAGCATTATAACAGTGGAGTGTGGAAATGGCCCAGGAGTCCCAAACTGATGCACAATATCATTCACAGGCAAACAGGGAGAGAGAGAGAGAGAGAGACTTTAAAACCAGATTGAAACATATTTTCCTTTGGACATGATAAGCGTGGAGGTGGGGTCTGTAGGACATGTCTCACAACTTTTTAAGC
Source organism: Iguana delicatissima (assembly GCA_948472985.1). NCBI lineage: Eukaryota > Metazoa > Chordata > Lepidosauria > Squamata > Iguanidae > Iguana > Iguana delicatissima. The sequence continues at coordinate 190,708 of CAOKZL010001279.1, forward strand.
ATTAGTTCAGTAGCATCACTAGTAAGATGGCAAAAGCTGTAAGGGTAGAAACAGAATGTCCTTGCAAAGGTAATGTACTTGCTTAAACACCTGAGTATCTGTATCTTTAAATCTGTAGCGGCTTGGGTCAAGTCTTCTGAGGTTGTGTGATACCTGTATTGTGTCTCTCAGAAGTTAAGGAAGGTTTTGGTTTTTTCTGATTTCCCCTGTTGGTGACCCATGGCCCAAATAGAGCAGGACCTTAATCCAAAATGTGGTGGTGAGCAACCTCTGCTGCTCACAGGATAAACTGCCACTGGATTTTACACCACATTCTGGTGGACTCCTAAACATTTGGATGCTCTTTTCTTTAGGATAGCCAGATTGGAGTATGTAGACCAAGGCCCTTTCCACATGTGGGAAAGGAACTGCGCAAAAACGGGACTCACTGGGTTTCTTCAGCGTCTGGGCGAGTCTGTCGGGATGAGGAGCAGTGCGAGCTCATCGTTCCGCACTGCTCCAGCGTCCAAAATGGAGGCTTCCGGTTGGTGGAGCTCTCCACCAACCAGGGAAGCTTGCCAGCCTAAAGCCCACCCCCGGCAGATCTGCAGGCCTGCACTAGTGCACACCTGCAAATCTGCACCAGAGCGCGGCGATGGAGCGACACGGAGTCTCGCCCTCCGTGCTTTTTAAAAACCTCTTAAAAGAGGTTTTTAAAAAGCACGCTGCATGACCAGTTCCAATCGCTCCGAACCGGACTGAGGTGAGGAACTACAAAAAGTAGTCCACCCCAGTCCACTCCATGGTGCAGAAGACCTACGTTGAAGGTTGCTCTGCACCGTTTTAATAGCCCGGTGTGGAAAAGGCCCATGTCCTTGCAAAGCAGTTCTGGAATGTAAACCTTATTTTGCACAGGTTGTTTACATTTTTCATGCCTGTGGTGATGCACATTCTTCTTTTCTCTCTTTCATCCTGCAGGCTGAAATGGAGTTAGTTAAGTGGGGATTTGATGCAGCATCTATTGAACAACAAATTGCTGACCATAGGAGATTTCATAATGCCATTGGAGACTATCGCTGGCATTTGGACAAAGTTAAAACTGATCTGGTAAAATATTGTTTCAGCTTTTCTGGTTATACTGTGCTACTGTCTGTTTAAACTGCTTATCTGCTGCCTCTTGGTGCCGCAGCTAGTTAAGATGGTTAAACATTCCAAACCTTAGAGATAAGCTCTGTTTTAGCATGGCTGTGCTTTGCTCAGCCAAAAGCATCAGCACATAAAATAGCATTTGGTGTGCTGCATTTCTCCCTCTTGTTACAGCTTTATGTGAATGTAAACAGAACCTAATTTGAGACATGTGACAGGCAAGGGGATCTACAGCCAGGATTCAACATTCCAGTGCCCTTTCAAATAGTTCTGTGCTACAATGATGAACTATTTGCAATCATTCCTCCACTCTGTAGCTTCCTGGGCTTGGTAGGTCCACTTACTGCAGCCACCAGGATCTCAGGCCTTTCAAGTGTGTTGGGCTACAGCAACCATTGTCCCCAGTCAGCACTAGCAATGGCTGTGGATGATGAGCATTGTAATCTGACACATTTGGAGGATGCTGGGATGAGGAAGGCTGATGTAGTGCATTTTTGTGTTCACCACTGTTGCCTGGCTTCCTTTGCATCTCCTACTTGGTCATTGTTTGCCAGTATTCCCCTGTCTCTTCTGGAAGGGGCACAGAATTCCCACCATTCTGCCATTGACTGCGTTTAGTTGCAGAGATGGTCCCGTCACCCCAATCAAGGATGCCTGAGTTTGTGAAATCTTAAAAAGAGTGTTAATAACAGGATGTCTTGAAAGTTTCTCATTCCTAGGGTAGTTATAATTTGAATCAGGCTTGATGACTATTAACAGCAATAGTTGCCTCAAACTCTTTCCATTTTGATTTTTTTTACTTCCTCCAGAAATCCCTTGGAATAAAAGCAAATTGTCATTGTATTTGTAACCCTCCTATTTTTATTTTTATTGTTTGCCACCCATATGAGATTTTTATTCTTTTGTTTTGTCCCCAGAGAGAGAAGGCTGCTATTCACCAGCTGGAGGAGGAGTATGAATATCTGTTGGTAAGCCAAAAGCAGTATTTTTGTTTTGTTTTTTACTGAAGATCTTGTTGTCTGCTCTGTCCACTTGATAGAGGATCATCTAATATCAGCCCTCATGTAGACTCTAGTAGGATGAGAAGTACTGCTTTTTCTGCAAGAACTGTTTTCCAGGTATGTTCTTCATAGCATGGTACATGAGTTCAGTGTATGATTTTCCTGCCAGATTGAGGACATCAGAGCTTCTCTATTTTTAATAGCTGATTGGGAGGAGAAAATAATTTTGTATGTTGAACTTTCTCTCCCACTGCGGTCCAACAAAGGCAGTAACTGTATCTACTGAAATTGCCTCGTGCGTGTTAACCTTCTCCTATCTTCATGCCCAGCCATGACTGTCTTTCTGGCAATATTTGCTCAGATTCACAATTCATAAATAATTTCTCCTCTTAGTTGTATAGTAGATAGAATTTTGGACTGGGTTCAGATGGTCATTCAGCCATGATGCTTACTGGGTGATTTTGGATTAGTCAGTATCTCTCAGCCTAACCTCTTGCATGGGGTCATTGTGAGGATAAAATGGAAGGAGAGAAAATATGTATGCTGAAAGTTATTAAATGGGTAAATTACGAATATCAAACTTGAAATTTCAAGTTACTTGGGCAGAGATTTTTTTTAAAACTATGGCCTTAAATCACCATGGACCCATTCCATCCACTACAGGTAGGATGTCACTGTTCATAGCCTTTTCTTTAAATTGCCAACACTGCAGTGCTTTTAGATATTTCTGAGAACAGGCAGATAATATGTGACACAATCTTCCTGCACTGAACCTGTCTTTCCCTGTGGGTAGAAAAATCAGAGTAAATTACGCATCTTAGGTTTATGGTGATGCTAAATAAATTTTGATTTTCTTTTTAAGTGTAACACATCCAAAGCACAGATGTGACCAGAATTCATTAACTGGCATATTTGTTTGCCTTCTACAGCAGTATCTTTGTTTTTTCTGTTTCTGCTGTCTTTCTTTTTCTCAAGTTTCTACCTTGTTGTAACCCTTAAATTTCAAAAGCTGAATACTTGGTTGGTGTTGTTTTGTAGAGATTCTCCTTTGAAAGAATGGACCAGCTGCGCCAGCTGCAAAACATCATCCAAGCAACCAGCAGGGAAATCATGTGGATCAATGACTGTGAGGAGGAGGAGCTTCTCTATGACTGGAGTGACAGGAACACTGATATTGCCCGGAAGCAGGAGGCCTTTTCTGTGAGTTAACTAAATGTCCAAATAAAAATAAAAAGATCTCACACTCATAAACTGTGGATTTGAGTTTGGTGATCTTCTTTTACTGCTTCCATCGGCAGAACTTGGAGGAATAATTCCTTCATCTGCTGTGCACGCTCCAAATCTTTGGAGGGCTGCGAATCCCTCCAGAGTAGATTTTTAAACAGATTGAAGAGTGTGTGGTGGCAGGATTGAGCAAGAAAGTCTGGTTGTGCCAGACTTTAGAAGTGTGTAATACTGAAACTCTAACTGTAACAGGCATTAAAATGTTGGCAACCTCTTTGACTTTGGTCTTTGACTTTGGTATGGATTGTACATCTGGTATTGGTGTGAGATGTTCTGAAACTGTTCGTACAGTATGGAAGGATGATGGCAGTGATGGTGTTCAGATAACTTGTGTCAGTAAGGTGATTTTTATGATCATATAGTACATATTAAGTCTATAGACAAAAAATGAAGGTGTTTGATTTTTGATGATTTCATTGTGTCTAGATGGATGGATGGATGTGATATGACTTTTTATGTATCAATCTTTTTGTCATTTAAAGTTGTGTTTAAAGCAGTGTCCTTGTCTGTTACCAGAAACGCATGAGCCAGCTGGAAGTTAAGGAAAAAGAGCTCAACAAGCTGAAGCAAGAATGTGACCAATTGGTGCTTAACCAGCATCCTGCCTCTGACAAAATTGAGGTAAGTCTTCAGCTTCTTGTATTTCTTGATTCTGTTTTTGCATGTGACAAAGATTCTATTGAAGCTGGAAATTTGCAAAAGAAACCCTGAATATTGTACCTTGAACCTGATAGCTTCATTTGCTGGAAATGTGCAGATTCTCACGCACACACATGCGCGCGCACACACACACACACACAGATTGTAATGCTAGTGTTAAAAATAAAAATGTGTAAACACCCTTGCCGCTCACGAGGGGATTCTGTGAGTAGTAATCCAAGAAAGTAACTTTTTCAAGCTCTGGATAAAAGTTGCAAAAGCTCTACTTAGAATTAATCACTAGTTAATCTAATAACATGAGAGGCCACTTTAAGCTCTTGTTAAAAACTGTGTTTCCTGGTGAGCCACTTTTTATTTGAAGTAGAAAGCTAATTCCTTCTCTGAGTGATCTATTAGTAAGCTAATAGTTTCCCTGAAAGGTCAGGGATGATGATAGTATGTTTATGGGGATCTTGGTTTTAATAGAGCCAATGAGGGGAAGATTTTTCTCTTATTTGTGGATCCTCTTCTGGTGGGAGGGAAGCACAGACCAGACTGCTGGATAGAGAGAGGGAAGGGCAAGCAATCAGCTGTCACTCACCCACTGAAGTGTTTGTCTCTTTCACCCTCTAAGTTACTTTATGGAATTTGGAAGTTATTAGCTGAGTAAAAGAATACAATTATGCAGTTGAACTTGAGAATGAATTGTGGTTTTGATTTTAAATTATAGGCCTACATGGATACACTGCAAACACAATGGAGCTGGATTCTACAGATCACCAAGTGTATTGATGTTCATCTCAAGGAGAATGCGGCATACTTCCAGGTGTGTACTGATGTATAGAAATAATAGGTGTATTAAAAGTTGTATCCCAACAGCTCAGCATTTTAACCAGTATAACTGAAAAAAGGAGAGCTAGCATGGTTTAGCGGTTCATGTATTGGACTAGAAATCTGAGAGACCAGAATTGCAATCTTGTTGGGTGACTTTAGGCAACTTAGACTCTGTCAGCCTTAAAGGAAGGCAATGGAAAACTTCCTCTGAATAAATGTTTCCAGGAAATCCTATGGTAGGGTTGCCATACAAAGGGCATATAAAAACAACAATAATTGAAAAGGACATCACACATGGAATATTTTCCATTCATACAAATTTTCAGGAACAATGGTCAAGTAGAGCATTTTTCTTGTGGTAAGGACAAGTTGCTAAATAAAGCATATAAAGCAGAATTCTGTCTTTTAAGGTTAAGATTTTCTTTGATTTAGTGATCACTCACATTTTATCAAAAGCCAGCAGATAAGTAAGATGATACATTATATATTTTGTTTGTTTTATGTGTAGTTTTTTGAGGAAGCCCAATCTACTGAAAACTACTTGAAGAATCTGCAGGATTCTATCAGGAAAAAGTTCATCTGTGATAAAAACATGTCACTGCAAGTTCTGCTGGAGCAGATCAAAGAGTTAGAGGTACTTTTGCGCTATCTTTTGAGATGCCATGGCTTCTGTTAACTTCAGCAGGATGCTCAGCATTCAACATCCCACCACTCAGTGCCTTGCACGTAAAAGGTTCAGTGTTCAAAATGTGATCAGGTGAAAAGAAATTTCATTCCTGTGGTTGTTTCAGTGCTTGCTGGTATAATAAATGAAAGATGACAATGTATGCAGAATAGTCCTTCCTAAAAGGGTATTGTGAAAAACAGAATTGTTGGGGGAAATTTCAGATTTCTAGATTTGATGGCACACTGATAGGATAAAAATAACTAATTTCTAGCTCAGTCTGTTTTATTCACAGAGCATAGTCCATTTCTGTTGCATATCTACCAAAGCAGCGTTTACATACTTATCTAGTTCTTCTTAAAGAATTCAGGCTAGGTTCTCTTTAAAGCTAACTCATCTTCACTTACTTTATTAACTGCATCTCTGTTCTGTAATGTTCTGTTCCATCATACAATACTGTACATGGTTAACATGCTGTATTTTAGTTACTGCAGAAATCTATTGAGATGTTTGCCTTTAATTGAAAGAGGATCCATATTGGTCCACAACAAATGCAGATCTATGCTGAAAAATCTGCTATTTTGTTTATACAAGGTTTGCCTAATCAGTTTTGTCCGTCTTCCTAGAATGAGCGAGAGAAAATTCTGGAATACAAGAGGCAGGTGCAAAATTTGGTGAATAAGTCTAAGAAGATAGTGCAGCTGAAGCCACGTAACCCTGATTACAGGAGCAATAAGCCCATCATTCTCAAGGCACTGTGTGACTACAAACAAGATCTGGTAAGATTTGTGTCATTAATGGTCAGTACACACAGCAGGGATCCACTGGGATACAGAGTACTTTGAAACCATGATTTCAGTCCCAGCGCTGGAACAATTTTTTGGACACAGGCAGTGAATCTGCTATATGGCACCCATATATTTGCTAATTATTGATTGAGTATGCCTGGATATTTAAATAAAACCACTTTAAAAGGTTGTGACAGACTGCCAAACCCCGTTTAGAGCACTAAAACAGCTGTTCCTAATATGGCCTAACCGCTGTTTCTAGAGCCTCCGAATATAAGATAAGTGTTGCCCAAACCCAGAAGTCCGTTTAAAAATATCAGCCCTTCTAGGAGGCTGCTAAGGTATCATAAATTCCAAAGGATTATATCTTTTAGGGTCTACAGAGACACATCTAGTAGCTGGTGGTGTTCTGCTCAGCTGTACCTTTGGAGAAATTACAAGGGCAGTGTTGTATAGAGTGTATTAATATTTATCTAGCCTGATATGATTTTCATAAGGATAAATTAAATAATGAAGGGAGGGTATGCAAACAACAATCTTATACAGCTAGGTGTTGAATATAGACAGGGACAGATCACCATCTATCACTACAAAGAAATTCAACTTCTTTCCTAATGTTAAGAACTGATTCACACCAAAACTATTTACAGTGCTCTGCCATGTTCACCCCTGCAGTAACTTTTCTTACTTTTCAATAGAAAACAATACGCAAAGGAGATGAATGCATTTTGAAAGACAACAGTGAACGCAGCAAGTGGCATGTGACTGGCCCAGGAGGAGTTGATATGCTGGTGCCATCTGTCAGTCTCATTATCCCTCCCCCTAATCCATTGGCTGTGGATTTGGCAACCAAGTGAGTGATTACCAAGACCCTAAAGGTTTACTACTTGAACTGTGAGGCAGGTCTGTCTATGGACGAACTGAGTTCTTCCTTAGGCCCTTTTCATTTGGTATGCTTATATATATTTGTACAGGGTGGAAAAGGGGCTAAAGTGAATCTGAAAGAGTGGCTTCGTTGACCTTGTATCCCCTATCCCCATCCAAATATTATTTGTGGCAGCGGTAGGCAGAAGGTATCCTATCAAATGCTTTTGACCCATCAGCAACTCTCTTGCTAGCATGGTCGGGAGTCAGGTATTATGGAATATGAAGTCCAAAAATCTATGGAGATCAACCTTCTGACCATCTCAGGACCCATGCAAAATCTGTGATTTTGTGTTTGGGTTGAAAATGCTGTTGTGAGTACATGCAGTACTTTGCTTTCCTTGTTTCCAAGCCTCCCACAGTCTCAAGAAGTAGAACCTTGTTACCTCTGTAAATGGAATTTGGGTTTTCGGGGTACACAGCACATCACAGTTAACCAGAGGAACCTTTTTGTCACTTTAACTCACACACCAAGCATTTCCTTGTGTTTTCATGCTACTGTGTTCCCTACAGTTCTGATAGTTGAAGCAGTGTTTTGTTCTAAGTTCAGATTAAAGGCAGCACACTTTGCACAACACAAAAAAGTTGCATTTATCTGCACATGTGTGCATGCATACAACCAGCCTTTTCTTCACAGCTCTTAGAACAGGGCTACAGAGCATACGTCCTTCAAATGTTTTTGGGACTCCAGTTATAATCAGCTCCTGCCAGTCTGTCCAGTGGTAAAGAATGGTGGAAATAGTAGTTCATGTACCATTCCCTGTCCTAGAACAGTTGGCAGCAATTCTGTTTGCAGTAGTAGAACAGTGGAGTTGATACAGACTACTGACATTGCATCCTTCTCTTTGTTCAGTCAGTGAGGACCAAGGACAGGACCATTTCTTGGAAGTGACAGTTCATGTGGGTTGCTACAGGCTACAACACATGAATGTAGAGCATCAGTTCCCTCTTTTGGGATGATGTTGCTTCCATGAAGGAGATCAGAAACTCAGTTCTGTGTGGCCTCTTCCTATACTACGCTACATGGAATATTGAATGTATCCAACATGGCGGCTTAATTTTTTTTCAAGGCACACTCCAGCCTTTCTCATGGCACATAGTTTGGAATCTTGGTCAAAGGAGTGGAGTAATAGCTGTGAATGTGCTGCATCCACATTTATGTGGAAAGATTCGTCCTTTCCTGTGTGGGGCTTCCCAGATATGATGTGTCTTACCCAGTAGATTAGTCATTTTATTACCTAGGAGATAGAAAAAGTGCTTTTTAAACAGATGTATCCCTCTCATTAACCCTTAGGATTGAACAATACTATGAAGCTATTATGGCTCTCTGGAATCAGCTCTACATTAACATGAAGAGCCTGGTGTCTTGGCATTACTGCTTGATGGACATTGAGAAGATCAAGGCTCTGACCATTGCTAAGGTAGGTGTGGAGTTTAGGAATTCTCAATCTTGTTTCCTTTGTAGCTCTGTCAGTTTGCTTAACTCAGCTTTCTTTCTGGGGAAAAGTCCCTATGGATATAATTGCGTCTTCCATCACTGAAGTGCTGATGAGCTGAGACCAGAGCCAGGCAACTGCCTCTAAATTTAGAACAAGGAGGAGACCTGTCTAGCAGTCTGTGCCAAGTAATGGTTCATTTGACTGTGATCTCCACCAACTTCATTTAAAAGTGCCCTTTTATTCCATTACTTATCTAAATTAATTACTGTTTTCTAGTTCTCTAAATTATAAACTACAGTACCGGTTGTTTGTCCATAAACATGCACTGAAAAACTGGGCCTTGTTTTAGTGCATTTGGGACATTTCCTCTGTGTACCTACACCCACAAAAACTGGAAGCAAATTTTTGGTTCTCACTTTGAGGAAAATATGTGATGACAGAAGATGGGGAGAAGATGTGGTCTCTGATGGTTCCCTGAGGATAAAAATTGACTGGTAGATTTCCTGAAGCCTGATTTATAGAATTTCATCCTTCATCGCTACTCCGTATTCACAAGGTCTTGCATATATGCTGCTCAAAGAACTTGGAATTTTCAGCCCTAGCCTGTTTGGCACAATAATTTGGGAGCAGGAGCAGGGAGAGAAACAAGCACTTCTGAAATGTAAAATTTAAATGCATTGAAATGAGAGCAGGCAATTTTTAGTTGCTGGCTGAACTAAATGGTCAAATGGTTAATGTTATTGTAAGGGAACACTGTGTAGGAGGTACATAGTCTAGGGAAGATGAATGGTATAAAGGCATGAAATCATACACTCTGTAACATTAGTATAGAGTGTCTAGATGCTTAAAAGAGACACAACTGCATTTCTGATTCATTGTGTAGAAGAAGTGCTTTTACCTAGAGTAGCTTTCTTTTGATGATGATGATTTTTTTATATCCTTTCTTTCCCCCAGTGTTGGAGGCCAACAAGATTAAAACAGAACAAATTAAAATATCTATGAAAATGCAATATTTAAAAAAGAATTAAACAATTTATAAAGTTAAAACAATTTTCTGTTTAAAGATGTGAATATTAAAAATATTAAATATATTAAAACATTAAAGCTAAACAACCTTTTACTTTTGAGTAGAATGATACAGGTTTTCACTCTTACTAAATTGCAACCAATATGTAAGCAATGTTTAAGTTCTGTTCCATTGATTTCAGTGGGTTTACTCTAAGAATGACTTAAATCTGCATCTTTCATACAGTCTTTGTACATTCCTGCTAGTTGCACCCCTGGCTAAAGCCACAGGCATTACAAGGTTTTGGAGTATGCATCCTAACCTGTACGAAGGCCATCTGCCTTTTCTCACGCCTTGTCTGTGCTGATAACATGGCTGGTGATTTTGCAGGCAACTCTGCTTTTGCTGACCCAAGCTCTCCCTGTTACCCTTATCTGCACATTCCATCCTCCGCAGTCTTAGATACTTCATTCTAACAGAAACTTCCATAATTAGCCCATTTGTCATTCTGAGTCCTATGAGGAAACTACCCCTCCCAACTTACTGCCATTCATCCATAGCAGGAGTGGTGGAGAGCATAACAGACACTGAAGTACCTCTGCAGTGGCCAGTGTGTTGGCTGTGGCTGATGGAAGTTGCACTCCAACAACATCTGGTGGCCCACAGTGGCCCACCATGAAACAGGCGTAATCGAGAGGAATCTATATTGCATATATGTCCCCAAACTGTTTTGGTTGCCTTTTTAAAAATTATTCCTGCCTGTTCCTTTCAGCTGAAGACAATGCGCAGAGAAGATTATCAGCGTGTCATAGCTGACTTGGAGATCCATTATCAAGAATTCCTCAGGAACAGCCAAGGCTCAGAGATGTTTGGTGATGATGAGAAAAGGAAAATACAGACTCAGTTCACAGATGCCCAGAAGCACTACCAGACCTTGGTCATCCAGCTGCCAGGTTATCAGCCGCAGCAACAACAACAACGTCCACAACCTGCACAAAGTGAGTTCTGTGCAGTAAATTGTTAGTCTAGTAGAAATAGCAGCTCTTGTACAGTGTGGTTATTCTGCATATGGCAGGTTTGCACAACAGGTGTGGGCCTGCTGAGCCAAACCCAGTCCAGCTCTTCTTTTCTTTTTTCTGTCTGTGGGAGGATTGACAAGAACCAGATGGACCATAACAGAATGTTAAGGGGCATCTCAGGGATCTATCATTTGGCTGTTTAGACTGTCAGTGTTCCCCTAGCATGCATGGGTTGCTGCATCAACTAGCTGTGGGATTCTGGGAGCAAACCAGGAATTTTCGTGAGCTCTAATTCAGCTTGGCATAAGATAGCTTGTGCAGACTTCTGTTTCACAGAGAGAGAGAAAGAAATGAAAAAGATTCCACATAGAAAACAAGACCTAACAAAGAAGTTGTTGATGTTTGGTTTTTATGCAGTCCTGCATGTAATTGGAGACTGCAAGCCTATTGGCAAGCACTTTTTAATTATGTGGAACTATCTCTGGTACATGTCTAGCCCTTTTCCACTACATGTTCTTGGCCAGGTGGTAGGGAAGGGGAGATGAAGGTAAGATTATTCAGAATTTGAGGAGAACCACTGTGGTATAGTAGTTTGAGTGTTGGACTATGACTAGAGGGGACCAGGGCTCAAATTACACGGAAACCCACTGGGTAATATTGGGCAAATCAAACTCTCTCAGACTTAAAGGCAGGCAATGACAACTCCCCTCTGAACAAGTCATGACAACAAAGCTCCATGATAGGGTCACCTTTGGGTCACCATAAGTCAGAAATCACTTGAAGGCACACAACAACAAACAAATAAGGACTGTTCCAGATTTTGTGCCGTGCTAGCCATGATATCCTGCCTCCCCTATACACAGGGTATAACTTTCTGAAACGTAAATCTCATCTAGTGCATTGTTTTTTAATTCAAGTGCAGGAGGCAGGTAGATTGGGAATTACTGATAGATCTCTGGAGTAGACCAGTAAAGATTTTGCACTCCCAAGTATTTAACAATAAAATAATGCCACCCCTATCCCCCTCAATTGTCCTGGGTGAGGAGTGCATGTTTTTGTGGGAGGATTGAGATCAATTCAAATACTCCAAACAAATTCCTGGACTCAGATTTTTATAATTCTTAGCATCTGCCATCCGTGCCAAATCCAGGTTGTTAGATTTTGGGGTTGTCTTAGAAAAGCAGACCCTGAAGCCTGTTCTCTCCTTGTTCTAACAGGGTAGACCATGTCTTTTTCTCTCCATTCCAGTTGTGCAGACTGAAGTGACGCATTTGGGTTCTGCCAGTCAAGTTCAGATTCCAGACCGGAGCCAACAGGAGAAGCAAGAGGCCTGGTTGCTCATGGAGCTGCAGAAGCTTCGGCGCCAGATTGAAAACTGTGAGCTCCGAATGGTGCAGCGGACACCTCTCCAGCTGGATCAAGGGGCCTCTCACAGTTTGTCCATGAGAATCAGTGAATTAGAGGTATGCATGATGTACACTGAACAGGCAGATCATCTTGTGGATGATTCAGATTGACTAAAGCCCAAACGTTCTTGAATTCCTCAATGCCATTACTCCTCTTCTTCCTTCTATTTAATTTTTCAGGACCAGTCAAATGAAGGAACAAAGCTGAAGGCCCACATAGCCTACTTCCTGAGCTTGGGCAAGTTACTTTTTCTGGACCATAGCTCCCAGGATATGCCAGTCAGCATGGCCAGTGCCTGAGGGTTTGTGGGAGTTGTGTTCCAAAAAAGTAATTTTTTCAGGCTCTGCCTGTCTGATGTACAATGCAGTCAGGACATAGCTTTCCTTTCTGTGCATCACAAGACTTAAAACAGCACCAGCACGGGTGAAACCATAGTTTATTTCAGAGAATCTCAAGCTCAGTTCCATGCATTTCCTATTTGAAAAAGATCAGGTAGCTCAGTTGCATAGAGACAAGTAGAATGACAGTTGCATTGTAATTAGGGCTATATGTGTACTCTGTACTAAAAAAAAGGACAAAGAAGAGGTGAATTTCCAGAGCTCTTTCAAAGCTTTTGAATTAAGCAAATGTGCTTATTTTGCATATTGTATTTATGCTCCTACAAGGAACAGGGCAGACAAAGAGGCCCTGTGGGACGATGCAGCCTCATCTCCTGATGATTGCTAGAAGATTGTATTCCCCTCCTCCTTTTTATAGTTTTGCTTCATCTGCACATTCTCAAGTATTAGCCTTTTGGCAACATAAAGGCTAGGAAATAACTTTTAATCATTTTAAAAAGTTATTTATTTATCAAATATGTATCATTCCTTTCTCAGTCAAAATGGGAGTCACAGTTGAAAGTTTGAGCTGGTATCAAATCAGCACTTCCTTGGCCCTCACACAAAACTAATACCTGTGCATCATCATGTAAACCTCAAAAAGCCCTCTTAGAGATGTTCCCCTAGAGGCAATCAGATTATCATTTTTTTCAGAAAAAAAAATATGCTGAGGTTCAGTGTCTCTTAAAATGAATGCAACATTTGTAAGATGAGAGGATTTGTCCCTTGAAGGTAAACAGTTTCAGTAAGAAGGAAAGCTGCTATTTCTATCCTTTTTTGGGGGGCAGGGTAGGTGTACTCCGCAAAGTGATAGCAATGCTGGATCAGACCAACTCTCATCTAGTCCATGATTCTGTTTCAAACAATGTTCCCCGACACCTCTGAGTCCTCACAAGCAGAAACTGAAATTGATGCTCCTTCCTGTTGAATTTTTGCTTTGCCCCAGTGTCTGATAGTCAGAATTACAGTGCCTCTCTGCAGAGAAATTTCACTTGACTGTTGTAGCAAACAGCTGTTGTTAAGACTTTTCTTCCATGCCTTTGTCTGATTGCTTTCCAGGACCTTCAAAGCCAGGTGTAGGAAGATTTCAGTAGAATCCTGCCCAGACCCAGGTGCAAAATAATGGCCTGCGAAAACAGACACATAATCATGGAACAAGTTGTCTCACAGCATGTGCTTTGAGAAACTCATGTTCTGTACCAGAACTAGATTCACATGCAGATTCTTTTAGTAGGTGTTTTGCAAATATTGACTATATCTAGTGTAATATTAAGAACAGTAAAATACTCCATCCGCAATCCTAATATATAAACTGAATCTGTTTCTTTAAGTATGGTACATTAAAAACTGGCCAAAGGCAGAACGGAATAAAAAAAGGACGTCTTGAGGTTCAGCAACAAGGAGGTTATGTGTATTTCCACAGGAGACTTCTAAAGGTGTGGGACTACCACTGAAAAGGCCCTGTCCTTCTTTCCTACCATAAATTAAGACTGATGGGACCTTAGTCCATCTTGAAGCTCAGGCAGGTTTAAAGGCAGGGGTAGAGAACTTGTGACCCTCAGGACATAGTTGGACTACAGCTCTCGAAATCCCTAGCCATTTGCTATACTCGCTAGGGCTAATCATAGTTTGAAGCCCACCGCTTCTTGACAGTTGTAGTTTTTCGTTCTGTTTCAAATTTCAGAGATAAAATTAGTTCGATAGGCTTTCACACCCATGTTACCAAAATATCATAGAATTAAATGCTTTGTATTCCCTTCTCCTGTTCAGATTACTTCTGTAGTCTGCAATCACAAATCTGTATGTTGTAATGACATCTTTCTCTTATGGATGATGAAGCTGGTGTCTGTCTATTTCAGTATGTGTGCACAGGACCTGACAGCAAGAAATTTTTCCACATTGTAATGAAGTCCATTTGAGTCTAGGCATGAACATGCTAGCTGAAAAGGAGGAAGTCATGTTGCATATTTACAATGGGATTATGTATAGACACAAGCTATATCTCTCTTGGAAAAGTAGCTGAAACCAATGCATGAATGAATTACTTTCTGGAACCCCAGAAAGTCCAGTAACAGAAATTTTTCCAAGCTGTGATTGAAATAAATGTTTTGCATTAAAAGATGAAGTATATATTAGTTGGACTTTATTCATTTGATCGTTTAAAAGTTTGAGTAGATTACGATATCTCTCTTTCCTTTCCCAGGGGGTACAAAATGAATCACAGGCAATGGCAGATGCCCTCAACAGGCAGAACGATTATCTCCCCAATTTTAGAGGCTCTGAAAAGTATATCTATTTGCAATCCAAAAATCAGTGCTTTGTTTCAGAAACTGGAAAATATTAATGCAGTCTCTGCTGGTTATTTAGACAGGTAAGGAACCAGAGAAATAGTTCTATCATGTGTTTACTGGTTATACAGATTCTAGAAATGTCCTTAAAAAACAAACAAACCTGTTTTGACAAGATTTAAATCTTGCATACATTTTAGTGGTCTAAATGGTTTAAGCTAGGTTACTTAAAATTCAACACTAAAGAGGTAAAAAGTTCTTCAATAAAATAATAAGGCTAAGCAATTATCATTTATGCAGATGTCCCAGTTTTCTGTACAGTTTGCAGCAATGGACTCAGATTCCCTCATTCCATTAAGCTAGAATCTTGTTTTGCTCCTTATGTTATTTACTACTGCTTTTATAGATTTTATGGATGCCACACTACACTGATGAGCAAAATCAGTATTGAATTAGTGTTAACATTGCTGCTTCAGTCAAAGAATCTAAGGCCATTTCCGCACTAGATTGTTACAGTGCTATTATTCCACTTTCAACATCCTATGGAATCCTGGGGTTTGCAGCTTAGGGAGGGGCCTCAAAGGGGTCTAAATAGGACCCTCCCTAAACTGCAAACCCCAGGATTCCATAGGATGTTGAAAGTGGAATAATAGCACTATAATAGTCTAATGCGGAAATGGCCTTAATTTTAAGCCAACAGTTCCTATACCTCCTGGTACAAGAAATTCTCACGTTTAAAGCCAAACTTTGAATTACCAGATAGGAAATGCTCCAGCTGTTATGCTATACTGGGCATTTTCACTACAGTTTTACATAAGCAGCATGTACTTATGTTTGATATCTGTTTCTCCTGTGTATAGAAAAAAGTAAACAAACTGCAGATCTTTGTGAAATGGGTGGAGTGATGAATTAATATGATTGCTGTGGACCCCGATCTTGGAAAAGTTAGTTTGTGTGATAATTTAGGGGTTGTTCCCCCAAAAAGTACCCTTTCCAAGCTTGAGGTTGACCATACTGTATTTGTCTCACTGTTTCCCTGATGCATTTTCTTGACTGCAGTTATCTTGCAATGCAACCTTATTGATGTTTCCTTAATAGTTAGTCCAATTCTGGTCATTGAGGGTTGCTTCTACATAAGTCTGCATTAGATTGCACTGTTATTTTTTTTTTGAGTATGCCATATTGTGACAACTTTGACGTTGTGAGAAAACTGAGCTGGGGGTGGGTAAGTAAATAACCCCTTCCCAACCTGGAGATTTGATTTTTCTTTTAAATGGCATTGTTTTGCTATAGCTTGAACGCACTGAGATCGCTGCTACAGGCCATTCTCCAAACAGATGATGTGATACGAGTGTTTGAGGTCAGGCTCACTGAAGAGGACACCCTTTCTTTGGATCCAGACAAAGTGGAGGCTTATAGATCCAGCCTAAAGGTGAGAGAGCTTTTTCATTTATGTTTTATATTGCTTTTTATGAAAATATATCTCCAAATACACATCAACATGTATCTGTTCCATTTTTACAGACATTCCTAATTTAAAACAAATAAAATAGGTTCCCCTCTCCCTCCCCCCAATTATCTTCCATCTTGTTGCTTTTCACTTGGATTTATAACTTATATCAAATATTATTTATTCCAACAAATTGTTATCCTTATGTTAGTCTAACCAATTTTCAATTACTTAATATATTTAATACTAAAATTTTATAAAACTTTATATACTTTAAATATCTTTTGAATAACCTCATCTCTTGGTAGCTTCTTTTTCTCCCTCTTTTTTGTTATATTCTGAAATCAGCTTCCACTCTTTTTCAAATTGTTGTGTTTCTCTTTCACCAACATTGTCAGAGAGAGAGCTTTTTAATTGGTGAAGGAACAATGAACCACAAGGGGGGGAAATATTTTCCCTGCCTTCTCTGAGTTTTACCACCTATGTTAAGTGTAACTATGTACAAGACAAGTTGCTCTTTCTTAAATCGTACAGAGATTTAGAATGTAAATGCTCAGTTATTATTTGTGATTGTGCATGTTTATTTTGCTAGAAAATGAAAACAGACCTTAGCATGAAGAAGTCACTGCTCAGCACCTTGGAAGCAGAGCTGCAGAAGGTCCTCCAGGTCCATTCTCAGTCATCCCAGTCATATGCTCTGTATGATTTAGATCTTGGAAAGTACACAGACAAAGTCAACCAGCTGACAGACCGTTGGCAAAGGGTCGAGAAGCAAATAGATGACAGGTTTGTTAATGTTTCCCAATCGTTTTCTCCTGCTTTTCTTGTTTTATAGTGAAATACAGTCTTCACTGTGAATCAAGCACTCATGAGCTCTAGTGGTCTTATTGCTAAGAGCAAGAACATATAATTTGTGACCCTTCAGATGTTGTATTACAACTCCTAGCATGTTTCACCTTTGGCTGTACTGGCTAGGCCTGGTGGGAGGTGCAATCCAGCACTATCTGAAGAGGGAGAAGCTGCCCATGCTATTGTTTCAATAAAATTTCTTAGAGACTTTAACGTCCAACCTTGAATTAAAATGTGGGCAACCTAAATTTGATCTTGGTGAATTCCACCAGAATCATTCTTGAGCTGAGCTGTGAGAGTTTTGGTCACACTAGCTGAAAATGTGCTTCTGTGCTGTTGAATTCACACCCAGGAAACTATAGCTGCATCGATTTAGAGTCAAGGTTATGCATGACACTTAGAAAAGGATGTCATGCAGAACACTGGGGGCTTTTCAGCAGAAACATTCTATAAAGAAGATGTACTTTGAGAATCAGGTTCCATGTAAATACTATTGCAGCTCTTCTATACCTTTATATACAGTGAAGCTTTTTCATTATAAGGAATTTAACCTGCAACCTGAAGGCTCCTCAGAGGAGCAAAATGAATGTCTCTGTTCTCAGTAGGGGCTCTAGCTCAGTGTTAGAGCTCATATTTTACATTTAAATCCTGGAAAGAATTCTTGGCATCTTCAGTCAAAAAAGGAGGTTTAGTGACCTCTGCCTTACATCTTGATTTTCTGTTGGTAGTCATCATAGCTGGGACGAAATAGATCCGTGGTCCAAATCAAACAGCTTCATGTTCTGATGCATGTCTTACAGGTCTTGGGATTTAGAAAAACAAGTAAAGCAGCTGAGAACCTACCGAGATCTCTACCAGAATCTGAACAAATGGATTGGTGATGCCAGGCGCCGGCAAGACACTATTGAAAGCATGAAGTTGGGAGATGTTAGCACTGTCATGAGATATTTGCAGGAACAAAAGGTATTACTCTTTTGTTCTAAATACTCCAAAGTATTTTCCAGAATAAATCAGCATATAGGGTGGTTAGGCAGTTACAATGTTGTAAGCTAGACGTACAACTTTTTAACTGCTTTGTATTCACATTTGTGACTATGGTACCATTGCTATAACCACAAATGCTTCTGAAACCCACCTAAAAGTCAGTCCGCCGTCCTGAGTGATGGAGTTCTGTGGTGCTGGTAAGTGGGGCACTGTGGGATGACATAACCAGCCCTCTCCTGCCAGCAAGCAATGGTGCAAGGAACAGAAGCAGGACTTCCTGTGGAGTCCTGTCACAGTTCTTCACCACAGCATCACTTGCTGGTGGAAGGAGGCTAATTATGTCATTCTGCAGTGCCTTGTTCACCATCACTACAGAACTCCCTTACTTAGGACAGCTGACTGCCTTTTAAGGTGAGTTTCAAGGGTTAGATGAAGAGATGGAATATAACTACTGTATTGTAGCTATGCTTCTGATACAGGATTTCAGCCATAATCTGGAGCTTGGATCACGTATCTTCAAATGTTGTTTGACTGCAAGTCCCAGCAAGCCCTATCCAGTGGCAGACAATGGTGGGAGTTGCTCTCCAACAAAATCTGAAGAGATACATAATTTTCATCACTGATACAATTAGCGAAGAATTGGGAATTAGGATCAGTCCAGAATCTCTGTTGGTGTGACAGTGGCTAAAGAAAGGACATAAGGTCTGAGCTTTATGTCACAAGTTCCAATCTTGATTCAATCAGCAGTGCTTTTGTGGGAATCTAGCTGAGTAAATGGACAGACAGATACTTGCCAGTCTCTTGAACCAACATGAGTTTTGACTGCTGGGAATCTGATTAAAATTCTTGTTTTTTTGGCAGAACTTACACAGCGAAATAACAGGCAAGCGAGACAGAGTGGAAGAAGTGGTCAAGAATGCAGAAGTGTGCTCAGCTGCAATTAAGGTAACAGTTATATTAAACACTTTTCCTTATTTTTACTTCAAAGGCTTAATTCTACAAGTTTGCTTCTTAATGGCAGGATAAATCCCTCTCACCCTTCACACTCCTGTTTCTCATTACAATAAGCTCAGGTACTGGCAAAGTATAAGTTATAAAATGCACATCCCATGGCTGGCTGATGTATTTGTGATAGATTATCCACAGCACTCTGGCTGATCTAAAAACCTTCTAGTGCACATGTTGGAAAGCACAAAGGCCTATAATAGGTCAGTGAACAAGAGCCTCTCATAGATCTCTTGAGAGGAAGAAAATGCCCATGAGATCATTTAATTTAAATTAAAATAAGATTGACATACTTCCTAGGAACTAAGTTCTTCTGAAGTTTAATTGGATCTTCCAACTAAATATATTGAGGCCTTGTCACTCACGCATATCGATGTTGCGGGTCTGATCTATGAGAAACTTAAGATATGTTATGTAATTCCTGTCAATCTCATCATGATGAAACCCTTTTCTGTCATCTTTTCTTTAAAGAGTTTGACCACTTAAACCTTTATACATTTGGTCAGGAGAAAACACTGTATCTCTTTCCAGACATTTCCATTCTGTTGTCACCATTATATTTTGGGGATTTCAAAAAAGATTTTTATCCTCTTCAGCTCTCTTACTTTCATTTTCTTAGCTTTTAAAGGTTTGTTTGGGATTTTTTACCTTTATGGGGTCCAGAAAAGCCCAGGAGATGAGACATATAACAAAAATCTTTGCTGATTATATTATGCTTGCTTGTCATTTTGCAGGATTATGAACTCCTGGCTGCATCTTATAGTTCAGGACTGGAGACTTTGCTGAACATTCCGATCAAGCGGACTGTGGTCCAGTCTCCTTCAGGGCTGATCCTGCAAGAGGTATGTGGCTTTCCCTTGCATGACATTCCTAATGTCTTTCCATGGTGAAACCTTCTTGGTCAGGGTGTTGATTTTAATTGGTGCTTCAACAGTGCAACAGTAAGGCACATATGCAGTTCTGAAAGAAAAGTGAAATTTTGCAGAAATTAAGTTGCCAAGTGAAGTGAAAGACTGATGCATGGAAAAAGCATGTGGTAAGTCTTATTTCAAGAGTCAGTGTAGTGTAGTGCAGTGCTTTGAGTGCTGGGCTAGAACTCCAGGATACTGAATGAGCTTGAGCAAGTCACACTCATCCCCAGAGGAAGGTAATGGCAAATCTTTTTGGAATAAAAAAAATATGTGCCAGGAAAACCCTTGATATATTTGCTTTAGGGCAGCCATAAGTTGGAAATGGATAGGAAGTACGCAACCAGAATCTTATTGCCACCTTGGAAGTTACATCACTGAGAACAATCATGGAGAGAACAAGCATGCCCTTGAAAGCCCTGTCACTGTGCTGCTGTTCTACTTATTGCAGGACAAACACCTGCAGCAAGGACCCTGTTGTACAACTCAGAACCCTGTTTATTAGGCTGCCATTTGGTTTTTAAGTATTTAAAAAGTCTATTGACGGTATTGCCAAGAGGCTTCATAGGTTTCTGTTCTTGTCTTTTTCTTCCCTCTCAGGCTGCTGAGATTCAGTCTCGATACATTGAGCTTCTTACAAGATCAGGAGATTATTACAAGTTCTTGAGTGAAATGTTAAAGAGCTTGGAGGATTTAAAGGTAACCTCTGTGTTTATGCATTGTGCAGCGTACCAGGTGTAGGTGCTTTGTGGAGGAGGAGGGTGTTATTACTATTACTAATGATGGCAATAACAACCATTTAATGCAATCACAATATTCTGACGCTTGTATTAGTTAATATATGTGTTTCTACCACTGAAGCCATATTTTCCTGCTGTATACTTCACTACTCATGGAGGAATCCCAGCTTTCTTCCATGCGCGTGAAATTATTGTGTGGGGCACATAGGTAGGTGTGCATGACTGGTCAATTTCTACAGAAAGGAAGGAAGGAAGGTGTTATTTGTGGAAACTGAAAAGGTTTTCTGCTGCTATTTTTCCATTTGGTCCATTATTACTTCATAGTTGATATAGGATCAACTAATTTGTTTGCTTAGAAAAATATTTTCATCTGCCTTTTTGTCTTTAAAATTGTCCCAAGCAACTAAAAGAATCTCAGTTTTAGGAAATGAGTACCCACAATCCCAAACACTAGGATTTACATATCACATCTCAACCCCAAATTTGTTTTTAGATCCAGGGTTTAGTTCCAAAAGACATACAGTGTTCTGTTTTTCCCCCAGATATAATAATTTCCAGTGTTCAAGGTTATTGTACTAAGAACTGGAACACAGTAAACCAGACACATTGAGAATGATAGAGTCTGATCAATTAAGGTTCACAAGAGGGCCCATATGTTTGTTATAGTCAAACTTAAAAGGATATTTTGTTAAAATTAATTGACATCTGTATTTCTTTTTTTAAAATGGCACATTGTACTGAATGAAGTTGGTTTTTAAAAATGGCCATCATATGTAATTGCTTCTAATTTCTCACTTTGCAGATGAAAAGCACCAAAATAGAAATGTTGGAGGAAGAGCTGAGACTGGCCAGAGATGCCAATTCAGACAACAGCAACAAGCACAAGTTTTTGGAGCAAAACCTGCAGAAGTACCAAGTGGAAATTTCTCAGCTGAAAGCCAAACTCATGGGTTTGGAAGAGATGAAGAGGCAAGCTGAAATGGATGGCAATTCTGCCAAGCAAAACTTGGACAAATGCTACGCTCAAATAAAAGATCTGAATGACAGAATAACAAGACTGACATATGAGATTGAGGATGAGAAGAGGAAAAGAAAGCTGCTGGAGGACAGATATGACCAGCAGAAGACTGACTTTGACCAACTGCAGAAGACAAGGCAGAACGAGAAAGAAAGCCTTGGTTGGCAAAAGTTAGAATCTGAGAAAATCATCAAGGAGAAGGAGTACGAGATAGAAAGGTTAAGGGTTCTTCTCCAGGACGAGGGACACGGAAGAGGGAGTATGAGAATGAGCTGGCTAAGGTAAGAAACCAGTTTAATGAGGAGATGAGTAATATAAAGAACAAGTATGAAACAGAGATTAACATAAAGAAGACCACCATCCACCAGATAGCAGCCCAGAAAGAAGATGATGCCAAAAACCTCCGATCTCAGATCGATAAGCTCCAGCGAGAGAACAGAGACTTGAAGGATGAGATTGTCCGTCTCAACAATACTATTCTGGAAACTACGGAGCAACGGAGGAGGGCAGAAGAAAATGCCCTTCAGCAGAAGGCGTGCGGCTCAGAGGTGATGCAGCAGAAACAGCAGCTGGAGCTGGAGATAAAACAGATCATCCAGCTGCGGAATGAAGACAACGGAAGGTACAAGCAGGCGCTTGAAGATGCTGCTTCAACCATCCAGGAAAAAACCAAGGAGCTTGAAAGATTAAAGATTCAGCTGCAAGAAGAGGCTAAAAGTCGATGGGAACTTGAAAATGAATTAGCTAAGGTAAGAAACAGTTATGATGAGGAAATTATTAGTTTAAAGAACAAGTATGAGACTGAGATTAATATCACAAAGACCACAATAAATCAGGTGACGGTGAAAAAGGAAGAGGAAGCCAATAGTTACCGAACGCAGCTTGACAATCTCATCAGAGAAAACAGGAATTTGTGTGAGGAAATTAGGAGACTGAAGAACACAGTAAGCCAGACAACGGAAAACCTTAGACAAGTAGAAGAAAGTGCTCAGCAACAAAAAGCCATTGGCTCAGAAATCTCACAAAAGAAACAGCAGCTTGAAATTGAGTTGAAGCAGACTGTCCAGAAATACTCAGAAGAGACCATGCGTTACAAACAGTCACTTGATGACTCTGCAAGAACAATTAAGGAGAAAAATAAAGAGACTGAAAAGCTGAGGAAGTTGTTAGAAGCAGAGACCAATCAGAGGAAATCTCTGGAGGAAGAAAATATCCGTTTGCAAAGAGTCCAGTATGATCTGGAGAAAGTCAACATTAATGCAACAGAGACCATCAGCAGGTTGAAAGGGCAGGAGCAGGAGCTGGGGCGGCTGAAAGTGAGTACGAAAGACTTGCCCAAGACAAAAAAGGAAAAGATCAAGAGAGCACAAGGCTCCAGAGCAAAGTGAAAGACTTGCAGCATCAGAAACACACACTGGAGGAGGAGCTTAATAGGCAATCTAGAACTCTAGCTGAAGAAACTTCCAAGAGAAAGAAAGTGGAAGAGGAGTTAGAAACCACAAGGA
Source organism: Iguana delicatissima (assembly GCA_948472985.1). Taxonomy (NCBI): domain Eukaryota; kingdom Metazoa; phylum Chordata; class Lepidosauria; order Squamata; family Iguanidae; genus Iguana; species Iguana delicatissima. Next base: position 213,962 of record CAOKZL010001279.1, read on the forward strand.
GATCTTTGAGAGAGCAAGCTGTTAAGATCACAAACCTCACTCAGCAGATAGAGGAGGTTTCGATTGTAAAGAAAAGGAGTGAAGATGACTTGAGACACCAAAGAGAGGTGCTAGATAATCACATGAGAGATAAGCAGAGATACATGGAGGAGATAAGGAAGTACACATCAGAGGTTGAAACCTTGCGTCGCCAGATGGTCCAAGAACAGGAGAATCTAAAACAGGCCCACGTGCGCAATGAGCACTTGCAGAAGGCCGTTGAGGATAAGAGCAAAAGCCTCAATGAGTGCAAGATAGAAATTGAAAGACTTCAGTCTCTTACTGAAAATCTTACAAAAGAACATTTGATGTTAGAGGAAGAGCTGCGAAATTTAAGATTGGAGTATGATGATCTAAGAAGGGGCAAAAGTGAAGTGGATGAGGAAAAAAATGCCACAATAATTGAACTAAGGAATCAACTACAAACAAGCAGCAAGCATACCCTGGAACTTCAGGGTCTGATAAATGGTTTACAGAAAGAAAGGGACAGTTTGAGACAGGAAATTGAAAAATTCCAAAAGCAGGCTCTAGAGGTATTCACAAATACTTGATCACAACTTTACTGTTGCTCAAATGCCTTAATTTAAATGCATTTTCATTCAGTCAATGAACACTAAATCAGTGCATCTTAATTTTAATTAATTTGTTCCTTCTTTCCTTTAATTTAACTTCTAGTTTCACATCCAGATTTGAGCTCCTTCTGGAAGCTACTGTTAAACCCTTATAAACTCTGAATCATGTATCAGTGAACTTAGTTTGAGGGAACCTCCACCTCTGCTTATTTCTTTCTTCCCCATTTTCAGATTCTGAGGTAAAGAGGGAACATATGCTCTGCTTTTGTTATACTCACTGGATTGGATCCAGGCTTGATTCTACTTAGAGTAATTTCATTAAGATCAGTGTGATGACATTAACTCAAATCTTATTGAAGTCTGGATCTTATCCAGTGTAAAGACTCTTTGATCACCATTTGATATAGCAGAATTTAGAGTGTTGCAAAGGTTCCCTGGAGCCAGCATGGGGTTGCAGTTTGAGTGTTAGATTAGGCCTCCTCGAGACCAGCGAATCCCTGCTCAGCCCTTGAAACCCCCTTTCTGCTTTAGAGGGAGGCAGTGATGAACCTCCTTGAATTAATCTTACCAAGAAAACCCTACGATAGAGTTGCCATGAGTTGATTTGAAGGTATATTAACAACAACAAAGTTTTCCCCACAGAACACAGCTACATCTTCCATCAGAAAGAGCAGGTCTGGAGGTCATATTTCCAAATCTGATTATTAGAAAGACCACTTGTATCCTTCAGTTACTTGGTGTCTCTTTCCCAAAGAAAAGGGTACTCTACTTTCAAGTTAACTGAGCTTGCACTTTCTCTGAACCTGCTCAGTACAGTACATTACTCCTGAAGTTATACACTGAAGCATATTCTTATCTTCTTTTCTTCTGCCCACCTTATAGAGTATTTTTTGTATATATTCAAATATATACATACACATTTTTAGAATGTGCACAGTTACACTGATGTCCTGTATTTAATCTGCATTTTATTGCAATGTACATTTTCCTCTATTTATTATATATATGTGCATGAACACATAGTTGATGTCATATATACTTGCTACACATGTCATTTGCTTGTCAGTTTCAAATGTTAAATCTGTAGGTCACAATCTAGCACAGAATTAAGCATCTCTAAGCCTGTTAAAAACTGTGGGCTTTGTGTCCCTTTATGGCCATTGTCCCTTGTGCTTTCAGCTTTTAATTTTTAAGTCACTTAAACATCATCTAACATATTTTCCCTATCTTAGTTCCTTGGCTTTTCTGTTTCTGCAACACAACTAAAACATCATGATTTATAGCACTATATTTGATCTAGCGTTCAATCCATCAGACATTGATACAGTTCAGTGTTACTTCATTTCAGTAGCCTGTTGAAATGATGGTGCATAAGCCATGTTGTCTTGGTTGTCATTCATCACAGAATTGGTCCAAAAATATTTTCTTCAACATGTACTCATTTGCTCTTTTCCCTTCCCACATCTGCCATGTACATGTGCATTTTACACAGACATGTTGCACTTCTGTGTACACATTGATACTCATTCAAATTCTTTGCAGAGATTAGTAAAACTTGCAAGTGCTAATAGAAAACTGCATGTTATATGAACAACATGTAAGATTTCATAGAAACAGAATCACTTCATGGCATTTTGTTAAATCTATGTCTTTGAGGTATCCCAAACCCACTTCAGTGCAGATCTGATATTATGCTGCATATTAAATATAGAACAAGATGATGTCCTGGCACTGTATTAGTGTGCTGAAAAAATTCATGTCATGTTTCACCGTAGTTGCTGTCATCATCTTGGATATGCCTCTGTTACCTTTAGATGAAATACAAATACAGAAACAAATATTAAACAGTAGAGGAAAACACACCCAACCCACTGCAATGTGGCTTCCTATAATTTAATTCCAGAGGAAAGCATCTGTAGATCAAATCTCTCAACTAAAATCATTGGGGATTATTCTTGTGTAGAAGCTCCTCCTTGCATGGAAGTTCACTGTTAGAGCCACATGTACTCTAGAACTGTGTATATCAGATGATGTTATAACAGCTCCGAGTTTTTATTGTGCTTGATTGATTTACGTCTCCCAGCACCTGTAAGTTGAACATTCAGGAATTTTCTCACCATTTTCAGTAGATCTAGGATTTTGTCAAGGGAGCAGTAAAAATGTATAGGAATTCCAAAATTCACCTCTGCTAAAATGCAGTCAAAACTGAGACAGCTAACAATGTGTATTTACATTGTAGAAGAGGAAAAAGCATGAAACCCTGGACATCAGGCAAACAATCTATCCCACATATAACAAAGTAAATTCCTATTGATTTCATAGGGAAGGGATTGATAATACAATCCTATATATATTTTTTGAGAAGCAAGTCCTACAAGATCAGTGGGGTTTAATCCAAGGAATGTATGTGTGAGGGCTATGCACACTTACTTGGGAGCAGGCCTCAGTTCAACTCAGAAGGACTTATTTGTGAATAGATATATCTAGGATTGTCTTAAAAAGTGCATCTTTAACATTTCCATGGCTTAAAAGTGAACTAAAAATGCAGCACAGTCACTGGACAGTGCAGCAGACTCTTTAGTTTGGGAAAAAAAATGAAGACGTTTCTATGAATGTGTCATCCTGTAATAAAACAAATCCATAAATGCATTAAACATACAATATTTGTTAAACCACATTAATGACATCCAGTGCCCTTACATGAGAGGCAGAATTGTAGGTAACAAAAAACAAATTTTATCGGATGTTGGAAGAGGTGCTCATTTTTCTCCCTGTTTTTCTCCCTCCTTTCAAATGCAGGCATCCCATAGGATTCAGGAATCTAAAAACCAGTGTAATCATATTATGCAAGAACGAGAAACACTGCTGATAAAAATAAATACCCTGGAACAAGACAAAGCAAGACTGCTGAGATTAGAGGAAGAGTTGAATCGGGCCAAAGCCACACTGGAATCGGAATCTCGCTTGAAAGTGCGGCTTGAGAATGAGAAGCAGCAGATCATGAATGACTTAAACCAGTGGAAGAGCCAGTATTCTCGAAAGGAAGAGACAATCAGGAAGATTGAATCTGAGCGTGACAAGAGTGAGAGGGAAAAGAGTGCCTTGCTGGTAGAGATTGAGAGGCTGCAGGCAGAGATTAAGAGGATTGAAGAAAGGTATCGGTCCCGATTAGAAGAGACAAGCAGGAAGAGCCAGTCAGAGATGGAAGCAGAGCGCCTGAGACTGCAAAGGGAAATAGAGAGACTAAAGCAGCGCCCCTATGGGGCCCACAGAGGCACCCAGACTGAAGAGGACTTTGCAATTGATGCTTCCAAGCTGCTTTTCAGTGGCCTACGGAAAAAAATAACAGCTGTCCAGCTGTATGAATGTCAGCTGCTAGACAAAAGCACCCTGGACAAACTGCTGAGAGGGCAAAAGTCGGTGGAAGAAGTTGCTGCTGATCTTGAACCCTACCTAAGAGGAGCTGGGGCTATTGCCGGAGCCTCTCTCAACCCCAAGGAGAAGTATTCTCTAGTGGAGGCCAAACGCAAGCAGCTCCTTACCCCTGAGAACACAGTCCTGCTTCTGGAGGCTCAAGCAGCCACAGGAGGTGTGATCGATCCCCACCGGAATGAATTGCTAAGTGTGGACAGTGCTGTTGCGAGGGATCTGATTGACTTCGATGACAGGGAACAAATCTATACAGCTGAAAAGGCTATCACTGGGTTTAAAGATCCTTTCTCTGGGAAAACAGTGCCTGTAGCAGAAGCCATAAAGAAAAATCTGGTTGACAGGGATACTGGGATACGTCTCCTTGAAGCCCAGTTGGCTGCAGGAGGGATTGTCGACCCCATCAATAGTGTTTTCCTGCCAAAAGACATTGCTTTGTCCCGTGGGGTGATTGATCGAGACCTGTACAGGGCTTTGAATAATCCTTCGAAGAATTTAATTGATCCTATCACTAAGAAGGCCATAAGTTACATGAAGCTGAGGGATAAATGCAGAATTGAGCCACACACTGGGTTACTTCTCCTCCCTGTACAGAAGAGAAGCATGTCATTCCAAGGGATTAGGAAACCCATCACTGTTTCTGAACTGGTTGACTCTGGTATCATTCGGGAATCAACAGCGAATGACCTTGAAACTGGAGTAATCACAGTTGAAGAAGTCACTGACCGTATCAAAGATTTCCTGCAGGGCTCCAGCTGCATAGCTGGTATTTATAATGAAGCCACCAGAGAAAAGCTTGGCATTTACCAGGCCATGAAGATAGGCTTGGTTAGACCAGGGACAGCACTTGAGCTGCTAGAAGCTCAGGCAGCCACTGGATTTATTGTGGACCCTGTCAGCAATTCAAGGCTTACTGTGGACGAAGCCTACAAAAGAGGCCTAGTTGGAATAGAGTTTAAAGAGAAACTTCTGTCTGCTGAAAGAGCAGTCACTGGATACAAAGATCCAGAAACAGGAAATATCATCTCTTTGTTCCAAGCCATGAACAAGGAACTCATTGAGAAAGGCCATGGCATCCGTTTGTTGGAAGCCCAGATAGCCACTGGTGGGATCATTGACCCTAAGGAAAGTCATCGTCTGCCAGTCCACACAGCATACCAGCGTGGCTACTTCAACGAAGAGCTGAATGACATTCTCTCTGATCCCAGTGATGATACGAAAGGGTTTTTTGACCCCAACACAGAAGAGAATTTGACCTACCTGCAGCTGAAAGAAAGATGTATAATAGATGAAGGGACTGGGCTGTGCCTCTTACCCTTGAGAGAAAAGAAGAAGGTGGTGCAGACCTCACAGAAGAATACCCTTCGGAAACGGAGGGTTGTCATTGTAGATCCAGACACAGGCAAGGAGATGTCTGTCCAGGAGGCGTACAATAAAGGCCTGATAGATTATGATACTTACATGGAGCTTTGTGACCAGGAGTGTGAATGGGAAGAAATAACCATTACAGGATCAGATGGGAGCACAAGAGTTGTGCTTGTTGACAGAAAAACAGGACACCAGTATGACATCCAAGATGCTCTTGATAAAGGTCTTGTTGACAGGAAGTTCTTTGACCAGTACCGTTCTGGAGCATTAAGCCTCACACAGTTTGCAGATATGATTGCTTGCCGAAATGGTGATGAAGTCTTCAGGCATGAGGCTGTCAGTAGATCTCCCACTGTCCTGAGTGTCAAGAGCTCCTCTGTGGTGTTAAAAAGTAGTTCTGGCTCCTTTTCTGAATCCCTAGAGGAAACCACTCCCATAGCAGCCATATTTGACACAGAAAGCTTGGAGAAAATCTCAATTTTGGAAGCTGTGCAACGAGGCATTGTTGACAGTATTACTGCCCAACGTCTGCTGGAAGCCCAGGCTTGCACAGGAGGTATAATATGTCCAACCACAGGCCAGCGGCTTTCCCTTCAAGATGCACTTGCCCAAGGTCTTATTGACCATGACATGGCTACCCGGTTGAAGCCAGCTCAAAAAGCTTTCATTGGGTTTGAAGGCATCAAAGGTCGAAAGAAGATGTCCGCAGCAGAGGCAGTAAAGGAAAAGTGGCTGCCTTATGAGGCAGGCCAACGCTTCCTTGAGTTTCAGTTCATCACAGGAGGCCTCATTGACCCTGAAGTACGGGGGAGAATTAGTACAGAAGAAGCCATCAGAAAAGGATTGATTGATGGCAGAACTGCCCAGAGATTACAAGACACCAGCAATTATGGGAAGATTTTGACCTGTCCAAAAACCAAATTGAAGATCTCCTATAAAGATGCGATGAATCGTTCTATGGTGGAAGACCAAACTGGGCTCAGATTACTAGAAGCATCTTCTGTTTCATCTAAAGGCATATCCAGTCCATATAATGTCTCTTCAGCACCAGGTTCCCGCTCTGGCTCGCGCTCTGGCTCACGTTCTGGCTCACGCAGTGGATCTAGGAGAGGAAGTTTTGATGCCAGTACAAGTGCTTCATATTCTTATTCCTACACAACCATCAGCAGCAGCAGCAGCTCACTTGGGCGCTAACAGTTCACTAGAAAGCTTACCTGATTTTAATTTTCATCTACAGGAATCTGCATTCATTTTTTATTAAAACATACCAAAAACAAAAAGGGAGAATTTGGTGGCAATGTTTAGTATTTGCTTGGGTGAAGTAGCTGAAGTGCAGAATAGAAGTAAACCCAAATGTAAGCTAGAGGGGGTGCTTTTATTTTCATATTTTTAAAAAATAGCTATTTTTAGGGGATGCAAAGTTATGCAAAATGCAAGAATACGGATATTCTCTTTTTTAAACCAACATCTGCATCTTTTCTCTTGTATTTTGGATGTTGTTCCCTGCCACTTTTAGTCAATTTGCTACTACAAACTATTAGACCAGGCTTCATGTTTTTGTATTATTGTCAGGGTGCTTTTTTAAAACCACTTTCCTTTGTCAGTGTTGTATTGTAATGCACAGCAATGGTAATTTGTATCATCTCCAACCAATCTTATACTCAGTAGTGCTAGGCTAATTTTCAGTTGGTCACTTCCCAGTTTATTAGGGTGAATTTATTAGAATGTGCTTTTCTTTTGCTGTGGCCAAGCATTTCTGTTTGTTTTTGCTTGCTTGTTTTCTGTGCAATATCACACAGGCCTGACTGCATAACATTTAGTATTCTGGCAATAAAAATTTTAATATCCTTTGATATTTTGACTCTTTGTTTTTGATATGTACGTATTTTGGAGCATCCACCTTAACTAGGGGAAGGGACTCCCTCCCCTTTGGGCCACCAAGTACATTTGAAATTTAGAGAAAGTGCTCACAAATAGCAACGCCCATGAGAGGCAAGGGGATTGCCCGTTTATAAACTGGATGCCATGGTGTTATTAGACAATTACCAAACACCCACTTCTTAGAACAGAAATTGTAGATTTACAGCATGCCAACTGCCTACTTTAATTACTGGAAAAAATGAATTGGGTGACACAGGGAACCTGGTTCATAATGTCATCAGTTAGGCAACTCAAAGGTTGGTCTAATATAATAGAAAATAATGCTTTTATGTCCACTTGGAAAAACAAGAACTGCTCTCTAAATGTAAGCTTCCTTTATATCCAACTCTCACAAGAACTGGAACAAAAAGCATTGCTGGAAGAAGAGGCCAAAGCAGAGGGAACAGTGTGAGCCTGGTTACTCAAAGTAGTTTTATTTTATAGATATACATCTTCAGCAGAACACAGATTGGAGCAGGGTAGATATAACTGATGTTACTGGAAGGAATTAATCAAACACTTGAAGTTTTATTCCTAGCATCTTCAGAAATTCCTGTTGGAAGCATATCCTTCCAAATGAACTGGCCTTGAGCAGTAGGTCCCTTCATCAATCCAGTGGGTTCAGAGAGAAAGTGCCACAATCTTTTGCTTCACATAGTCCAGGGGCCCTTGGAAAACTGCAGGTCTTGGTTGCCCATCAGTACTGCTGGGTCCTGAGGAGACTAATGGGACTGGTTGGCTATTTCTGGAAATTGCAGAATAGCCAGGAAATCCTGAGTGAAGAGATAGAAATGAACGTATTTGTTGCTTTCCAGATTTTAAAAGCAAAACAAAAATTTTAATAACCCAAACATTTTTGGAAACAAACTTTTTTTTTTTTGAAGAGAAGACTTCTTGCTTAAGTCTCTTGTCACAGTTTAAATTTCTCTCCCAATGAAATCTTTCAATTAAAAATAGAAGTGGAGATATTTTGAGTTTTGGATGTACAGAAGAGAAATTAAGAACACATACGAACAATACTTCTCAGCGTGACACAAGCTGAAATCAATAGGTGGTTTTAAGCCCCCTTCCTCAATTTGCTGAATACTTGCAAAGGGAAGTATGTGAGTTACAGAGGTTATTGAAAGAGTATAGAAATGAGTTCCTTAAGCATTATTTCCTATGTCCAGCAGCATTATGACTTAACCAGAAGTTCTATGTCTCACTGTCTGTCTAGCACCCTCTTACATACTCAGTCATAAAAGGTGTTGATCCTTTAGGTCTGGAAAGTTGAAAGATAGCTAAATGTAGGGCTAGTTCTAAATGAGATGGTAAACCTGTGTCTGGACTTCATACATTCAGACTGTGAGGTGATACGTTCCTGAATACTCATATATGTGCTCCCCCAGCCCCTCTTTCACACCGAAAACTAGGAATTGGAGAGAAAGTGCTGTAGACTAGCCTAGATATTTTCATGACATCTGGCCTCTGTGCTGTAAGGATTGTTTAAAAAAAAAAAAAACCTGGAAAGGATGACTACTTAATTGACGCTCTCTCCTGTAGCCAGGCATAGGTTTTCAAACTATTTGCATGGGTTTATGGTGGCTAAATAAATAGAATGATAGGGTTCCTATACCACTAACAATGCCTCTCTTTTCATCTCACCTCATGTCTTCTCATGTGGATTTTTCATACCACCCAGGTTCCTCTTCTCCCACTTTTAGTATTGAATTTCCGTCTCAGTAAGAACTGGCCTATATTTTTGGCCCTCATAATCATTCTGTACTATAAAGTTAATAGAAACTAGTGCACAATACCCAGACAATTCCATAAAATGAATTCAATGAGAGTTATACTCAGGTATGTATAAGACTGTCTACAAAATAAGAGGATATTTTTGTTTTTTGGAAAATAATTGCAAAGATCCAGCATGGTGTAGTGGTTTGAATGTTGGATTATGACCCTGGAAAGCAGAGTTTGATTCCCTGCGTGGCCACGGAAACCTAGTGGGTGACTTTGGATGCGACACACACATTCTTAGTACCAGAAAAACCCCTTGATAGGTTCATCTTTGGGCTACAAGTTGAAATGACTTGAAGGCACACAAAAAACAGCAGCAAAGAATGGTAATCTCAGATACATATTAAAAACAAAACAACTTTGTACTTTTATAACAGTGGTTGGTTGCAGTAATTTTGTATTCTGGGGTGTGTGAAGAATTTGGAGGAAATAGATGAAAAGTAATAAACCCCTGAAGTTACCATTTTGGAAGTTTACCTCTTAAACCGTAGTAGGCTTCAGCTCCAGGAAGGGATGTATTTTGCTTCCCTTTTTACCCTTTTGGCTCTTTTCTCCTGGGTAGAAAAATACAAAGCAGTTCATGCCATGAAACAGACACTTAAGAATTTTCACAAATAAGTGTGGAAAATCCACTGGGGACCTTACCCATGTCTTTATCAATTACTTTACATCTAGGATGCCCAGTAGGTCCCATAGGCCCAGGTTCACCTGACAGTCCATCCAGACTTGGCTGGCCTTCTTTCTACAGTAGTTGCTTTTAATTTTTCAAATATCAAACCCATGGCAGTTAGTCATTCAGTACCATCTGATCAGTCTAAACATCCTGAAGGTATCAGATCCTATTGGATCTTGGAAACTAATCAGGGTCAGGCCTGGTTAGTATTTGGATAGGAGGCCACCAATGAATACCAGGTGCTGTAGGCTAGATTTCAGTACTGGCAAAACCATCTCTGAGTATGCATTATGTAAGAAAAGCATATGAAATTCTTGGGGTTGCTGTAGTCACCTTGAAGGCACATACACCCCCTCCATCTGATAAAGTGGCAAAATTTGGGAACCTCCCCACTACTTTTTGCTCTTGCCAGTCAAAGTAGAAATGAAATATAAAACGTATTTATCATAATCTGTATCTGGGTTGTTGTTTTTTTTCATGCAAGTTCATCACTTGATTTTTTCTTCCAATATAAAATTATGACTTGTGTGCATGGTTGGGTCATCAGATAGAGTGGCATAGCAGTTTTCTAACACTTTACCTTGAAAACTGATTCCTAGTAGAGTCAGATCAGCTGCCAGTGATCAAAAATAGAGAAATCAAATGATATGCATGCATGTGTAAATCAAGTTTGAGTCAGACTATTATTGTCCTGATAGGCAGCAGCTCACAGCTCTGCTGAAAAGCATTTTTCTAAAGACAGAAATTAAAATATATTCACATGAAGGAAGAACCATGATGAAACATATTAGAACTGTTGTAACACAATGGACCAAGAATAGCTAGGAAGACTAGCCAAACACTGAATCCTGAACTTGACAGAAACAGAGCCTGGATTGTAACAAAGGACTATGACCTTTGAATTCCTGTTTCATTACATTTCCAGGACAGATAACCACAACTTTAGAGCGTTGCAAAACCTCTGAAAGCAAATTTGGAAGAATCAAAATATTGTTTCCGGTGATGCTGTGCCCTATTTCTTTTCCTTACTTGCCTGCCAGCCTTATATAATTGACCCAAATCCAATTGCTAGTTTCAGCTAGAGTAGACTCACTGAATCAAAAGGATCTCTTGATTTACCAAGTTTCCATTGATTTAAGCTTTTTTAAAATCTGCGCATACTCATGTTGATTAGATGAATATAGGGATACATTCATCTTACTTCTCCATCAACCTCTCATTATTTCCTCTTGTGCCTCTGCTGGCCCAGGAGATCCTGGGGCTTCAGTGTCATATTGGCTGCAGGACAATTATCACTTTGCTTTTGCTTGAGCCTACTGGGACGAGCAAGATTTTGCCCCTCCTCTCCTCTCTCAGTAGCTGAATTAACTGTGCAAACTACTTTTGCCCTTTGAATTCAGTTTGCAGAGGGAAAGAGGGAGGAGAGAGAAACTGGGACATTTTAAAAGCAGTTGAAAATGTGGGATGACAGAGAATTAATTGGGACTGTCCCTGCCAAATTGGGACAGTTGGAGGGTATGTGTCAATCCTAGAGACAATGAAGCATGCTCCCTCCAATAGAAGGCTCAAAGAAAGGGACTAACTGGGGGCTCAAATGAGAAACAATAGAACTTTCAGAACCTGTTTAACAGTGCAGTCTTACACATAACTAGTCAACAGTAAGCTCCATTCAATTTAGCTGGACTTGGTGCCATACAAAGGTGCACAGAAACTAAATGGAGTTAGAACATACTCCTGGTCTCTAATGGGGCTGAGGTCTAGGAGATCCAGGAAATACAATCTCTTCAATAGGATCCCCTTGTGACCAGGTGTGCCAGGAAAGCTATGCTCATCTTTCTGTTGAGGGGAAAGGAAGAGGGAAGGCAGAAAACTAGCAGAGAGAATCAGATTTCTGTATGAAAAGGGGAGTGGGGGGCGGGAAAAAGAGACAGACAGACAGAGGGAGGCAGGTCAGCAGAAAAGCAGCCTTACAACAGCCTCCATATTCATGATACTGCAAGATCAAGCTGAAGCTGGCTTACATATCCAGTCAATCATCCCCTCCTCACAAAAAAACACCCATCAGGTCTTTCAGGAGCCATCCCACTCCAAACCTCAGTATTCAACAGCAGGTAGAAAACAAACACTCCATTAAATTGTAGATAAACATATTTCACTTTCAAATATTTAAAAACACAAGAACATGCATCGTTTTCCTTCTGTGTCTACTAGTGGGGTCAATATATTGTGTCTGGGCATAGAAGAGGGACTTCGCAATTGTGGAACTCTCTCCATTTGAAGCCATGATTGGTGCTAATTCTGGCTTTATTTCAGTGTCAAGTGAAAACATGGCTTTCATTAAAGCTTTTGAACTTTTAATTTTTTTTTATCTGTTCAAAGTGTTTATTGCTTTAAATTGTTGTAATTCACTTAAATTGATTTCACTCCTGAGATGTCATGATATAAGGAGGGAATATAAATACGTAAGTAAGAAAGTAAATACCAGAATTAGGAAAAAAACTTTCTCTTTGCTATCACTGCTGCATGCAGTTAGCTAGCACTAAAAGTCTGACAGGAGTTGTAAGAAAAAGAGAGCTTCCTTTAAAACAAGTTTGCACTTAGCTCCTAACACTCTCTGTCCCTTCCTGCTGATTCACTTCCTGGGAACTTATTTAGGGGGTAGCCGTGTTGGCCATGCAGTCAAATGCAGTAAAATCTCAAAATCCACAAAACAGTGATACCCTTATTGGCCAACCAAAATGCAAAAAAAACACATCAAGCAAGCTTTCAAAGCTTTGTTGGTTCCTGTAGGATTTTTAACATCTTCGCCTGATGAAGAAGCCAGTGAAGCTTTGAAAGGTTGCATGATGGATTTTCCACATTTTGGTTGGCCAATAAAGGTATCACTCTTTTGTGGATTTTGGACTGTGTTGTATTTTCCTGGGAGTTGTTCTTTTAATCTGTCTTGGTTGCTGTCCTAAACTTCCTACATAGCACCACATACATTGCTACAATCACCATTCACTTGGGGAGTAGAGGGAGATGAAGCAATTTTACATTGTTTTCGGTGGACACCCTTTTACATATAGGGAGAGGGAGAGAAAAGCTTTATTGACATTTGAGTTGTACACCATTCTAGCTGCCAGTTGGCTGACACCACAGATTTAATGGCTAAGCTAACCTGGAGAAGATACTTTGTCCTGGTCTGTTTCAAGGCTCTAAGTTAATATTTTCCATGTTTTGGTTTGGCAGCTATCTCATTCTTCCTAATGGTAAGGCTAGCCCTGGCAAAACAAAATATTTTGTTCTGAAGGGAGCATTTTTCTCCTTTGTCTCCTTTTGCCCCTAATTACCCTGGTTTGTTGACATGAACATGTTGACTTGTCATATAATTGACTCTCATTTCTACCCCTCCTCCAATCCTCCACATCTTTTATAGTACAGCCTCACTAACCTAACCACAAACCATGCTGGCTGGGGATAATGGGAGTTGTAGCCTAAAAATCTGGCAAGTGCTGGTTTGGGAAAGGCTGTGCTACATGATCTTTGACCCAGATTTGTCAGTTACGGTTTTCCTCTCATTTGACCCTGGAAAAGGAGAGAGGTTGCCAACGTACAGACTATTAAGTATGAAGATGAGTGAGTCAGTGACCAAGAGTTTTATTTTTACTAGACCAAGAAAAAGTAGGTGTATTTAATCATTTGTGTAAGATACCCAAGGAGGAATATATTTATTGTACATGTCATTTTAAAAAGCAATGTTCTTTGTAAAGCAGTGACTAAATATTTGATTAAGCCAGCAAGCGAGTAAGTGAATGAGTCCTGAACTTTCATTAAAATAAAGGAATGGAACAGTAATTTCACTATGAGAGGAGCATAATGTGCCTCAAAAATAGGATATTTAAAGTTTCCCTCTTGAAAAGCATACTTTTGGGCCATCATCTTAGGGCTCTCTTTGTTACCCCTGGATAAAAGGCAGGAAGAATTGCAGTGACTTCAATGGGAGGCTGCAAATACCTTTTCACAGTGTTGATAGCCATCAAAGACATAGGCTTATCCAGGCATATAATGACTTGCAGTAATAAATCTACGGAAACATAGAGTAAGTTTGAGCCACTTTCAAAAGTTAGTTTTGGACCACGGCTCTCAGAGTCCTCAATCACAAGGCTAGTTGGGAGATTTGTTGGAGAGCTGTAGTCCAAAAAAAGCTATCCAAGCTCTGCTTGTGCAGCATTTCTAAGCCAGTCTACCAGAGAGAGAGACAGCACTTAATTCACCGTGCTTATTCCTCAAAAAGCGATGAAGGACTGCGGCTTGAAGATTTCTGCTCAAGCAGATCAGATGTGGATATCTCTGCACTGCACTCTAGAACACATAGGCCATTTCTGCACAACACTCTTATAGCGCAATGATTCCACTTTCACCTCCTATGGAACCTGGGGTTTGCAGTTCCGGGAGGGGCCGCGTGGCCCCTCCCGGAACTGCAAACCCCAGGATTCCATAGGAGGTTGAAAGTGGAATCATCGCGCTATAAGAGTGTCCTGCGGGAATGTTGATAGACTCTTGAAGATGCTGCAGACCTTTGTTCCCTCTCTAGCTACCGCTGAAGACCTTGTACATGGTACAAGAACACACACCATTAATGCATTGCCAAAACTCAAAAACAGTTGCCTAAAACTGGAAAATGCTAATGTAAACGCATCAAAGTATTTTCTTTCTTTCTTTTGCTATAATTCAGATCCCTATCATGGTGCATACTGACAAGTTTTTTTTAGAGAACACACTTGTTACGCAATCCCCTTCTTGTACCTGCGTGGTGGCAGAACAACGGAGGCGACGACACACAAAAGTTGGTGCTGGACTACGCAGGCGCGTTTGCGACCGTGAATTGGGCTTTTTTTTTTTTTTTAAGGCGGTGTCGAACTTATTCCCCTGAACGTTTGAAATGTCCAGGTGGCTGTCGCTGGGTAAAGCCTGCCGTCCTGCCAGTGGACGGCTTCCCCTGGATCGCGCTTGGAGGTCACCGCCACCAGCCAGGGCGATCCCTGCCATGCGGACTAACTCGGCTTCTGCAACAGCTGGCGAGCCACCCAGAGGTTTGTAGAGTTTTCCTTCCTTCCCAGGACGCAACCGCTTTGGCTGGCAAGGAGGAGCCCTTGCAGCGGCGCCCCGTATGCAGCCCGGGAGGCGTAACTTGCCGTTCAGGCAATGCAAAGAGGCGTAACCACCTAAACGACCAAAACCGACCACTACCCGCAACAGTTACGCTCCTCGGTCGATGCAGTTATATTTTGCAGCCTTACAGCGACGCCTGCAGGCCAAACTTCAGTGCTGCAAGGAAGGGAGGTCGGGGAGGCGAGCTGCTGTTTGACCTTGGCTATTGGGCCATCCTATGAATGAGAAACCTCCCAGAGCCCAGGCCATCAGCTCTGCTTCTCAAGGCAGGAGGCAAATGGGGGCGAACAGCAGAAATTCCTCATCGACTGGTAATATAAGCGTGATGGAGAACCTTTTGGCCCAAGAGGTGTTGGACTACATGTCCCATCAGGGGCCCCAACCTGAACAACGGAAACGGCATAGGAGCCTCCTAGTCCAAAACATGCAGATGTCCAAAGGGTCCCCTATTGTGATCGAATGCGCTTGCTGGCTTTTTGCTTTTTTGAAGCATGGAAAATAAAATAAAATGAAACTGTAAGTGAAAAATGTTAGCTGTCACTCTTGTGATCAGTAAGTCAGTATTCTAGGGAAACATGGTATAATGGTTTGGACTGGGACTCTGGGAGACCAGCATTCAAATCCCTGTTTAGCTATGGAAACAAAGGCCATTTCCGCACTAGAACTTTGAGGCCCCTCCCTAAACTGCAAAGCCCAGGATTCTGTAGGATGTTGAAAGTGGAATAATAGCACTATAACAGTCTAGTGCGGAAATGGCCTTATTGGGTGACCTTGGGCAAATCACTCTCAAATCTCAGGGGAAGGCAGCGACAACTCTCTTCTGAACAAATCGTAGCCCCTCCCCCAAATTCCTGCAATAGCATCACCATAAGTTGGAGTTGATTCATATAACTGTTTCTCTACTAATACTTACTTCCCCTGGAGTTTCAATGCCAGGAATAGTTGTTTACGTATTGATGTCCTTGAGAAGTCATCTTTTCCCCTGTCAGGGCTCTTATGGACAGCTGTTTGAAAAGTAATTTTGACTAGAAGCAGGAAAAGTGTGCCCTTGCAGATGTTGCTCAACTGGAGATCCCATCAGCGTAATGTAGCCCTCGCCAATGTAGCCAGTGATGTGATTGCTTGGAGTTGCAGTCAGGCAGCATCTAGAGCAGTGATCTCAACCTGTGGGTCCCCAGATGTTTGTGGACTTCAGCTCCCAGAAGCCCTGAGCATTGACCATAGTGGCTGGGGCTTCTGGGAGCTGAAGTCCATGAACATCTGGGGGCCCACAGGTTGAGAACCACTGATCTAGAGGGTTACACACTTTTGTCACCCCTGCAGATTTCCCTGGCTTCAGATGGAACAATAGGAAGACAATGAAAATCTACAGGGTTTGGGTCAAATCCAGTTGCTGGTCTCAGCAAGGTGCAAGGAGAAAGCAGAAGGCAAAATTGTTGAAAGTGGGGTGTTTTTCTACTCCAGTGATAATTTTACTGTATTGCAGAGTATAAAAATGTCCCATCTTAGAAAGAGTGTTTGTGTGTACGCAGAATCAGTGGTGTCCTGTCCAAACACCCAGAGCCAGAAAACACAAGGAAGGAAACTAAAATAAAACCAGATAAAACATGTTCTTGTGTTTTCAGGTGTATCTTGAAATAGCTGAATTCTAATGTGTAATCCCACCCCTACATACAGTATTTGGAAGTAAGGAGTTATAAGTAGTATGAGTACCATTAATTAATTGCTTTGGGGAGTAAGTTACTTTTTAAGTGTATTTTGACTGGAATATTTTCAAGAGTCTGGTACTCTCATGTCCTATTTTTATTTAAAATGTAAAGTGAGAAAAAGAATGGCATGAGCAGTGCAATAAGCAATACGATGCATTTTTTTTCCCAGCATCACAACAAGTAATGATAAAAGTAGCTTTCCAGACTCTGCAATAAGTAGCAGGATTAATTACTGTACTTTTAAAAAGTAACTTTCACAGTTCTGTGCCAGTGAGTAAAGTTTAGTTGCCCCTGAATGGGTCTAACCTAGTAACAATGAGAGTACATCATTTTTGCTTCTTTGCATTGTGGTTTACTGAAGAATGGTGTGAGTTGTATTTTGTCTCAATACTAACATTGGCTAGGAGGTTCTTGCCTTGGTTGACTTTTGTAATAGATTTGATGGGACATGCAATAGCCTATGAGCAATCATGCTTGCTTAATTTCTGAGGGAGTAAGTGAGCACATTTTAATTGCATGCAGGATTGTCCCTTTAATTAACAATTTTGAATATGGAAATTGTGTCTCACAATTTTTCATAGCAGTTCTGTGTGGTGTCTAATTTCAAGTGTTAAGTTTCAGCTGGGGAAGTGAAGCTGAGAAAGCAGTTTGCTTAATTAAGCAAATGTATGGCTCATCTCAGATTTGAACTAATATCTCTCTAGTACAAAAATCCATGTGCTATAGGGGTAACACTATTGTTTTTCAGCTCTTGCTTGGCTATACAGCTTACTGGGTGACCCAAGATTTTGTGTGTGACCTTGACCACTAGAAAAAAAATTGCCTTAGAAATGTGAAGGCCAAGATTTTTGTGCATCTGTCAAGAATTGATGCTCTTACCTCTCCTTGAGAGTTTATACATTTGAAATGACAACTAGACTAGTGCTGTGCAGATGGTGATCTGTGAACTGTGAACTGGTGGTGGTGCTGGAGCCACCAGTTCCCAGTGCCTGGATCACTTCCAGGGAAGAAACAAACAATTGTAGTCTGTTTATGGACACAAATTTGGGACTGGTCCATGCCATCTGGAAAAAATATACTAACCAGTCCCCTGCATGAAGTAGATTAAGAAGCACTAAACTAGATGAGGTGAAAGCCAGTGTAGAATAGTGTTGGACTAGGACTAGAGAGACCTCAGGTTCAAATTGCTAGTTGCCCAGGAAGCTCATAGAGTGATCTTGGGCTAGTCACTCTTTCTCAGCCTAAGCTATTTTGTAGGGTAAATGTAAGTCAGTGTGAGTGTTGGACTAGGACTCTGGGCAACCAGGCTTCAAATTCCATGCTTAGGCATGGAAACTCACTGGGTGATCTTGGGCAAGTCTCAGCCACAGAGGAAAGGCAATGGCAAACCTCCACTGAATAAATGTTGCCAAGAAAACCCCATGATAGGGCCACCTTAGTGTCACCATAAGTTAGAAATGGCTTGATGGCACACAACAGCAATGACACACATGCTTGGTGCAGTTCCTCCTCCATACAGCATATATTTGAAAATCCAAAAATGAAATAAAATTCTTGTACTGGACAGACTAAACCACCAAAGCATACAGTAGCTATACTGTGTGTAATAGCCCTAGTTATGCTTTGTTTGGGTGAGTATTCATGCATATTATGAAAATTCTTTTGCGTAGACTGAAGGCCTTCATGTTATGATGGGCTGGAGAAATGCCAGTGATATACATTGTAGACCTGGGGTGGACAATTGTGGAAGCCTAGGAGGCACATTACCCCCAGGAGGCCTGAGAAGGCTGCTCCTCTCGCCCCTGTACCCATTCCCACAGAAAAATTTAAAAAATATAAATTGCAATTTTGCCATTTTTTTTTACCCTTGAGGAGGCAGGAGGATTCCAGCTGTGGTGGAAATGCCCATTACGCGCCCTAGGAGTCATTTGTGAACATTTTGGAACCAAAACATTTTTGGACTTTTTTTTCAATTTTGTTTTGATCCATGGGTCCACCAAAATGGTCCCAGAGAACAGTTTATGGCCCTTGGGATGCATTTTGGTCACCCTTGTTGTAGTTATTGATGAATTAAGGAGCCCATGCCTCATTTAAAGATGCTTTAGGGACAAATCACCCTTTAGAGAATATGTTTTTCTGTTACTAACACCTCTTCTGATATCCCTCCCCAGAACTCAGGAATCCTTCCTACCAATGTATGTAGTATTGTTCTTTGGGGTATAATGTGGCAGCCGTGAGGCTCGCTGTATTATGAAATGCGTGTGCTGTTGCTGTATAAAGAATATGCACACTTCTGTACGGGGTGGAGGTAGGGAAGAAGCACACTGAAGCACAAGAGTTCAGCTCTGAGAACTTGACAGTATACACTTAACAAGCAATGCAGTTAACTGCACATAACTGAACATAACAGGAGCCATGGTGGATGAATCTAGCAATCTGTGCACACTGTGACTAGCCAGATACCTATGGGAAGCCCACATAGAGAGTAGGAATGCAACAGTACCTTCCGGCTTACGGTCTCCAATAGCTGATACACGGAGGCATCCTGTCTCTAATGAAGGATGTGATACATAGCCATCCTGGCTAGTGACTATAGATGGCCCTATCTGCTTGAATTTATTGAAGCCCCTTTTAAAGCCAGTCATGTTGGCAGTTGTCGTTGCATGCTGTGGGAGCAGTTCCCGTAGTTAATTGCAACAAGTTACTTAGTGTTTTCTCGTTCTTGTTCTTTTTTTCTTTTTTTGTTAATGACATAATGAAGTCACATTTCAACAAGTGTCAGTACTTGTCTACTGGTGCCTTGGGTAACATTTTCTAGTTACCTTACTAGTTACTATAAAAGGGCATTTTTAGGGGCATTTGAGGTGAAACTGTTAACCTCTATTCAGATCTCCTTCCTTTTATTTTTGGATAATCGGGTTTTCTTATTAGTTGTTCTGTTACTCATTACTTTTTATTCCTTTTTCTATGGTAATCCGTAGAAAAGAGAGAAGAAAGAGCCTAAAATTAAAAAAAAAAAAATCTTGTCAAAATGTCTTCCCAATGTTATGTGTTTCTAAAAGTAGCTTGAAAATGTAACAAGTAAATCTTATTTATAAAAGTAACAAGTCACTGCATTGTTTTGCAAAAGAATTGCCATAAGTCAACAGTAGAAACATTGCTATGCCTTTGTTAGGTTTGAAAAGTAACATTCTGCTGATAGTATTCTTATTTGCATTACTTCCAGCTCTGGTAAATGTCTATATCTCTTTACCTCATCTTGTATTGTAAATACACTATTGCTAACAGTACCCCACTGTTATTATTAATTCATTCTTTTATTATTAATTTTTATTATTAATTTTTATTATTAATTTAGATCCCACTTTTCTCTCAGTAATCAGACCCAAGGTTGCTAACAACTTATTTAAAAACAATGCTGATTAAAGCTGTACAAAGGCTTCATTAAAAGATAACACACAAATCTTAAAAAAAAAATTGAACATTAAGGACATTAAACTTAGTTAAAAGACAACACGAAAACCTTAAAAAAATATTAAACTTCATCAATAGACAACATATAAACCTTGAAAAATTAAACAATTGGTAGTTAAAAATATTAAACATGAAAGACATTAAATGTTGTTAAAAGACAACATACAAACCTTAACAACCTTCCAGCTATTCTTTAATTTACTATAGATTATTGTTGTTGTGTGCCTTCACGTCATTTCTGATTTAAGGCAACCCTAAGGCAAAACTATCAAGTGGTTTTCTGGACCCGAGACAGTGTGACACACCCAAGGTCACCCAGTACATTTCCATGGCTGACCAGGGAATTGAACCCTGTTCTCCAGGTTCATAGTCCGATGCTCAAACCATTAAACCAGTGGTTCTCAACCTGTGGGTCCCCAGATGTTCATGGACTTCAGCTCCCAGAAGCCCCAGCCACTATGGTCAATGCTCAGGGCTTCTGGGAGCTGAAGTCCACGAACATCTGGGGACCCACAGGTTGAGAACCACTGCATTAAACCATGCTGGCTCTCTATAGATTGTTAGTACCTCTTAATTCATTGTAGATATATAATGATCAATGATTTTTTTTTTTTAAAAAACACGGTTTTATCTCAAGGTCTTATATATTTTGTTACCTCAGGGAAAAGGAATGTAATTACTGAAATCCGTGGGACCATAATGGTGATTGGCATTAACAGGCCAGAAGTCAGGAATGCTGTGAACACGGAAACGGCAGAATTGCTGGTACAAGCTTTCAGGTCGTTTGAAGAGGACAGCTCCCTGACGGTGGCAGTACTTCATGGAGTAGGTGAGACATTTATAGATTCAGCTTGCTACCATTGTCTGTGACAAGCCTGCTTCTCATCTTACATTTTTAGAACTGTTTCAGAACATTTGCACATAAACTTAAAAATCTGTCATATATGCATGCACACAAGAAGGTGGGAAGTGGGTGCAAAAAGATATTATATGTGTCTCAAACGTTAGACTTGCAAAGAAGCTGTCTCTAATGGCACGGGAAAGCCCTGGCTCTTCATTTGTACCACTGATGGCTTCGATGTCAAAAGGGGTGATCTCACTGTGAATTGGGGGAGACAAGCACGTGCCTTACGAATAATCAAATTCAGGAAAGTCAAATCCATGAATGTAGAGCAGTGGTTCTCAACCGTTGGGTCCCCAGATGTTTTTGGACTTCAGCTCCCAGAAGCCCTGAGCATTGACCATAGTGGCTGGGGCTTCTGGGAGCTGAAGCCCACAACAATCTGGGGACCCACAGGTTGAGAACCACTGATGTAGAGGGAGGACTGTACCTTTTTTAACTCTGATCCACTCTGTTTCTGATAACAGATACTGGATTAGAACCATGTGCTTGTAGATATTCCAAATTTATTCTTAAAAAAACAAAAACAAAACCAGCGTATTTTGGCCTGTACATAAACTGATTGGCCTTCAAATGCTACGTATACATTAATAGAGTATTCTACTTTAGTATCAGATTATATACATACCATTAATCAAATCAACAGCAGAAATTTCTGGAGTTGCAAATACACTTTTTCTGTATGCTGGACTGATAAGCAGTAAAAGAAGACAGTCTCTATCATCATCATCATCATCACCATTATCATCATCTGTACATTTTGACAGATGGCCAGAAATAAGGGAGGGTCTAGAGAATGTGGTATGACCAGTTTCAAGGATGTCTGATGAATTCTGGGTGAAAAATTGCCATGTTTTTCCACTATACATGCTTTTTGGTGTATATTCCTGCTATTGGTTTAGAACCAAACCAGCTTCTTTGGAGTTAAATAGAAAGAAGCAATGGAGTTCAGTATGTACTGATGGCAATAAAACTTTAGACAACCTCTCCCAGTACCTTCCCAGATATGTTAAATAGCACAAAAGAGGACCCTGAGGGACTCCACAAGACAAGGCAAGGAGTCAAACAGAAATCTCTCGGTGCTACCTCTTAAACTCTCCCCTCCAGAAGAGAACAGAACCACTGTGAAATAGTGCCTACATGTCCCATCACAGTGAGATAACATAGATGATGATGGTGAAAGCCTCTGGTGGATCCAGTTCTGTTCCCAGAGTAAGTTATCCACCAAGGTGACCAAAGCTATCTCTGTCCCATTAACTAGACCTGAAAGCAGAATCAAATGGATCTAGATGATCCATCTCAAAGAAGCTTTGGAGTTGAGAGGCAACCATAGGCTCTAATACTTTACCCAGAAATAGTATGTTGGAAACTGGGTGTTATTTGTCCAATGCAGTGGGCTCCAACAGTGGTCTTAAAACAGATTAATGTGGTGGAATGCCACCTTGTTGTAGCAAGGCATAGACCAATTCCTTTATGCACTTGACCAGTCCCCCTCTGGCCTTTTTAATAAGCCAGAAAGAACAAAGGCCTAGCACAACTATGTGGCTGTCTCCTCGCCAAGAATCCTGTCCATCTCCTTGGTATTATGAATATAAGGAGCTTTTATCCAAGGAGGGAAAATGAACAGTAGCAGCAAGTCAGAGCTACAGTGACTGCAATCAGGCATAGAAAAGAGTGATGGGTGGAGTTGTTTTTCGGAGGTGGTAGGGGAACATTTCTGGACTCTTGGAAAGCCGTACTTTTAACTAGAGAGCTAAAATGGGCAATCCATTTGGCACAGCCTTTAGAAAATTGGCTATGGTGATAAAAGAGACTGGGACACATGTTTAAGGAAGAAAGTGATAGTTTCAGCAATTTAGTATGACAATATAATGAGTTTTCTGGGAGGAAAAAAAAATCAAAACAAAGCTGGATTTCCTTTCCTTCCTCTGACCCTGCCTGCAAATAAATGGTCTACCTTAACCATTTTGCATTATAATTATGATATTTACTTCACTGAGATAGGAAAACTGGATTCAACTGAAATGAAAAACAGCTGCATTGCTGGTCGTCTGAGGGGAAAGGGTAGAGATTAGAGTTGGAAACTTTTTTTAAAATGTGTATTTATATTTTTAAGGCTTTGTTCCTCCTCCCCACCCTCTGCAAAGGATGTGTATACATAAGATTATTTATAGAAGCATGATTTGATTGAGAAAATTATAGCGTTGGGCCATGAGTCTAGAAGAGGGGTCCCATCTGTTAAACACATATCTTAGTGATGCCTGCTTTGTGGCCTTTTAGGCTCTGGGAGAGTCAGTGAGCTGATTTCCGTACAGTTGCAGAGCTGGATATTAAAGTAAACACTGTGGGCACCAGTGCTTTGGTTTTCATCATGGTGGTACAGTCAACAACAGTTCTTTCTTCTCCTTCCAATGCACACAAACGGAATGAATCCACAGCCACACGAGAAGAGTCTTGAATTAGCTCCTTCTGCAGTGGAAGAAGAAGGAAAGACATTTTGGCGATAAGAGCTAACATGGAGAACATATTGAGAAATATGAGGAATCCTTTGAAATAAATTCTTGGTGGTGGTTAAAACAGTTCTTTTATTGAAAAAACAGACACCCAGTGTGCTCGCCTTGTGATTTTTTTTGAAACTATTAACATGACATTCTGAAATGGAATGAGCTGGTTGCATCTCTCCCCACACTCACAGTTTTGGCTGTTTTGATATTAGACTGAAGATTAAAAACTTAATGCCATGAAACTGGCTGGCTGAGTCAAATTAATGTATAATTTGTTCCTTCTTGCTTCCTTCAGATTGCCTAGGCCCTAGGGCATAACAAGCCAGTGGGAACAAAAGTCACAATTGGCAGAAGTCCACATTTGTTTGTCTCTTGTGCTAATACTTTATTGTGGTTATGGGGGCATTAGATTTTCATTGGCTGAGGAACTGTGATGCATGGATTGTCCACACCCAATCCAATTATGGAGGGAACAACATTTCCAGCATGTTGCCATGCAGCTTCCAGGACAGAAAATAAAGTTGTCTCACACGGACAGTTACCTCACGTGGGCTGTAAAGATGGGAGAGTAGTGAGGCAGGCTGAAGACTCCATCCTGGCACACATGGTAATCCCATACCAAAGAATTCAGTGGGCTGAAATGTAATGACTTTAACAAGCAAGGGGTCATAGAGACATGGGGCACTTTCGCACACAACGCAGTTATAGCACTGTGATTCCACTTTAATCGCCATGGCTGCATCCTGTGGAATCCTGCGGAATCCTGTGGTTTGCAGATTGGTGACGTATTAGAGCTCTCTGGCTGAGAATCCTAAATACCCCTCTCTAAACTGCCACTCCCAGGACTCCAAAGGATGTTGTCATGGCAGCTAAAGGGGGATTGTAGCGCTATAATAGTGTTGTGTGAAGGGGCTGACAAAGAGAAAATGGGACTGTAGCAAAGTCTTGCTTAAAACCTTGGAAGTGGAGAAATTGTATGATAACAGCAATTGTATGTCATTTTGTGGAGAGATTTTTGGCTAACAAGTGGGAAACATAAATAAGAAGGTGCACAGTGGATAGGTCTAGAACAGACTTGGAAAAGTCACTCTTGGGGGCTGCTGTTATCAGAATCCTCCAGCCAGCATGGTCAGTCTAGACTTACCTTCTCCAAACTGGCATCCTCCATATGTGTTAGACCACAACTGACATCACCTCGGTCAATATGGCAATGGTCAAGAAGGATGAGAGATGTACAGAATATGGACTGGGGCTGGTGTGGAAGGTAGTTTTGAACAGTGAGGATGCCTAACTTCTTCTGAAAGTTGATTTTGGAGTCTTCTTCAAGCTGAAAATGGTCAGGCTTTCTCTTATCAGAAGATGATATGTCACAGGAAATTCATGATTGTTGCACATCAGTATCCAAACTCTGTGGTATACTTGGGACTTGCTGGGATTCAGCTGCTTGCACTGGCGGAAGGTTGTACAAGCATGACAGAGTGGTATTATTAGTATGGATTAAACATAAAGGAAACACAAGGAAGATGCAATGTGCCTGTCATATGTGTGGAGTTCCATTCCAGGAACCCTCACGTTAAGCAAAAAACAGGAAGTGTTGCGTCCCATCATTGTCAGTGGATACAACATACAGAGCCTGTCCATGCACTGGTTGTGTCCATTGATTATAATAGGACATGATGCTTCTTGTGACTTGGTATTCATGCATGCAAAGCTTGCATGAGAGGAGGACCCATTGTATAGGCCTAAATTTGATTGTTAATGCCAACAAGAAGAGATCGGTTGAACCTATAGGAATACTGTTAGTAAACACTCATGTAAATTCCATTAATTCAGGTGTTCTGCCTTAGTTGGGATGAACAGTTGGGTTTAGCCAGAGGTGAGAATCGTGTAGTCCTCCAGATTTTGTTGGATTGCAACTCTCAACATTCCATTCCACAAACTAAGCTGGATAGGGCTGCAGGGAGTTGCGATCCAACAGGTATGTGGAGGACCACAGGATTTTTTCCCTGGGTTTGGGCCATTGTAAGTTGAGTGGTAAGATAAAAACATAAGGCATTATCTTGCTGAGGCAAGCTGAGGCAGTTTTTTTGGATCAAAAATAAACAAACAAACAAACAAACAAACAAATAAATAAATATGCCCAGCACTCTGTTTCCAGCAGTGTTCAGCCACATATGTCGGAAACTCATACATGGGGGAATGCAGTGACTGTTTGCCCCAGCAATATGAGTCATATTCCCTTGATGCATAAAGAAAATTTCCATTTAGCTATTTAACTCACTTCTAGAGCAGAAATTCTCATTTCAGTGCTGCCAAACAGAACACATGTTTCTGAATAGAAGAAAAATGGCCCTTTCTTTAAGAATAGGTCACATCTTGAACAAAAATTTATTAAAAAAAATTGGGGCAGGGGTAGAGCTGACACCCAACACTTCTTATTTTCCCATATGCTAACATTCCCATCACCCATTCCTTCTGGTGTTTTGCAGGAGGAAATTTCTGTGCTGGTTATGATTTGAAGGAGCTGGCCCACAACCCAAGTTCAATCAAATTGGAACAAGATGTCACGAAAGGTCCTGGTCCCATGGTATGTTCTGGGAAACAGTCCGGAGGGAAATCCCAACAATTCTGTGAAACTGAAGTCCATTTCTGTGGCTGTACTGTATTTTGTTGTGGAAAGCAGCAACACATTTCAGCTAAAGGAAAGGGGAGGGGAGAAAAGAAAGGGATCGACTCTTTTCTAAAGGAAACTAAAACCAAATGGGCTTATTTTTTCAAATTAAAAGTTTTTTGTTGATTTCCAATAAGCCTTGAAATTATTTGCATTGTACCCTGTAATTTTATATTGGGCTGCAAAAAAGCTAGGTCACAGTCTACTGCTAGATCCCTGGCTGAATTGCTGTAGATTATCAAATGTTTGTGATTCCTAACTCAACATAGAGATATATCTCTTAGTTACATCTAAACTGGATTATTTTTCTTTAATGGGCCTACCTTTCAATAGTCTCCGGGAATTACAGCTGATATAGAATACAGCAAGAGTGTTAGTGGATGCTTCCTTACAGGATTGTATCATTCATTTCCTGGACTGGTTACCAATTTGTTTCTGGACACAGTTCAAAGTATTAGTGGTGATCTTTGAATCTCTGAAGCAGGAGTGGAAAACCTGTGGGTAAGAGTGAATTTTCACAATTAAACCTTGTGCACTAGCCACATCTGTTCTTGGAGGTACCTGACCACAATGATAAACATTTTAGTTAAATACTATTTGAAGTTGGGGGGCGGTAGCTAATGCTGCAGAGGACAGGATCAGAATTCAAAATGACTTTAACACAGTAGTTCTCAACCTTCCTAATGCCACAACCCTCAATACAGTTTCTCATGTTGTGGTGACCCCCAACCATAAAATTATTTTTGTTTGTTATTTATTTATTTATTTATTTATTTATTTATTTATTTATTTGTTAGTTAGTTAGTTATTTCCAACATTGAATAGATTGGAAACACTGCCCTAAATCACTGCTTTGGATAGACTTCTTATGCCTAAAAACTGGTAACCCTCCCTCTTTTTTTTAAGCATAGAAAG
Source organism: Iguana delicatissima (assembly GCA_948472985.1). Classification (NCBI taxonomy): domain Eukaryota; kingdom Metazoa; phylum Chordata; class Lepidosauria; order Squamata; family Iguanidae; genus Iguana; species Iguana delicatissima. The sequence goes on from CAOKZL010001279.1 coordinate 241,070, forward strand.
CGTCCATCAGTGTCAGAATTAAGGCAGTAGTTCTAGTTCTGAATGTTAGGTTTCCACAGTTCAAAAAGCCAGTCACTCCCAAAGGCAACGCCAAAACAACCCACATTTTACATGAGGCACAGGGAGGAAAGGACAGGGAAAGAGGAAAGATGGCGGCGACATAAGCAGACGTGTTTTGTTTCACTCCCACCCTCCCTCCCTTAAAGGGAGCACAGCTGCTCAGATGCTCTCACTCCCACGTCGCATGGGCGCCCCTTTCTTCCTCCTTTCATCCCTCTGAGGGCTTGGGAGTGGGGTGCAATACCCGCTGTAGCCTCTTGACCACGCTACACCCATGAGCCCCTCTCGGTCTCCCCACCTCTGTCCCCCCACTCGGCAGGGAAAGACGGAGAAACGTCCCCACACACACCCAGCACGCCTCCTTTCCCCTCCTGCCAGCGCGGGGTCTCCTCTCACCATCTCTGCCCCCCCACCTGGCAGGGAAAGACGGCGAAACGTCCCCACATGCGCCCAGCACACCTCCTTCCCCTCCTGCCAGCGCGGGGTCTCCTCTCGCCACCTCTGTTGCCCCGCCCGGCAGGGAAAGATGGGGAAACGTCCCCACACGCGCCCAGCACGCCTCCTCTCACCTCCTGCCAGTGTGGGGTCTCCTCTCACCACCTCTGCCCCCCCTGCCCGGCAGGAAAAGACAGGGGAACCCCCAGCATGCCTCCTCTCCCCTCCTCCCAGTGCGGGGTCTCAGAAACAGCACTCTCATTGGCTGTGAGGCTGCCTTCTTTCAAAAGGGGGCAGGACGGGATAGAGGAGCGGCCCCTGTGAAATGATCATTCGACCCCCAAAGGGGTTGCGACCCACAGGTTGAGAACTTCTGCTTTAACAGATTATAGCTGGGCCAAAACTAATACAATGAATTTCAACAGGGAGAGATTTAAGGTATAGCACATAGGCATAAAAAATTAAATGCACAGATGTAGGATGGGTGCCACCTGGTTTGACCACAGTACGTGTGAAGAGGATCTAGGAGTCCTGGTAGACCACAAGCTGAATGTGAGTCAACAGTGTAATACGGCAGCTAAAAAAGCCAATGCGATTCCTGTCTGCATCCATTGGAGTATAGTGTCTGGATCGAGGGAAGTAACGGTATCACTCTGTTCTGCTTTGGTCAGATCTCACCTGGAATACTGTGCCCAGTTCTGAGTACCACAATACAAGAAGGATGTTAACAAGCTGAAACGTATCTAGAGGAGAGTAACCAAAATGGTAAAAGGTCTGGAAACCATGCCCTATGAAGTGTGGCATAGGGAGCTAGAGATGTTTAGCCTGGAGAATTGAAGTTCAAGAAGTAACATGATAGCCAGGTGTAAATATTTGAAAGGATGGTATATTGAGGATGAATCAAGTTTGTTTGCTGCTGCTTGAGAAACTAAGACACAGAACAAGGGATTCAAACTGCAGGAAAAGAGATTCCATCTAAACACTAGGAAGGACTTCCTGACAGTAAAACCAGCTCGACAGGGGAATATGTTGTCTTGGAGTGTAGTGGAGTCTCCTTCTTTGAAGCTTTTTGAACAGAATCTGGATGACCGCCTGTCAGGAATACTTTGATTGTGTGTTCCTGCATGGCGGGAATTTGGCCCTTCTGGTCTTTTCCAGTTATGTAATTCTGTGATTCTGCTGTAATGTGCTCTGTTGGGGCTGCCCTTGAAGAATACTTGGAAACTTCATCTGGACCAAACACTGCAGTCAGACTGATATCTGGGGCTGATTGAAAGGAGCGCATCGCTCCCTTGTTTAACTACTTCATTGGCTACCAAATCTACTTCCAAGTAAAGTTCAAAATGCTGGTTATGACCCTATATGGCATGAATCCAAACTATGAAAGAACCTTGAGATCTTTGGTGGATTGCTTCCTCTTGATCATAGCAGGGGTAAAGGGGGAAAAAGAGCCAGTGTAATGTACTAGTTTGAGTGTTGGACTATGACTCTGGAGACCACGTTTGGAATTCCTGCTCAGTTATGGAAACCCACTAGGTGACCTTAGTCAAATCACACTCTCTCAACCGCAGAGAAGGGCAAAGGCAAACGCCTTTAACAAATCTTACCAGGAAAACTCTATGATAAGTTCATCTTAAGGTCGCTGTAAGCTAGAAATGACTTGAAGGCACACAAGAATAACAAGTCTAAGGAGGAGGAAGGGAAAATGAGGGCAGTATGAATTCTGCCCTCCTCATGAAATTTTCCTTTGGTCACCAAATTTCTCGCAGGCTGTAACTTAAAATTTCATTTGAGGATTTAGAAATATAGTTTAGGCATCCAAAGAAAAGGGGCAGGCAAAGTTTCCACAGGAATGATATCACTGCATATGTGAGAATTATAGATGGAAATGATTTTCAGTGGCTCTCTCTGCAGTGTGGAAAATTTGGAGACCAAAGGAAAATTTCATGGAGGGGATAGTTCTTATTTGAAGGGGCAGTGTCCACATTCTTCCCTTTGCCATAGCTACCCCCTGACTCAAGGCGCATTTGGTGGGAATGTGAGAGAGGGCCTTTTTGGTGGCTGCTCCTAGACTCTTTGTAGAGTGGTTCCCTCCTTGGTATTCTTTCATGGGCAGGTGAAGACCTTTTTATTCTAGGCTTTTGGAAAGCAGTCATTGTAAAGAGTGTTATCAGTGTGCTGTGCTATTTTTTAAAAAATTAGGAATCGAGTTTGGTGCTGTGGGTCTGTGACTTCATTTTTGGTACAGAAGATAAATTCTTCATCTGAGATGAACCGAGAGCTACCCCGTTCTTTAATTCTAAGTGTATGCCCATTCCCCTTTCTGATCCCTGTCCTGAATTAAAAAGACAAGCTGATGTAATTCAATCTTCATGAAATCTGAATCTCCCAGACTTACTTGTGTATAAATTGGAACGTGATTATCCTTTGCAAAATCCTTTGGATTAAACACTTGGATCTTGCAATCCGCTTCTTGTCTGGAAAATTCATTTTACAATAAAAACTTGATTGACAAATTCTGTTTACAATAAGATATATTTAGAAATGTGTGTATTGTGAAAAAAAGTTAAAAAATCGTGAACACATATTTATATATAAATTACTGTGAATGCTTAAAAAAAATACATCAATGAAGATATGGATCTAAACAGACTTGTAAATGAGCATGCGCAAAACTGAAAAGTGCTGCAAACAGAACTATCAATAGTTGAGCAGTCTTCGAGAGGGATGGGGGGGCCCACATGAAGTTGCTAGTCCTAATCAGAATAGACCAGTGGTTCTCAACCTGTGGGTCCCCAGATGTTTTTGGACTTCAGCTCCCAGAAGCCCTGAGCATTGACCATAGTGGCTGGGGCTTCTGGGAGCTGAAGTCCACAAACATCTGGGGACCCACAGGTTGAGAACCACTGGAATAGACCCATGGAATCAATAGTGTTTATGTAAGTGTTAACATTCAGCAGTTGATTCAATCGACTCTGGGTCTATCAATTAGCTTTGGGGTAGTCTGGTAGTTTTAATTTTTCTCAGTTTCTCATTTTTCCAATCTTAAATTCAGTTTGCCATGAACTTTGAGATTATTTTTTTTAAAGTTCACATTAAAACTTGTACTCATTTTTTCTGCATTTCTCTTAATGTGTGCATTTTTGTACACAGATATTCCTAACATACAGTACAAATAACTTGTAAGCATTTTTCCTAATGGGCTATGTTTTTAACATTATTTTCACCTGTGCTTTTCTTTGGACTGTACTTAATAGGTACTTTCAGGTATTCATTTTTCAATCATGGAGCTCCATTACAAAACTTAGAGAAGTGTGGGTTTTGTAAGATGATTGAATTTCAGTTTGGCTCTTGCTTTGAAAATTCAGACTTCTAAGTTTGCATTAAAAGGCATACTGAATAAATGTCTTCCCCTTTGCTAGTCTTGCATCGGACAGTGCCTGAAGTTTGTGAAGCAGCTTTCTATGTATGCTGTCTGTCTCTTTTTATACTCTGTTTACATATATCTAAAAAAAGAATACAGAAAAAGGGCAGCTGAAATCCCATAGGCACATACATGGGGAAAAGCCTTATCAAACTCCCTGGGAACTACTTCTGAGCAGACATGTCTATGATTACATTCAAATAAATTTTCTTTTGTCCAAAAGAAATCAAACCCAGATTGCTCTGTTTCCAGAACTTTGACTCTGGAAGAAGTGGAGAGTATGCAAATCTGCAAATATAGTCATTCTTGCTAACAGACCCCTTTCACAATAATTTCACTAGAACAGTGCATTCCCTCTGTATGTCTTCAATATGTCAATACCTATCCGTATATATTCTAAATTTCACAGGGTCCTTCCAGGATGAGATTTTCTAAGCCAGTCATTGCTGCAGTGAGTGGGTATGCTGTAGCTGGTGGAGTGGAGCTGGCTCTCTTGGCCGACCTACGTGTGGTGGAAGAAAGTGCTATTTTGGGACTTTTCAACAGGCGCTTTGGTATGGTTTATGATCTGTATCTTAAAAGATCAGAATGATCCACTGTGGTGTAGTGGTTTGAGTGTTAGGCTACAACCCTGGAGACCAGAGTTCGATTCCCTGCATGGCCACAGAAACCCACTGCGTAACCTTGGGCACATCACACAGCCACAGAAAACTCCATGATAGGGTCACCAGAAGTCAGAAATGACTGGAGGGCACACAACAACAACAACAGCAACAATGTTGATTTCAGCTTTGATTACAATAACTAGGTAAGAAGCAGATTTCAGAAAATTTGTTGCTTGGGACTAGAATCTCCTAGAATCCCCCAGGTGGATTGGTTACTGGCTAGGCTGGCTGGACAGTACTCGGAGCTTTAATCCAAGAAAGTAACTTTTCCAAGCTCTGGTACAGATTACCTGTGTTCATCCACCCTCATCATCATTGTACACAATGTGGCTGTCTTTGCTCTTGATGACACTGACATTCATGTTTGCTTCAAATATTCCTCTTTGTTTTTTTAGGTGTTCCACTGATAGATGGTGGTACTCTTAGATTACCAAAGCTAATTGGTCTATCACGAGCACTGGATCTTATTCTCACGGGGCGGCCTGTTACTGCACAAGAAGCACACCAGTTTGGTCTGGCCAATAGAGTAGTTCCCAACGGACAAGGTCAGTCCCAGATCATTTTTAATAGCTGACTTTCAGCTGATAGGTTTTGTGAAAATTGTTTACAAAATCAACCAGGATGGACTTCAGCAAATCTACTGTAATCTATCGTTTTGAATGGGGCAGTCTTTTGTGTTTTAGTTTCACTGAAGTTAGTTATTAGTAATAGTATTATATTTATTCTCACCTTTTTTTTTTCCTACTCCAGGAATCAACAAGGCTTGTGAAATTTAACAGATGAAGCTAAAATAATTTGGATAATTGCAAATGAATTGTACAAAAGTTAAAAACATAGTTAAACAAAAATAAAATTAAAAGCAGTTAAAACGCAGTTTTTAACTATTAGGAAGAACAACAAATGGCACACAATAGGCCTTTTCTACCTGAGCAGTCAGCCTTTAAAGGCCTGCCAAAATAAAAAGTTCTTCACCCACTTATGAAAGGATAGCAGGGAGATTGCCGGTCTAACGAATATAGGGAGACAGTTCCAGGGCCTGGGAATAGCTGCTGGGAAGGTCCTTCTCCTGAGTTAACATCAGATGTACCTGTGAAGGTGGTGGGACAGAAAAAAGGGCATCCCCAGAAGGTCTCAAGATATGGGCAGACTCACCTAGGGAGGTATAATCCTTTAGATAACCTGAGGCCCATTCTCACTGTAAAGTTGTAGTACTGCTTTAACTGCATGGTTCCATCTTATGAAACTTATAGCTTGTATTTGGTGAGGCAATGGAATGCTCTCGCCCAGAATTCTAAATACCCTTCCCTAAACTGCAAATCTGAGAATCTCACAGAATGGAATAATGGCAGTTAAAGTGGAATAACAGTTATAATTATGTACAGTGAGCCCTCCACTTTTGCAGGGGTTAGGGATGCAAGACCTCCACAAAAGTGGAAGGAATGCAAATAAAACTAAAAATCATGAATGCTATTTTTTAAAAACCTGACTATACTTCTCCAGGAAACTCTAGGTCCTCCAGTGTGATTCTATGGTCAACTTCCAGTGGAGGTGGGCATACAGTTATGCTGGAGGACTTAGCGATGCTTAGAGAAATGTTCTCTCTAGGAGTCTCTAGGTCCTCCAGTGTGACTATGGTCCATTTCCATAGTGCATCATAGAATTGCACTGGAGGATCTAAAGATTCCTAGACAGAACATATTTTTTCCATAGCAGAGGCAAAGAATTTTTTAAAAGTAAATTAATTAATTAACCTTGAATAGTCAAATCTGTGAAGCTTTGAAGCTGCAAAAGGGGAGGTCAACTATAGTAAGAAAGGATCTGGACCTGAGCCGTCAGTGGAATTAAAGGTGTGCAAAAGAATGCAGGGCTGCAGTCTTTGGTGTGGCAGAAGCATCATGAGCATCCTATTGTTAAATAACAGAACACAGGGGAGATGATATTTGGTCAAGGCTGGACCAATAGGCTGGTGTGGAACTAGGACCGCATTCAGAATCAAGTACAGTAGGCCCTCCAGATTCACCAGGGTTAGGGACACAGCACCCCTGTGTAAGTCAAAAAACCATGAATAACCACAGGCAGCTGTGCAGGAGAGTGTGGGAAGGGGAAGCATCTTCCCTTTCCATTACGCTCTTGCCTCTCGCCTGCATGATCATGTGGGCAGCAGCGGCAGGAGAGCATGGGAAGGAAGATTTTCCCTCCCCTTCACTCTCTTGCTGCCCCACCCGCATGATCATGTAGGCGGTGGTGCAGGAGAGCAAATGGAGGAGAACTTTCCCCCTTTTACTCTTCCCCCTTTCACTCCTACAATCACGTGGGTGGTGGTGCAGGAGGTCACCAATGGGGAAAGATCTTCCTCCTTCACTCTGTCTCCCACCCGCCTGCGTGGTTTTGTGGGCAGCAGCAGCAAGAGAGCATGGGGGAGATCTTCCCTCCTCTTCACTCTCTTGCTGAGCTGGAGGGGAGGGGGCAAGTGGGCACTGTGAATAATCAAACCTGTGAGAGTCAAACCCACAAATGAGGGAGGAGGACTGTATTGGTTTGAGAGGCTGAAACAAAGGTGCTTGTTAGTGTCAACTCAGAAGATGTTGAAGATACTGTTCCACAATCTTGCAAGTAACTTAACACATGTGCTAGCACTGCACCCTACCTTGTTTGCTTAGGCATCTCCACAATTTGAAAAAGGAGCAGGGGAAATCCTAACTCTTGTCCATATTACTATAACGCCCTTGGTAGGTTGCTTAGGCAGTCTTATTCACCATATTAATTCATTACACTTCTTAATTAATCATAGGCAACATGTTGCCTAGGGAATTCATGGAACTGTAGTACAAAAAAGTAACTTTTCAGAGCTCCACTTATGTCCTGACTCCTACTTCTGACAATTGGTAGCTCTTTAAAAACTTCATTGCACTTAGAAACCAGAGGCTGTATTTTCTAATTTAGAGCGAGAGTTTGACAGCATGGAAATACATTTCTTCCAATAACAAGGGTGTGCCCTTTCATGAAAACACATTCCTGCTGTGAACCTTTGACCACTGAGAGGGAGCTGCTTCCATAAGGTAAATGTGTACAGCAGGCTCTCTGACCATTTTGTGGAGGTTTTTTTTTCTGGAGAAGGAAGACGCTGGGAATCGGGCTTTACCTCTTTCTGAATTGGCCTGGAAACTGGTTCCAAAGGGTAGGAGCAGCTGCTTTGATTCAGCTCACACTGGTGTGGCTGCAGTTTTCTCAGGATTTGTAAAGAAAACAATGGCCACATGTACTTCATATCTGAATGCAAAACAGGCTTTGCAAGCTGCTGGGAGAGATGTTTGTGTTGTGTTTGAGTATTTTGTTTCGGTGTGTATGTGTATATGAAAAATAAGCTGGGAGTCAAACAAAAAGATACAGATTTGAGGTGTATGTGTGCATGTATGTTTGTTTTGAAGCGGCTCTCTATGCATGCTTGTGTTTTTAAATTAATTATATTATTTTGATTATGGAAGTGTAATGGGGTGGGGGTAGGGATGAGACAGATCATTTGTAACACAGTAGGTTATTCAGTTCCTGCTGAAGCTGTCACCATTCTTCAAGTCCAAGAAGTGACTAACGTCTCCGCAAACTTGCTGTCTATGTCCTCTGTGCATTCTGATATCCGGATTTCTTTTAAAAATATGGCTGTTTTATTTGGCATCAGGGGAGGTATCTTTGGAAATAAACATGAATGAAACCCTGTTTTGTTTACCCTGAGCCAGAGATATTCAACAGCCTGTCCACCCCCTGGCACACTGTGGGCCAAATTCGCTTCCCCCAAAACAATTTTATCTATTTCCTAAACAGCCGTGCCAGAATTAACCATAGATGTTTGGGTATATGTTTACCTAGTTTGAGATGGAAGGAAAAGAAGACATGTTTTCACATATAAAGAATTGACAGTGCAAACCTATAAATGCCCACTCAAAAGAAAGTGCCAGAGAATTCAGTGAGGCTTTACTCCTAGGTAAATGGACAAAGGACTGCCCTAGAGGATTTCCCATACTTTAAATATTATGTCTGTCTTGGAGTATATTTACAACAAATATGCACTGTGAAGGACTTACTGTTTAAAGCCAAGTATTTTATTAGGGGTCAGTTTGCTCAGCCATGAAAACCCACTGCATAACCTTGGGTGCATCATCCACTCTCAGTCCTGGAAAACCACATGTTAGGTTCGCCTTAAGGTCGCTATAAGTCAGAAATGACTTGGAGGCACACAAAAACAACAAATGTGTTGCTGGGGGAATAACACTTCTCAGACTGCTATTGAAGAACAGTGTCAGCTATTTGCTCAAGTTGTAGGACTTTGGACATTGCCATACCTCACTGTTTGTTTGCTTGTCTCAGGCATGCCTATTTTTGGGGAAAGCCCTTGTATCCTCTTGGTTGTCCCTGACAAATCACTGCTTCTGCTTTGTTCAAATTGTTTTTCACTTGGGAGATCTTTGAAATGTCATTACAACAAAATGTTTGTATTTCCCTGTGTCACTGTTAGCTTCTGGACAACTGGCTCAGCAATACACAGGCAATCTTTTTGTGTTTTTCCCCACTATGGTGAGATATATTTTATTTCTCTTTGGAGTTATGATGTCTCCTTAAAGTTGTTATTTCTAAGCTTACACTGCCCATGCAAATTAGAAAAATCTATATTCTTTTTTGTGGTGTGTATGTGTGGGGTGCATTTGTCATTTCCCACCCTGTAGAATCAGTGATTTAACTAGGGACCTTTCCGTACTACCTTGTTAATAGTACTATTATTCCACTTTCAACATCCTGTGGAATTCTAAAGGCCCCTCCCTAAACTGCAAACCCCAGGATTCCACAGGATGTTGAAAGTGGAATAATAGCAGTATAACAGTGTAATGCAGGAAGGCCCTTGCTTGTCTCTTCAGAAAATGGCAGAACACTGCATCCTCTGTCTATTCCTTACATAGGCTGTTTCTGCATTAGACTGTTATAGCGCTATTATTCCAGTTGCAACATCCTATGGAATCCTGGGGTTTGCAGATTTGGGAGGGGCCAAACTTCAGGATTCCATAGGATGTTGCAACTGGAATAATAGCGCTATAACAGTCTAGTGCAGAAATGGCCTCAGTCACCTATCAAGATAATAGGAGTACACTCCAAAAGATAGACAGACAGACAGACAGATAGAAGAATAAAAGGAAAGACTAAGTACACTGGCAGAAATATGTCAAATGTGTCAAATAATAATAAAAAATGTATGAAGCTTTAGAGATATACATTATATATATATATATATATATATCCATTTTGAAGAAAGATGGACATTAGTTGAGCACGCATATTTTGAGAGAAGAAGGTTTGTAGGGAAAGAAGATTTGTTTGATAGAAGGATATAAAGTGCTAGTATTAGGAATAATATCTATGTTATTATAATATTTTGAAATACAAGCTTAACAGAGAGTTTTTGTAATTCTTCTTTATAAATTTATCTCTGAATTAAGAATGATCATGTTATGTTCTTTTATCAACCTATCAATTTTTTAAATAAAAATAATTCTTAAAAAAAAGGTAATAGGAGTAGACTCCTTTAGATCAGTGATGGAAACCAGATGTTGAACTGTCGACATTCCTCACCATTGGTTTTGCTAGCTAGTTCTGAGACGTGCAGTTCAACAACATCTGGAAGACAGCGTGATTCCCACCCTTGTAGGTCTGCCAGCTGAGGAATGTCCCAGGTCTTGAGGTTTCAAGGCCAAAACATGACACCTAGAGACAGCTGTTAATGATGTCATTAAGTGTTGTAAAGTATCAACCACAGTTGTTCACAGCCTATCATTCAAACACCCATTGAGAGAACGTATATTCCTGTTTGGGAATTAAGACAGAAATCTTAGCTGGAGCACCTTTGTCTCCTGCCTGGAGTTGACCCACAAAAACTGGATACTCAGGTCCAGGCTCTGAGATTCAGCGACCCTATATATAGTTGTACCCATGGAGTTCCATGAGATTTCTCCCCAACTAAGGAATCACATGACCTGTGGGCTGCATATGTTTTCCATTGATTTTTGTTTGAAGAGGGCTGTATTTTTTTTTTAAATCAAGAGGGTCACACCTCTCAAAGCCTCCAGGGGGCAGGCTTCTCCTATAAAACAGGGGGCGTAATTCTGCTCTAAAACAAATTGCTACATGTAAAGTTTTTTGTTAAGACCAATGATACATTTTAGCACTCTAGAAATTTGCTGCTCCTCTACCAGTCAGGTCTCAGTTAATTGTACTTCATTCCCTATTTCTTGTTTTCTCTTTGTGTGGCTAAGAAGAATTTTTTGGGTATGTGTGTGTGTTTTTGGAACAGAACCGAAACCCATTAATATCAGTAAATATAGTGCCAAAAACTATTTTTAAGTAGATATATCAGCAGTGGTTCAGAATGCGGTTTTCAAAAAAAAAAAATATATATATATAGCCATTAGCAGCAATGACAGGCTTTTCCCCATGAGGTAGGTGAGCTTTTGGGACAATTTCTAGTCACAGCTACCGCTATAGTCCATCTTGGCCCAGAGCTGACATGCTGAGTGATAGCCTCAGTCATACAAATTATTTCTGTATTACTGAAAGAGGAGGTCGGAAGATCTAGTTTTAACAGCAAAAGCCTAACAAATACAGAATCCTTTGACAAATGCTTTTCAGTTGAATTGTAATACAGAAACCTTCAGTTGGATGAAAAAGAGATTGGAGAGAAGGTTATGAGAAAGCAAGCAGTACAGTCAGAATAAGACTGCCTCCCTTACCATGAAATATATATGTGTGAGGTCACTATTTTTTCTTTGTCTTTTTCTGTATGTCTTCTATATTTTTGATTTGTCATTTTTCTTTTCCCTTCTTTTTCTCTCACCGTGCGGGCCTTCCTTTCTAAATTCAGCTGTGCACCCTGAGGCACAGGACTGCTCTTCCTGCTCCTTCCCTCTTCCCTCTCTTGCTTTTTGTCATGTTTTGTGCCGCTTTTAGCCACTGCCATGCTATGGAGTGAAAAAATCTGGTGAGGAGAGCACTATGTGGGGAAGAGTACAGAGCAGAGAAAACTTTATTTCCCACACTGGATCTAGGAAAATATCCTCACCATTGTATGAAATTTTGATGCAAAAATTATATTTTAGGTTAATTTTTTAAAAAAGTGAGGTAATTGAATATAAGTGGTAGTTGTTGTAGTAGTAGTTGGTTAAGATCGCCTTGGTTAACATCCCTGGTTAACTGTGTATAGATTTTCTGGAAAAATTGTGATATATATTTATATATATATAATCTTTAAAAATGCATATTTATTGCAAATGTTTGTGTTTTTTTTTTTATACTTTATTTTTACATATACAAATATATAATAAAACCATAGCATACACATTATTCTATCAAAGTTATATTACAAATATCATTTTTATATCTATTTACATTTCCATGGAAATGTATTTTAAGTAATTTATACTACATTAATATCATTATTTGTGTTTTTTGTTTTATAAGATATGTTCTTACTACATTAATTTGATCTTGATTTACTAGGACCATTATTCTTTTGCAAATATTTTGATCTGGGAGATTTGGAAAATATTTCTGGGCAAAGGAAGTTGTGCTGCCTGGAATGTGAACAGGAAAATGCTGATACTTCTTACTAAATGCCCCTGCTCTGTATGTTATTGTAAAATAATGCATTCATTTGAAAGTTGGAAAAAAAACAGGCTAAATTCATCAAACCTTTAAATTGGCATACCTGTGGTTGCAATGGAAACAGTTGATCTAATGCCAGAATGTTTGGCTGTATTGATAAAACGGTGAAAAGATTATATATTTGTGTTTCGTAGATTGTATTGAAATGAGAGGTAGGAAAGTGGAATAGAGGCTAATCTCCAAGGACTGCAGAAGCTCAGACATACTTGGAAGCTACCTTCTTTCACTCTTGAACCTACTGTCCTAACCTCAGGAACTATTTTGGGAAGTTTGTCCTTTCAGTTTAGTGGACTCTCTTACTTTATATGAGAGCCAGTTGGTACAGTGGTTTGATTGTTAGACTATGACCTTAGAGACTAGGGTTTGGTTCCCTGCTTGGCCATGGAAACTCACTGGGTGACCTTCGGTACATCATACACTCTCTGCCCCCAGAAAACCGCATGATAGGTTCATCTTAGGGTCACCATAAGTCGGAAACAACTTGAAGGCACACAACAACAACAACAACAACAACAACAACTTACTTTGTATAATCTGGCATGGGGAATAAGATGCTCAGGTCCTGTCTAGTGACAATGGGTAGCAGTCACAAATCTATTGAAATAAAGACTTTGGTGTATGTGTCTCTGACTAGCATGTTATAGCAGTTAGTTAATGTGGTGGGTACCAGATATTTTGCTATCAATGCAATTCCTGGTGGGTGAATGCTGTCAGCTCAAATTTGTACTGGGCTTCATTAATACCAATTATCTTCCCTCCCTGTGGATTACAGGGAATTTTTTGTTGTTGTTGCCCCTAAACAGGTTTTGAAATGCAAGCCCTCTTGTGATATCAATTGAGAACGTTGTTATTGTGTGCTTTCAAGTCATTTCCGACTTATAGTGATGCTAAGGTTTTCTGGAGCTGAGAGTGTGTGATGCACCCAAGGTCACCTGGGGGTTTCCATGATCAAGCAGGGAATCGAACCCTGGTCTCTAGATTTATTCACACAACATAGTGGCATCCAAATACCCCCCTCCTCTGAGCTCCTGAGCTCTGATTTACAACTCTTGTCTTCATTACTTGGTAATAACAGCAGGAAGAGAGGCTTCTATTTTTTTCCTGATATCTAGAACATTTGTTTGTTTGTTTTATATCCCACCTTTCTCCTGATATGGGACCTAAGGTGGCTTACAAATTAAAATAAAGTACAACTAAAGAATTTTATTAATACAAAATAAAAAACAATTAAACTATTTTTATTGAAAAAACTTAGGTAAAACAATTTAATAAATTAAAAATGTCTTTGCCTGCTGGTAGAAAGAAAGCAGAGAGGACCAGGCAGATCTCTCATACGAGGGAGTTCTGTGGCCTGGGGGCAACCATGGAGACATGTCTTCCTTGTTGTCACCATATGAGACTGTGATGATGGTGGGAAGCAAAAGAAAGCCCTTCCCTGAAGACTTAAAACTCACGCAGATTCATATAGGGAGATATGGTCTGGATCCAAGCTGTGAGCAGCTTTACAGGTCATGATCAGCACTTTGAATTCTGCCTGTGAAATAGCCAGTGAAACTCTTTCATCAAGGGAGTTATACATTTGCTGGAATCAGCCTCAGACAGCAGCCTGGCCCTATGCTGTGTGTTAAGCTCAAGGAATCCTGTGAAATGCCCCAAGGTACCTGCCATCCATACTTGGATACCTGCATACCATACAGGATACTTGAATGCTCTGAAAATACTGCAGGTTTGATCTAGGCCCTCTGGTATTCTGTGATGCCAGATTTTGGATTAGCTATTTTATGGAGTACAACTCCCAGAAAAGATTACCATGCTGTTTAGTTATAGCCCCAAAAGTAACTTATCAAAACTGTGCTGGGAAATAATACTGAGCTCACAGAGAAGCCTCCTTGTCACTATGAAAATTGCCATATTTTAGGGATGGGGCTCCTTCAGTGTTAGGGAACAGAAACTGAACTGAAGGAATTTCAGTGGAGTTTAGCTCATTTAGTAATTATTTTGGGAAATCCCTTTCCCCATTTTGAACTTAAGTAAGTAAGTCTCAGTTTTTTGCCCTAGTGTCTGATCTGAGAATGATCTCACTACTTGGTTAGCTGTGTTATCTCTAATATGCAGACAGGAAATGTGATGACCCACCTACAGGCTGTCTACAACTAATCTGACTCATTTTTTTTTCTTTGCCTGGAATGTCACTTTTCAGAAAGGAACTAGTTACATTACTCATTACTCTGATTACTCAAGAGGGCCCAAGTTGTTACTTATTACTGCAGTCCAGAAAGTGACTTGCTGAAGTATTATTATCACATTAACATTAATGCCACTAAAAAATACAGTAAAATCCTCTCTGGTTCTTCCATCTCCCATCGCCTTGACTGTCCTTCTGGATTCTTTCCTTTCAGTCACATGGGCTCAGCATAACAGACCACATAGCTGCCATGTGCACTTTGTACAGATTATTTGGGTGGACCTGCAGAATTGTCACTCAGCCCTTGTTCCTTTCCCATTTTCCTTTCACCAAATCAATTGCTCTGCATCTTATGCTTGAACTAGCCTCAGGCATGGATGGATAGAAACTCCCTCTTCTCCTATATATATCTCCTATAAACTCTGGACCTTTTCACACTACATAGTTATAACACTGTGATTCTGCTTTAACTGGCACGACTCGTCTTACGGAATCCTGGAGCCTGCAGAGAGAGAGGGGTATTTAGAATTTTCAGGTCAGAGAGCAATAGCATCTCTGACCAAACTACAAACCCCAGGACTCCATAGGGTGCAGCCATGGCAGGCAAAGTGGAGTCACAGTGATATAATTGCGTAACATGACAGGGCCCTCTCTCACACAGCTCACACCAACTTAGCCAGTTCAATTGCACGCCCTGTGCCACTGTTTGGAGCAAGCTAAAAGCCTGGCAAGGCATCCTTTACACCTTCCTCAAGTACTCCTATTGACTCTTTTTCTTTCCAGTAGCACCAACAGTGTCTTTCACTTGGGTAGAACGGAGGAAGGCAGAAAAGGCAGGATAACTTTTTTTTTTTTTGTAGAATTCCAGCTTTCTAAAAATTGTGTTCAAAGGAGGGTGATGAAAATGGTAAAAAGTCTGGAGATCATGTTCTATGAGGAGCTGGGAATGTTTAGCCTGGAGAAGAGAAGGTTAGAGGGGACATGACAACCATGTTTAAATATTTTAAAGGATGTCATATTGAAGATGGAGCAAACTTGTTTTCTGCTGCTCCAGAGACTAGGACGTGGAGCAGTGGATTCATACTATGGGAAAAGAGATTCCACCAAAACATTAGGAAGAAATTCTTGGCAGTACAAGCTGTTGAGCAGTGGATTACACTGCCTCAGAGTGTGTTATAGTTTTCTTGTTTGGAGGTTTTTAAACAGGAACAGGATGGCCGCCTGTCAAGAATGCTTTGATTGTATATTCCAGCATGGTAGGGGGTTGTACTGGATGGTACTTGTGGTCTCTTCCAGTCCTGTGATTCTATGATTTCTTCTATGATTCTAATCTGAATCTCTAATACAGTTCATGTTTTCAGTAGTGGATGCTTCTGGTAGCCAAGATGAGAGTTATTTTCTGATTTAAAATCACTTGCACATCAGAACATTTGCTTTCAAACTGACTGTAAGAAGGATTCATCCAAACAGAAGCCTGCTTGCTGTTGCATTGCTAAGCAATGCACCAATTTAAAAAAAACAACACTCCTAGAGCTGGGGCTCAAGTGATGATGAAATAGGCTGCTTCCTGCACCTTGTTTTAAAAGTTTGGTGGAGATTCCCATGTTTTCTTTTTAATGCCCATTTAGGAATGGGAGGGATGTCTGAAATGGAGCTGAATGCTATAAAACTGGACATGGGGCCTGCTGGCTTGGCTGCAGGATGCATGTTTGTCACTTCTCCCTGCCTTTCTTTGATTAATTGCTTGTGCTATGCTTTCTCCCCACTTTTTGACACATAGCTCTATTGCTCTTGTCTTGCAGCCCTTCAACACGCCATTGAATTGGGAGAAGAAATTTCAGCATTTCCACAGCAGTGTATGCGAATGGACAGAAACTCTGCTTACTACAATTCATTTGAAGCTTCTTCATTCGCAGAAGCCGTTCAACATGAGTTTGACGCAGGAGCGCAGGTGATATTAAAGGAATCAGTTCCTGGTGCTAAGAAATTCAGCTTAGGACAGGGGCGTGGTGGAGCAAAACTGTAAAGAGTTAATTTCATCTTTGCTTGAAAACATATGCTTTAAGGTAGGGCTTTTTAAAGCTTCTGTTGCAGTGACAAAGTAATTAAGCCAGAGCTTGGAAACATTCCTTTTTTTTTTTTTTTTGGACTACAGCTCATAGAATGAGGATTCTATGAGCTGTAGTCCAAAAAAAAAAAAAAGGAATGTTTCTGAGCATGGTCACCAAGCTTGCTGCTTGAATATTATAAGCTCTGTAGTCCAACAAAGTAACTTTCCCAGGGTCAGCATGCATTATCCCTGTGTTTGAAATGCACACTGTGTAACTTTTTGTAATCTGTCTTCAGTAGTGGCAAATTCAAACTTGTGCCATGGCTAGTGAGAGCTATTGTTTTAAAACATGAGTTAATCACCAGTCATTTATATATGTAAGGCCTTAAAATGGTTGCACAGTGGCTGGTATTTTAAAATACTTGACAATCTGTGTTAATTGCTGTCTCTGACATTAAATCTTCTGTGGATTTTCCTTCCCCCCCACTCATTTGCACTGAAATATGTTGCTTCCTCTACCCAATAAATATCATTGACAACTAATGTAACTGAAACCTTAATAATGCTAACAGGGAGATAATTTCCATACATTCCAGTTCCCAAAGGTGTAAGCCCATTCTGGTATGGTCACAGGTATACACAGTAGTTCTTCAGTCATAACTGTATATTTGTTACTGAGGTGAGGAAGCTGCTCCTTCTGTAATTGAAGAACACACACATGTTGGAGTTCTATGCATCCACTCTAGTCAATGTGGGCCTTTGGAGAGGGCTGGATGTGGTTTTAAAGACTGGAATCTATCTTCTTGAGTAGGAAGAAATAACGAAATTTTAATTGCTTTTTTACATAAAGGAAGGGTGGAGAACATGTGGCCCTCAGATGCTGTTAGACTCCAGCTCCCATCAGACTCAGTCCACATGGTCAGTGGTTAGGGATAATAGAAGCTGTAGTCCAGGCAATCCAGGTGGGGTGTGGATTCTCCAGCTATGGCCTTGGTATCTATCACAACTGCACAATTAACAGTATACTGATACTTATTTAACTGCCATGGTGCCATCTTATAGAATCCTGGGATTTGTAATTTTGTGAAGTATTTGAAAATCTCTGCTAGAGAACTCTTGTGCCTCACCAAACTCATCAGGTCATTTATGAATAGTTAAAAAGCCCGAGTTCCAGTAAAGATCCTTAGGGAACCCACCATAAAAAGAACATAAGAGGACCTCTCTTACCTCATGATGCTACGTTTGCTCAAGGGCATTTGGTGAGAGACTTTGTCAAAAGCCTTTTGGAATTTTAAGTAAATAATGTTACTGAATCACCCGTACAGATATTTATGGACTCTGTCGAAGAACTATTAAAGATTAATGCAACAAGACTTACCATTGCAGAGCTTCCTGCTATATACGCCTGACAGTATTATTTTAAATAAAGCTTTCCACCAGTTTTTATCAGAACAGGTGTTAAGCTAACTGGCTTGTAATTTCCTAGGTTCCCAAGGGTCCCGCTTTAAAATCTGGTGTTACACTGGCCACTCTTCAGTCCTCTGGCATAGAGGCTCATTTTAGAGACATGTCATATATTTTTGGTCAAAGATAAGCAATTTCACATTTGAGTTTTTATAGAATTCTTAGATGAATACCATCTGGATAAAATGATTGTTTTTTTAATTTGTTAGAAGGATCTGGAACTTCATCTGTTGTCACAGCTACGTCTCACCTTCCCAGCTTCCCTTCTTTAAAATATCAACATGGGCATCTGGCCTACTTCTTTTGCAGTGAAAACAGATGAAAAGAATTAATTTAGTTGTAATCTCCTTGTCCTCTTTTAGCAGTTTTTAAATTTTCTTGTTGTTTCCCTCTCTCATTATATCATCTCATATATTTCTGATATACCTGAAGAATTCTTTATTCATGGTTTTGATGCTGTTAATGATAAACTCCTCAAAATGCCTTTTTAATCTCCCTTGCTTGCACTTTCTTTGTGCAGCATGGTGTTCCTTTGTATCGTCCTCGCTTGTGCAGGACATGAGCCTTCTTTTCCCTAGCAGCTTACTTATTGCTCATGTTGTTTCTGGCATATGGCAACCCTAAACTGGGGCTGGAAGTGTATGACATGCTCAAGGTCACCCTGTGAGTTTCCATGATCAAGTAGAGCAGTGGTTCTCAACCTGTGGGTCCCCAGATGTTCGTGGACTTCAGCTCCCAGAAGCCCTGAGCATTGGCCATAGTGGCTGGGGCTTCTGGGAGCTGAAGTCCATGAACATCTGGGGACCCACAGGTTGAGAACCACTGAAGTAGAGAATCGAACCCTGATTGCCAGGGTTGTAGTCCAATTCTCAAACCACAATGGATTACAAAGCCCTAATATTTGTTGCTTTGGGCTAGTAGGATTTCAACCTATTTGGAAACTGTCAGGTTGGAAAAGATAGGTTCCCATCTTACAACCTGTTCATTTAAGCTGCGTCAGTAATTTGCTGCTCACTTCTCTTCTTTCTGCTGTGTCCCACCACCATGTTAACATGTACACTATTCATTTGCTGTTTAGACACCTTCTTTGGTAAAGGTTAATGAGAAGTGATGTTGAAGGTTAGTAAGGAATGATGTTTTAATTAAAAGTAGCACACACTGATCCACAGCAACTACAGCAATAAGTAGCAATAAGAATCAAATCCTGGTCTCCAGGGTTATAGTCCCATGTTCAGACCACTATACCATGCTGACTTGCTGTTTGTTAACTGAGTTGGTGACTTCTTGGATTTTTATGCTATCTTTCCCAACATTATAGATATAGATTAACAATAATGAATCATATGGCACCTTGAAGATCAGTTTTGTTTTGTTGGTCAGAAGGTTTCTATACACAAGCAATCAGACTTACATTCTGGTTTTAAAAACTGAATGAATGAAAAGTTAAACTCTTAACTTGGCTGAGGTCTTGGTCTGCACTTTAGTTGAAAGACCTAATAACATATGCAGTCATGAATCTCACTGGATTTCTCTGAGCAAGACATTGTGCAGTCTAACTTACTTAATCATCTGTAGTGTTGTAAATAAAATGAGATTTTTTTATGCCAACCTGAGCTTCTGGAATGAATGATGAGGTACAAAAGTAACAGATACATTAAAAAGATTGTTTCCAAAGGGGGTAGTTGTGTTCATTTACTGCAGGACAAAGTGTCCTGTGACATCTTAAAGACTAACAAATGTATTATAGCGAAAGCTGTTGTAGACCATATGGTTATTTAAACACATGTTCTTATATCTTAAATTTCTCTGGTGATGGCAGATGTAGTCATGGATGTATTTGCAGTACATCACTAAAAAGAAATGACACAGTTTCTGAGTATTAGAACAGACAGTACCTTGGCTTAGGAGCACGGATTTAAAGAAGTTAAATCAAAAAGCAAAGACTTATTTTTTTTTTAAAGCTGACCCTGGCTGACCACCAGATGTCCCCACGAGTAGGAAAATGTGATGTTCCTAAAGCTATTCTGTAGTCTGCCTTCAGAAAACGGTTAAAGAGAGAACAGTGAAAGGAAAGCTTGAGAGACAGAGAGAGAAAATACCCAAGGTGAAACATTGTTTTATTAGCACTAGTGTTTAATTTTGTAGGTTGAAACCCCTCACAAAACCCCTTTCTGTTTTGTATGTTTCCTGTACCTAAAAAGAATTTTAAAACCTCTTTATAGTTCAAAATTTTAATTTCAAACAGGAAAATGTTAAGTTGGAAGGTGTATCTGTGATGTGCCCTTCATCAGTTCTTTGATGATAGTGAAACATCCAGATGGACTCCAGAGCACATCTAAAGTAAGTTGCAGAAAATCCTGACAATAGTCAGAGCACGGTACTGTATGGGGCTCGGATACCCATATACATCATTTTGTGACATCATAAATACAGTTAACTAAGTACACATCACTCTTGCCTGACATCAAAACAACTGTACTCGGTGCAGATAGGAAAGATGCCTACTAAAATGAATCTGGAATGAAAACTGAAGGAGGAGGATTCCTTTGAGGCCTGGAGGAAAACTGTGATTTCAAAACCTATCAAGCTGCCACAGGTACAATTCCTCATTCAGCTGCTAGGTGCCCATTTGGCTGAAGGAAAACAAACTGCTTTGGACAGAGAGAGAACTCTGCGGAGATGCATGTCCCTCCACCATGACTTCAATGGCGGAATGGGATATAAGAGAAACTCTCTAGCTCTGCTCCTTTTTATTCAGATGCGAGCATGTGAGCTTAGCACTTTTTGC
Organism: Iguana delicatissima; assembly: GCA_948472985.1. Taxonomy (NCBI): domain Eukaryota; kingdom Metazoa; phylum Chordata; class Lepidosauria; order Squamata; family Iguanidae; genus Iguana; species Iguana delicatissima. The sequence continues at coordinate 261,842 of CAOKZL010001279.1, forward strand.
TCAGTGATGCTTCATGTTCACCCTCTGAATCAAAGACCAAGTTTCTTCTCAGTAGCTTCAGAGTCAAACGACAGTGTTCACACTTTGGCCAAAATCTTGTTGTTAGTCCTGACTAGAGTAGACCTGTTGAATCAGTGGGATTTACCTATGTATGGACTTGCCACTCAACAATTACTCAATAGGTTTACTTTAATTGGGACTAACCAGCAAAATTCAGGCCTTCCTCTTCATACCGTTTCTCTCCCCAAACCCTAGATATTGAGGGTGATTAGTTGGTGTTGGACTGGGACCTGGAAGATCCAGGGTCAAGTTCCTATTAAGTTGTGAAGCCCACTGGGTGGTATTGGACGAGTCATCTCTTTCAGCCTAACCTATGAAAGAGGGTTGTTATTGTGAGAATAAAGTGGGGAGGAGGAGAGCCATTGGAGGAAAAGTGAGATATAGATGACAAAACAACACTGTTCAGCTAGACAGCTATTGCTACAGTCACTTGCCTCAAACTGAAACATTTCCTGGGAAAAGTAAGAATAACTAAGACTGTGCATGGAACCCAGGAAGAGCTGAGTAAAGGTAGGGGAAATGTTTTCCTCGTTGTTTTGTCCTGTGTCCCATCTGAAACATTTTGCGGTGGGAACCCATTTGGAACAACTAATTTGAAGTAATGGTTATATCTTATTGGTTGCATATGCATTTTACAGCTCACAGTTATTTCTGTTCATCCAAACTATAGTGATTCTCCATGGTTAATCTCTCCAAGGAATATAATCACTCAACACAGGTTGGACAAAGTTGTAAAGTTAATTACATAGGACTACACAATGGGATGTACAGCGCACTGTGGTTTGAAGGCTACTTCTAAATCTTTCTTGGAGCTTGAGCAAATATCCTAGTAGATTATTGGGCAGAGTTGGGGAATGTTTGGCTTGCCAAATATTTTAGCCTATAGTGCCTACAATTCCTTCCGATGGGCCATGGCAAATTGGACTGATGGATGTTGTAGGCCAAAACATCAGAGTTACTAAGATTTCCTATCTTGCCCTGGAGGAAAAGTTTGAAATGGAAAAGAGAACAATGTTTTCCCATCCACAACATTGCAGATGCTCTTATAAAAGTTAGAATTTCTCAAAGTCATTTTTGTCCCTTTCCCATCTGTATTATGAGCGAGGAGCTAGGCTGGGTTCTGCCTTGTAAGGTTATTGCAAAAATACTGAACAATATGCATTGTTGTTGGAGTAATATTTAGTCATAAGGCATAAGTATATTTAGAAATGTAAGTGAAACTCTGTGCGAAACTTACTGTGTCTACTTTATTTGGCTTACTTGTCATGCAAAGGAAAATATGCTTGTTATCCAAAGAGATCTTTTGGAACAAACAAAGATTAACTACTTAGTTTATGAAAAAAAAGCTGAGTTTTGAGTCCATGGATTTCCTGTTAAAGTTATTCACAGGTTATTATACTTCCTGTTAACTAGGCTGCTTGTGAAATAAGATACATTGTTTTCAGTATGAGGGCCTCCATAAATAAGTTGTAGAAAAGAGGAGGAAACACATGTGAAGAAGTATATAAACTTATTGTGTCTGATTGTCTGCCCAGGAATTTATTCACATTACATGGCTGGCAGTCATTCAGCAAGGGCAAAATGTTCATAGATTCTTAAGTCACGTTTTGATGTGGATGTGCTCTATGGCCCAGTGTAAGCTCATTTTATAAGATGGTAAAGCACATTTGATTAGGGTAAACAAGCTCTTGTATTGTCTGTGTGGAAGAAAAGGGAATTTCAATAGGTGCAGATTCTCTCATTCCTTTGTAGCACTGTGGTGTGGAACACTCGCACCTGTTGAAATTCCTGCTTCTTTTGTAGGTTTAAAAGTGTGTCTGCTATTTGTTTGTTGGAACTGGTTACCTCTATTTTTAACAGAGAAGGTTTACAAGTAAGAGCTCTGATGTATAAGTTTAATCTAAAAAGTTGCAGTCTCTAAATCTTTTAGTCTAGAAGAACTTCACTAAGAACAAAGTGAGATAAGGTGGGTCAACCCACTCTCAGAAATTCTGAGAAATGTTCAAGTTGCAAGTCTTTACACATAGTATATCTGATGCAGCCAAGCACTAAGGAAAGATGCTTTTCATCAGGAGATATTAAGAATGCTGAATGAACATAAGGTATTCTTATCAACAGTCAGACTTCTGTGGAATAGTCTAATTGGGTTTTGTGGAAGTACTAAGCACTTGGTTCAGTGGTTCTACACTTTTTTTGGGTGGTGGTGCTGGTGTCGTCACGGACTCCTTTGAGACTCTGGTGAAAAGTATGGAGCCCTTCCACAGAAAAATACATTTAAATATATGCACATTAAATTTTCCATATAGTTCATTTTATTGTATTTGACCTTAATTTCCTTCATATAGACTACTCCAGAATGAAAAATTACAGCAAACACTTGAAAACACTGTATTTTTAACATGTAATTCAGCTTGACAGGGAAAAAAAAGAAAATAAGAGAAGGAAATGGAAGGGGAAAACATCAGTTTTTTGTGCCTGGTTCATTAACCCCTCTAGGGGTCCATGAAGCCACATTAGGAACCCATCGCAGATAGTTTGTTGTTATCTGCTATCAAGTCGACTTCAGCTTATGGCGACCCTATTGGACGAGAGAAGTCACTCTATTATCAGATACCTTGTTCATGTCTTGTTGATTCAGGGATGTGTATCTAACTTATATTAGAGTGCTTTGCATGTATGTATGAAGGGTAGTTCTATTAAAGAACCATATTAAACTTTGTTTCAGTTAAGTCTAACTTACAAGAGACCTTGATCTATTTGATTTCTACTTTTTGAGACATGTTGTTGTCCTTTGCTGCTGGCAGCACTAGCTTAAATCCTATTAGTCCCACTAGAGTAGACTTATTGAATCAATTGTTGAATGATGAGTTAAGCCATAAATAAATTTCACTGATATAATAGGTCTGCTCTAATTGTTACTAACTATAGGCTTTAGGCCATGGTGCAATAACAGTAGAAAAAGAAGACATAAAAGATGTTTGTGTGGAATGTGCTTCCCCCATCTGAACTGCTAGAAAAACCAACCAGGTCACATAAGAATTAATATTGCTCTAAGTCATATGTGGGCAACCTGTGGTGCTCCAGCTGGTTTTGGAGTGCAGTTTCTATCATTCCTCACTGTTGTTTGTGCTGGCTAGAGCAGGTGGGATCTGCAGCCCAAAAACCCTGGGGTGGACACAAATTGCCTGTCTTTGAGTAAAGGATTCCCTGGGTGAGTTTGTATAACCTTCTCAGTTATTATAACAGAGAAAATCAAAGCACCAACATAACATGCCTTAGGGAGAGGAAAGTGCCCTTCTCGTGTTTGTGGAGAGGATGAGGACTCTAGTGACCCACAGGTTAGTATTCAAGGTTATCTAGGGATATTTTCCAGGGTTCTAACTTCCACACAGCTCTCTTTACTTGGAGCAGATACTCAGTAAGAGCAGCTGTGGGGCTGACACTGCTGCGGCTTGCCTCTTTTCTTCTTCCTTGGGGCTGTCACGGTGAGGCTTTTGTATTGTTGTGTGTGAACCCCAAGGTGAATCCATCATAGAGGTTTCTTGGCCAGGTTTGTTCAAAGGGATTTTGCAGTTGCCTTCCTCTCAAGCTGAAAGGGTGTCACTTGTTCAAGGTTGCCCAATGAGTTTCCATGGCTGAGTAAAGATTCCTGGAGTCCTAGCCAACACTTAAACCACTACAGCTTGCTGGCTCTTGGAGCTTTTGCCGCTGCATCTGAATCTGTGCTTCAGACTACCTGAGGTCAAGGAATGGAACATCTAGGTGAACCTTGTGCAAGAGATTTCCCACCCTGAAGAGCTCTGTGTAGCCTGGAAATCTACATGTTATGCTTCTGTTAAGTTAGCATAACTATTTTTAGCCCAATAAATATTAATGTATCCCAGAAATCTGTGCCTGTCAGTTTAGTAATATCTGTACATGGGCAAGCACACACAGGATTGCCCACTGTTGCCAGTATGCTCTCTGAACAAATTACCCATTTTCATTCCAAGTTCCTCATTATGTATTGCTTATTTTTTACCTTCCTAATTTTCCCCTCCTTTTCTCATTCTTTGTTTTCTGATTCACTAAAAAAAAAAAAGCTTCAGAAAGCAGCAGGGAAAAAGACCCCCCCAAGTACCAAATATATCCAGTTGAACCTGTGCCTGTTTATTCTAGAATACTCTCCTGCAATGATGATAATAATAGTTTCTAAATCACTGATGGTCCAAGACTTCAGTTGGTAATACCTAGTAGGCTGTGAAACCACACCAAAGATGATGAGGAAGACGATGATAAGTAATAATAACAGTAGTAGTAGTAGTAGTTGAGGGCAAGCATGATGCAGTGGTTTGAGCATTGAACCAGGTTTCTGGAGATCGGGGTTCGAATCCCCACTCAGCCATGGAAACCCCTTGGGTGACCTTGAGCGCATCACACTCTCTCAGCCTCAGAGAAAGACAAAAAAAATCTTGCCTCTGGAAAAAATCTTGCCGGGAACACTTTGTGATAAATTCGTGTCAGGATCGCCATAAGTCTGAAACGACTGGAAGGCGCACAACAAATCTTATACTACTTCCGTCCAAGTTCTGGTCCGGAGAAGAGAAAACGCGAGCCTATTCCCGCCCTAGTCTTGAGGTTTCCGTTCGGGCAGCGTCTCTCTTTGGTCTGCGTTAATCTTTATCGGCTTATCTCATTCTGGATATAAACAGAAGCGGAACCCATCCGAACCCCAGCCAGCCCCGGGCTGCGCGGGAACCCACGCCCCCTCCCGAGGAGGAGAGGCTTCACAAATGACGGACAGGGACGGCGAGCCTCTTTTAAGAGTTGCCTCCGCTGCCCATCAAAAGGGGGGAAAAAACACCCCAAATTAAGCGAGGAGGCGGGGGAGGAGGAGACGGAGGCGGGCGCTGCTGCCGCTGCCCGCTGGATCGTGGTACCTGCTGCCGTGCAACCGCGGGGGACTCCAGAGGAACACCGCTGGCCGCGACGACGAGCGGGGAGCGCGCGCGATTGGGATTGCCTTGAAAACCCGCCTCCGTTTTCGCGCAAACCTGTGAGGGAGGAGGGGCGCCGGCGGCGGCGGCGGCGGGAGGAGCGGTTGCGGGGGAGCCTTAAACAGGGAAGCTGCTGTTTTGATTTTATTTTCTAAGGGCTTTGCCTCCTGCGGAGGGAGGAAGAGAAAGGGAGGAAGGGAGTTCATTTCTAGACATTTCTTTTTTTAATCCTTTCCCATTCCTCAGCCTTTCCGAACCCTCCCTCCCACAAGCTCGGTCCGAAACTTTCTCGCTTCCCTCGCTGTAGTCCACTGCGGTCCGGGGGTGGGAGAGTTGCTTCTCCCTTGCTCTCAGCTGGGGGGAGGGGGAGGAGGAGAGGAAGAGGCGCAAACAAGCCTGCCGGCTCTCCCGGCTGAGGAGAAAGGCGGGGGCCAAGCGGAATTAGACCACGGGGCGAGCGGCGGGGGGGGCGGAATCCCCGAAGGAGGCCAGCGCCGCGCTGGCGACGGAGGTGAGGGAACTTTGCACCTGAGCGGGACGCTCCTCTGTCCCCTCGTTCTGGCGGAGAGGGTGGGGGAGGCGGTAGAGGAGACCCCCCCTTGCAACACCCCCGCGGGGTGGGGTGGGGGGTATGGGGTTAAAAGCGATGAGGGAGGCTCCACAGCCTTACCTTCCCCTCCAATGAATTAACGCCCCCACCCCGAGGGAAGGGGGTGGGAAAGGAGAGGGAGCCGAAGGAGGGACGGAGAGAGACACGGGACTGCCGCCGCCGCCGCGGCGCGCCTCAGCCCTGAGTCCCGAACGGAGCAACAGGTAGGAGGCGGAGGAGAGAGGCGGCGGGGAAGCGATGCCTCTGAGGCTCCGCTGGCTGTGGTGGTGGGCGCTGGTGTGTAGCAGCAGCGGTTGCTGTTGCTCCCCGCCGCCGCCGCCGGTGCTGCCCCCCTTGCCCGCCGCGGGGGCGCTGCTGCCGGGTCTCAGGAGTCCGCCCGGAGACGGCGGCGCGAGGGGGAGCGGCGGCAAGGAGCAACCTCAGGCGCCGCCGCTCTCCACCTCCTCCCCGGCGGGGTTCCTCTACCGGCGCCTCAAGTCTCACGAGAAGCGCGAGATGCAGAAGGAGATCCTGTCCGTGCTGGGCTTGCCTCACCGGCCCCGGCCGGCGCACGGGCTGCAGCCGCAGCCACCGCCGCAGCAAGACGACGGAGAGGCGCCCCTGCCGCGGCAGCAGCGGCGCCCGCAGCAGTTGGCGCCTCCGCCGGGCAGGCTCAACTCCGCTCCCCGCTTCATGCTGGATCTGTACAATGCCCTGTCCAGCGAGGAGGAGGAGGAGGAGGAAGGGGCAGAAAGAGAGGCCGAGTCCCGCGGGAGCGGTCGCCGGGACCTCCCCACCGCGCACCCTCTGCCGCGCAAAACTCTCCTCAGTCACCCCCACCCGGGAGCCTCCGGCGGCGGCGGCGGCGGCGGCGGCGCTTCTCCCGCCCTGGCCAGCTCGCAGGACAGCGCCTTCCTCAGCGACGCCGACATGGTCATGAGCTTCGTCAACCTGGGTGAGTTGGAGGATGTGAAAAGGGGGCGGAGCCTTCGGGGAAGCTCCCAGGAGCACCTGTTGAGCCGTCGCGTGTGTGCGGACACGTACCCGGGCGGGCGGCCGGGCGGGCGGCCGGGCGAGCTGTGCAAATAGAAGGCTGGCGGGCCCCCTCCTTGGGTTGTGAACTTCCCCCGCGCCCACGCGCTGCCCTTCTTCAAGCGTTGGGGTTCGCGGCAGGGGACAGATATCTAAATTGCCTCCAGGCTTTGTTGTTGCGCGCCTTCAAGTGGTTTCCGACTGCTGGCGACCCTAAGGCGAGCTTGTTACGGGATTTTCTTGGCAAGACTTGTTCAGAGGCGGTTTGCATTTGCCGTCTTCTGAAGCTGAGAGAACGTGACTTGCCCAAGGCTTCCCGATGGTTACCATGGCAGAGCAGGGATTCGAACCTTTGTCTCCAGAATTGTAGTCGAGCGCTCAAATCAGAGCTCTTAGGTAATCTGCTTCCTGTTTTCTGAATCTGGCAGGTGCCAGGCTATGGAGAGGGAATGTCATGTGCACAACATAGTCCTGAGAGTAGATCCCTCTGTTGTTACTACTAGCCCCGTCGTCTGCTTTAAGATAAGTCTGGTATTTCAGCAACTATGAGATGCCATTTCTTGGAAGAAGGAGTGAAAAAGAGTATTTATGGGTTCACACTAAGTGGCCACTTCAGTAGTTATCAATGGACCACTGTTCTCATAAGTAGAAGGAACATTTGGCTCCTCTTTCTCCACCCTCTGCATTATATAACAGACTCCTTTCAAATCAGAGCTTGGTTTAGAAGTGAAACTGTATATTACTGTTCAGGAGTTTGCATACTTTCTTGACTAGATAATTTGGAAATTGTTTTGCTTGAGCAAGACCCCTCTGTAGAATCTCCTGATTCAAATCATCCCAGAGAGACCACTACTGAGGTCTTGGAAAGCCCCTGATGCCTGAGCTGGTTATTAGTTCCCAGTTCCATATTTGCACAAAAGTTCAAAGACCTCAAACTCACTCAACTGAATAAAGACCTAAAAATTACTATGTCTCTGCAACCTAACCTAAGCTTGTTTCTCTAGCCCAGTGGTTCTCAACCTGTGGGTCCCCAGATGTTTGTGAACTTCAGCTCCCAGAAGCCCTGAGCATTGACCATAGTGGCTGGGGCTTCTGGGAGCTGAAGTCCACAAACATCTGGGGACCCACAGGTTGAGAACCACTGCTCTAGCCCTTGGAGGAAAACAGCAAGAGCATCCAGTGCTTCTAGGGACTATGAAGTATCATTATGTGCTCTTCATCATTTTGTAACAGCTTCCCCATTCCTTTTAAGTTACCCCAAATCACTGTCTATGCTTCTTGTAATTCGCGGGTGTTCAGTTCCATTTAGCCATGGTACTGACCATGGTACTGTTTACATGCTGCTTTGGCTGCCTTGGAATAACTAACTGATTTTAAACCTCTACCTAGTGTCTGTTTCCTTCAAATATAGATTGCAATCATGCCTTGATCTAAGACTAAGGAGGGAAAGGATTGTTCACTGGAATAAATAGCTGTATACTTCGCACTGCAGTGCTATATACCACGTATCTGAGAGTAATGTTGCCTCTCATGGGCACCTTACTCATGGGAAATGACTTCTGAATAAACATTTATAAAACTTTTTTGTTAAACTCTTATTTATGAGATAAGTGAGAAGTAATATCAAACTGTATCTTGCCCAGTACTTTCTGTTGTGACTTAACACTACAGTGACTTTAGGATTTAAACAGAAGTCCTTCCTAGCCCTGTTAAAATACAGTCTTTTCAATACCAGGGATTTAATTTAGGGCTTTCTTCATGCAGAACGCATTCTTTGTTGCCACAGTATGACCTCTTTTCAGGCATTTTTTCTTCTGTGTAATTCATGAGCCAGCACATTCTAGATTGCTTTACACCTGCAAATGTCTTGATTTTGATTATTAAAAATGTCAGTGATGGTGAGTTCATGTGATTACACTCTGACATGCTGTCTAAGTGTCTAGGAAACTAAGGCCTGTCTTTCCTGTGTATAGATAGACACACACTAGCAGTCCATTGCAATACATCTATCCCAAATACAGACTGATAAGTCTGGTGATCTCTTGGAGCTGTTGTTTGGTATGTATGCAGATGCTTTAGATGCAGAAGAAACATTAATTACATGTAAGCAGACTTTAAAATTATGATTTTGGATGGAGTTGGGGAGAACAAAAAACAAAAAGTGCTTGTTTTCCTCTTCTCCAAGCAGTGGCTGTTCTTCCTTAGAAAGAGAGAGTATAGCTTAATACTGTCAAACTATATTGCATTCTTTCTCCATCTCCAAAGGCTGCAGTTACTTAGAGCTGATTCATGCATTCGGGAAGTGGATAAGAAGTTAAAATCCAGGAGCACAAAACAATGTGTGTATCTCTACCAAGGCAAATATTGCAAGAGGCATCACTGGAAAGCATTAGGTATATCTGCAGTACAGTGTGCGTGTGTGTGAGTTTTAACAAACTCCAGCATAGGGATATTTTGTTGTTGCAGTCTCAAAATATCTTTATTATAGATTGATACTTGGATCCAGACAGCCAGTGTGGTATAGTGGTTTCAGTGACCCAGGAGACTGGATTCGATCCCCTGTTTGGCAGTAGAAACCCACTGGCTGACCTTGGGTGCATCACATACTCTCAGCCTCAGAAAACCCCATGATAGGGTTGCTGTAAGTCAGAAATGACTTGAAAGCACACAAGCACCACCAATTTGTTCCAGCGGCAGGTGATGGCTTCCACGTCAGTTGGGCAGTAAATCAGTTGTGCATTTTAGTCTGATCTATAAGGAAGCTATTAGAAGTGCCAGCAATATCGAAAATGGGTTCAGCACCTTGGATAGCCCGTTTAAAGTTTTCATTAAAGCCTGCAGAGGATTTACTGCCCCAGTAATATGGGAGTCACCAGCCACTGAAGTTGTGGTCCTTTTGTGTAAAGTCTCAAAGAGCTTGTCCAACCATGTCTAGTGATGTGGACTGGGGCCTTCTGCGACTACTTCTGATCTGTGCCATTTCAGTGTTTCAGCCCAGGCTTGTCCCTCTCAGTCATTGTGAAGGGGGTACAGAACCAGAAGCTATTATACAGCATGCAGTTCTTGCACTCATTTTCAGAGGGGCTTTTTTGGGTGGGGAGATGTGTGTGGAAGTACATGGTTTCCCTTGACACACTTCTCATTCAGGGAATGAGAAAATACTCTCTGGAAAACCTCCAATGTGTATGAAATCTGCTCCCATGTATAGAGAATGTGCTTGATCTGGATAAAAGTACATACACAACTCCGATTCTTATCTTAATGAGTGATTCAGAGTTGAATGAAAGGTATCCTTGATCTATTCTCTAAGAAATTGTGACTGACAGCAGGAATGCACTGGAAAGATGAGTGTACAAGCAGAAATTAATAAAGCAAACTTGATTAAAATGTAGATTTGTTAAAAGAAGTTAATAACAGTTGAAGAGTATTGTAGGAACATATCCTCTACTGCCAAGATATATTTGAAAGAGATGAAATAATGAAAATTAACTTCAGAATGCAGAGTGAAATTATGAGATCTTGAAAATGTTTTGGTATGAGGGTTCATTCTTGTCCTTAAAAAAGAGACAGATGTTTTGATAAACGAAGATGATCATTAGGCTAAGTAGCAGAACCATGATAACTATGCAGGAAATGTTTTTTTTTTAATGATTGTGGTGTTGAAATACCCCAGTGAACATTCTTCAAGCTTTCAAATCTGGCCCAGTGGTATGTTTGGCGCAATTAAAGAACATCCTCAGTTGGCGGCAGAAGTATGAGAAAAAGAGTGCATGCTGTGTTAAGACATGTTTAAAGAAGGCTGTTAATTGGATTTCCATTAACTCATATAGAAAATGTATCTTCAAAACACTGTATCAACTATGAAACATCATGGGGAGCTTCTGCTATTCTACCTGTGGTATCTTGCTCTCTCCTAAATTCTCACTAGAGTCTAAGTTCTCAATAGAGCAGATTAGCTATGATGTTGCATTCCACTCTGGTTCCACAATCTTTCCTTGCAGTAAAAGTAAGGTAAACCTCTTCCAAGGGGGACCATTTCATATTTTGATGGGGCATGATCAATAATAACTGGAACTTGGGGGTGTTCAGGATTAAATTTCAAAGCGTCAGTGTGCAGGGTTCTTTTAAGTATAACAATTATGTACTGTATAAGGTGCATGTTTTATGTTCTACTATAATTGTGAATACAAGATTTTTTTCTTACATGGTATGCAGATATAGTATATATAAACCAATTTGTTTATAAGAATGATCACTCATCAATTTTTTTTAAAAAGAATTCTGGCTTATTATAAATGAGGCAGTCTTGCTACTCAGCAGAAAGGGCTAAACAACCCACAAACCTTCTGTCCATAGTTTGTTTACCATGGTGTCCTAATCTGGCACTTTGGCTTGCTTATGTTCAAATAAACCAGAAAAACAGCCAGCGGCTTGTTTGTGATTTATTTCTTTCACATGTTGGTGGGGGAGATAAACCACAGTGATAGGTTCAGATGTCATGATAAGCAAGCCACAGACAGAACACCTGTAATATGTTGAATGAATGGGCATCATGTGCCAGCACACAGGCTGTAAATAATAAACCAGGATTCCTGGCTTGTTGAAATGCATGAACCCACCTATTTTACTGAACCGTTGTACTAGCCAGAGATAGAAATACTCCGGAAGCATAACCAAATGTTGTCTGAAGCATGATGGTATGAGTAGTTAAGTAGCAGCTCAAGGTTTTTTTCCCCTATGGGAGAAGTTTAGCCATTAATTTTCATTTTAAAAAGTGGATCATTTCAAAATTCAGAACTTTCAAAAAGGCCAAGTACTTTTCCACTGCTGTTCTTTTCTGTATCACATTATTCTGGAACTGATTTGTTGTGTCAGACTTACAAAGAAGGAGAGTGACAATTCATTTGTGTGACTGGGTTAATACTTTTGAGCACAAATTGGAAATGTGTGGGCTGACATAACAAGAAGGGCATGTGAATTGCATCCCACTTACTGCAGTGGGAGCTGTTCATGCGGCAGCATAGGAGGAATTTCCCTGGGGTGTGGACTAGTGAGTTTATTTAAAGCAGTTGTGTAAAATAACCCCTATTTGAAGGGAAGTATAAAGCACTGAAGACAAAAAGTATGACTGCAATCTGTCTCAATCTCTCTCTCTCTGTCTATCTGGTTAAGCAAACAACACCAATTTCCCATTGTTATGGCAGATGAATTTTGAATCTAGGCCCTGATATAACAACAAACAATGTGTAGTCTAATAGTCTGGATAAAGTATAAGATGTGTTTGTCAGAAAATACTGATCACCTCTCGAAACTTCCTATTACCATCTAATTTACTAGTTTTGGTGATACGTAACACTCTAGAGCAGTGGTTCTCAACCTGTGGGTCCCCAGATGTTTGTGGACTTCAGCTCCCAGAAGCCCCAGCCACTATGGTCAATGCTCAGGGCTTCTGGGAGCTGAAGTCCAAACACATCTGGGGACCCACAGGTTGAGAACCACTGCTCTAGAGCCTGATTTTAGCAAGAAGTATTAAAATGTTTTCATTTCTGTTCTTGCAGCATTTTTTTTAAATACTGTGCCTGGTATAGTACTGGTTACCTATGTTTTCATAGGAGTATGGTGTCAGTCAGAGCTTTCCAAACTTTTCATGTTGGTGACACACTTTTTTGACATGCATCATTTCGTGACACAGTAATTCAGTTTTACTAGCAAACCAGAGGTTAAACTAACCCCTTATAATACGTACAGACACATACATAAATTGTAATAAAATGTATGGGGATGCAACATATCTCATGAAAACCTTTCGTGTATTTTTTAAAATATGTGATTTATAAATAATAACATAATTTCCAAGATTGTAGGTGACACTTCTGGAAACACACTAACATGTCGCGGCACACCTTTTGGGAAGCCCAGGTGTAAGTTTTTCACTAGAAGCCAAGATGACTAAACAGGGTGTTGTACTTCGGACATATCTGAGACAATGTCACTCATTGGAAAACATAATAATGCTTGCTAAAGTGGGAGACAGTAAGAGAAGAGATAGACTATGTTACAGGTGGATTGATTCAGTAAAGGAAGCCATAGTCCTGAGGTTGCAGAACCTGAGCAGGGCAGCTGATGACTGGAGCTCATGGAGGTTTCTCATTCATAGGGTCACCATAAGTCAAAGCTGAGTTAATTGCAAACAAAAAAATAAGGTTCAGAACTGGATCTTCATACAGAAAGTACAGTCTAGTTTTGATCAAGATTAATTTGTCTGAACTGTACTAAAAAAGTATTGTGGCTTTTCTGCTAAGAAATAATAAATTCAGTCATTTAACAGTATCAGATCTCAAGTTGGTATTAAAATAGTACTCACAGATATTGGTAATACAGTCTTTCACTTGAACAGTGTTTAATAATATTTTAAAATAGCTGGCATAATGGATACTGATTAAAATTGAAAACAAAGTTAGACACTGACTAAATGACTTTGCATGAAAGCTACCCTTAATGTTTTTTTGTTCAGTGCCGTTTACTAATTCCCAATGGATCAACAATTGTTCCAGATATTCATCTGGATTTCCAGATTAGCTCTTTTTAGCACTTGAGAAAATCTTTCAAGGACCAGCATGAGTGTTTTGATTACTGGTGACCAGGTTCCTGGGATTCTTCTTTGCTGATGCTTATTTATGTGTACAAACATTTTAGAATTAGGATGTTAGAAATTCACATATTATTCAGTGGCAAACCTGTGTTTGCTGCCAAGTGTACATTTGACAGGGAGCTACAGCCAGAGTACGATTACAGTGTTAGAAATATATACAGCAAGTCAACATAGCATTTGAGCAGCTGTGAAAACTCAGCCAGGTGGTGTTGGTGAGGGATTCTTTTGATGTAGCGTTTCAAGAGTAATGGTTAAACACTGCATTTTCTCTAATTCTTTGTAAGTAAAAAAAAAAAAATTAAAACATTATTATGTTGGTTCTAAACTTCTTCGATAACTATTAGGGGTGGATTGTTTGTTATTGTTGGTGCATCAATCAAAATCTAAGCGGCAAGAGTTGATGTCCTCAGCAAGCTGTCTCACAGAGGTGTGCGTGTAAAAATACTTATCTTGTCAGTCTCACTATTATGGTTCCTTAGTTGTAAAGGGGTTAGATGCTCTGTTTACTCAGAGGCGAGAGAGTGACATAATGTCTATTGAAGCGAAGACATCAAGGTTTTATGGAGTACAGAGCAAAACTCCTCAGACACATTGGGATGTTTATATTTTAGCACTGAGGTACTGGAGAAGAGGACATATAAAACTGTAGAAGGCACATCTGTACTGCACTTAATTTGGGTATTGCCATTCTCTGCAACTGATACATGATGGCAGATCTTTGACTCTCCCTTTGCCACATAGAGAACTTGTGTGATACGAAATTTAGACTGTTGAGTTGGGCTGTAGTATACAACTGAACCTTGTTCAGAGGCATATCTAGCTGGGGCAACTAGAGTAAGTGCCCTGGGCACTAGTTCCAGGGGGTGCAAAACGCTGTGGGTGTAGGGGTGGGGGTAGGGGTAAGGAGGTAGGGGACAACTTCCATGCTTGCCCTAGGCCAGTGGTTCTCAACCTGTGGGTCCCCAGATGTTCGTGGACTTCAGCTCCCAGAAACCCCAGCCATTATGGTCAATGGTCAGGGCTTCTGGGAGCTGAAGTCCATGAACATCTGGGGACCCACAGGTTGAGAACCACTGCTCTAGGCACTGTTTACACTAGGTGTGCCACTGACCTCAATTTTCTTTCTTATTCCAAAATAAGCACATGAGAGCTCAAAAGTAAGCACATATTTGTTGTTTTGTGTCTTCAAGTCATTTCAGACTTAGGGTGACCCCATCGAGAGATTTTCATGGCAGAACTTGTTCAGAGTGGGTTTGCCCTTGCCTTTCTCAGAGACTGAAAGAGTGTGCTTAAACCTTCCCCTGGTAGCCTTTTTCCTGTTCAAGAGCAAAAAACCAAAACAAAAGAAAACAAAAGCAACCAAACAACCACTGAGGCTAATTGAGGTTTTTCTTTTGTTCTTACAAGAGCTTACAAGTGGGGGTAACCTAATAAGATCTTTTACACCTATGTTTACCAGTACTTCTGCAGGAAAGAACCAGTTGGAGATCCAAAAAGTAAGCTTTGTGTTTTATTGGGGGAATTACAATCACACACACAAGATCCAAGCAGTCATGCAATCACAGAAGACTAACTGAAGGAAAAGGGAGGAAAATTTTGGATAGTGAAGTGGATGATATTTACCAATCCAGAAGAGCGGCAAAGCAGCGGTGATGTGGGCTAGACATACGTCTGTGGACAGTACACAACTGGGAATTGGAGCAGCAGAGTTGCAACCAGCAATTGGTATACTGTGAGTTGACTGGCTGAAAACTGGGGTTTAAATACACTATTTTTGCCTGGAGGGACTTCGCAGTGGACTTCGCAGAGTGGACAATGAGGTTTGGAATAGGCTAATGGTCTTAGGTGAAAAAGGGCTAATGGCTGTTCTGATAGCTCAGTACTTGTCAGAGAGGTATGAGGACAAAAAGGAGAGTTTGCTTGGTCAGAGGGAGAGGAGTTGAAACAATTGACTGTCTTGTGGGAATCTTCCAGATGTTATTGTCTAAGAGATTGAGTCATTAGACCTAATTAGCAATGTGCATGTTCAGCCAGCCTTTTCCTCTTATCCAGCATCACTATTCAGTACAGCAGGGTATGTTTTATATTTATGCCAGTTAATGTATTTTGCCAATTAAATCAGTTTTTGCCAATTAAGCCACATCAAAGTGTAGGGGTTGCTTGGGATTTTATTTTCCTCGTAAGAAGTCACCAAACTGTCTTCTCCAGTACCTGTAACTTTCTCTCATATTTTCCAGTGCAATCTGTATTCAGAGTTATTTACGTATACAGTTTGGGTTCCTGAGAGAATACGCTGTCCTCCTTTGTGCTGCTAGCCTCATCTCCATAGCACCCAGCCTTTTCCAGTGCCTGAAATTTTCCCCCATATTCCCCAATCCAATCTGTATTTGGAGTTGTTAACATACAGAGGTTGGGTTCCTGCAGGAGTACACTGTCCTCCTCCTTGCTGCTAGGCATCATCTCCATAGCAACCAGCCTATTCCAGTACCTGTAACTTTTCCGATGTTGATGCACTGGCTTTTGATTTTTTTGCTTTCTGCTGAATTTGTGCAATGGCTTTATGTTTTTCTGGAAGCATTTTTTGTTTCGAATTTCAACTTTAAGATTCCTCGCATATGGAACCCATACAATCTACTGTATGAGGCAAGAAGACCTTGTAACCATGTTGTGTATGTCACTTTAATTTTTCTCATATATGCCTCCCAAATGTTTCCTTCCATCCTTATTAATGGTAGGCCTCATCTCCATAGCAACCAGCCTGAGGCCCAAGAGCTCTCCGGCTGAGAATTCTAAAGGCCCTTCCTTGAGCTGCCAACCCCAGGATTCCATGGAATCTTCACAGGCAGCCAATCGTATGAGGTCTTCACCTGCTGGATGCAGACAAACAGACAAACTCACAAACTCACAAACATTGACTTTTATGTAGTAGATCTGTTTATTTATTTACTGATTATATTTACATCCTGCCTTTCGTCTGTTGAGTTCAAGGCAATATCTCTGTCTCTTCTTCTCTCCCCCCCATGTTTTTTCACTGAGCAATCTGTGAGGAAGGTCAGGCTGAGAAAAAATGACTGGTTCGAGGTCGCATATTAAGTCTGATGGTCTAGCGGAGGCTTGAACTGAGACCTCACAAGTCCTATTTCAAAACTGTTGCCATAGCAGGCCTGTACAGTTCTAGTCTTCAGAGTGCCAGAACCTTTTTAAAAGTTAGAAGGGAGAATGAGAGGGAAAATAATTGTTAACTCTATGGTTGAAGGATGTTGGAGCCAACCTTGAACCTGTGCAGGACAGTACTAAAGTCTGCTGCACAACCGTGGCTTAGTATGGTACTGGATGAGCAGTTTGCTGTTCAGCCATTTCCCCATAGCTTAATACTATGTGACTGTGACTGTGTGCTGTAGTTCAAAGCTGAATGAGCTTGCTGGGTTCTTTGGAATTATAACACAATTATGTTATAATTACCTGATAACTGAAAATATTACTGATGGTCTTCTGTTGTGTGTGTTACTGATGGTCTTCTGTTGTGTGTGTCAATAACCGTTAATCTGTCTCCCATGAACACAGTGGAAAGTGCTGAAAACCCATTTGAAAATGCATAGAAATTAAACTCTCAATGGAAAAAATAATATGTGAAAAGCAGATCACCAGCTATAGAAAGCATATTCTGCCCCCTGCAATCTCTTCCACCATTGTGCTTCTTTACAGAAAGGAAAAAATAGCTCATTGGCCTTTTCTTCCTCCCTGTGATAGGAGGTAGGGGAAGAAGGGTGGAAAACTTGGCTATATGGGCAGAGACTAGTCTTACCCACAAGCATTCTTCATTCCATAGAGCTAGACAGATATTTGATGACTTAATTATTTGGAGTGGGAGGAACCCTTTCATGTTACTTCAAAGGAATGAGCTGTGGCTATAAAGGGAATGATTTGTTTGAATTGTTTTTATAAACAGCATAAGAAAATGAATAAACATTTGTGTCATGCCAACATTTTAAATTGTGTAAGCTCTGATGGCTGTAATTCCCTTGTTTTACGTGACTTTTTCCACAGCAACACTTCCATTTGGAAATGAAATAAAAGTACAATTTCATATTTTAAAGTGGATTCTCATTTCCGCATTGTGGGTATTGTTAAAATCAAGCAGTAAGAGTTATTTAATACTAGGAAGGATATTTAAGGTATAGAAATGCTTTAAATGCTTAGACTGTAAATGTGAGAGCCCCTGACAGAAGAAGCACTCCAATCTCACAGGTCTGTTTTATCCATAGCCAGCTCCTGCTGGCAGAGCAGAAATACTGGCAAAGCTGCTTTTTCACCTGTTTTCTTCTCCTGGAGGGTTCCTCTTTTAGCTGTCAGTGGAAAAAACCCTCCCACAGAAGGAATAAGAGGGAGAGGAATTAAGGTATGCTTCACAGCCTCCCAGAGAACACCATCCTAGCCACTGTGGATGTGGAATCTCTATACACCAACATCTGATACCAGGATAAACTACAAGCGATCAAGAATACCATCCTGATATAGCCACCATACTCTATCACTTTGCATTTAGTCATAACCACTTCACTTTAGAGAATATGTATTTCCAAATCAGTGGCACTCATTTTACAGTATGCAAACATCTTCATGGCTGTCCTGGAACAATGTTTCCTCAGCACATGCACCCAAAAACCTGTCCCTTACCTTTCTATGACACCTTTGTAATTTGGCCAACATGGAAAGCAACCAGTTGATAAATTCCATCAGAATTTCAACAACCTTCACCCTACCATCAACCTAAGCCTGGAACAATCCACACAAGTTCACTTTTTTGATACCACTGTGCAACTGCACAATGGACTTCTAAGCACCACACTATATTGAAAATTCAGCGACTGCAGCACAAACGCCGCCAGTTTCCACCCAAACCACACTCTCAAATCTATTGTTTACAGCCAAGCCTTCTGATACAACTACATCTTCTCAAATCCACAAGACAAAGACTCAGAACTCTTGGATTTACAACAGGCATTTCTCAAATTACAATACCCACATAAGAAAAGAAACAAACTGACAATGCAAGATATACCAAGACTATTTGGTACAAGACAGACCAAAGCCACACAATGATAGAACACCTCTAGTGGTCACCTACATTCCCCAGCCGAGACCATTCAAATGAATCATCAACCAGCTGCAATCAACTTTGGAGAATAACACAGCCCTCTTACAACATGGGAGGCAGGGCTTTATTGGCCTACAGACAACCTGCAAATCTTATCTGTTCACTTACAACAAGATACTTAACGTGAATGGTAATTGAGGGAGAAGATCCTGCCACAAACTCAGATGCCAGCTGTGTCTCCACATCTACTTTGTAAGCAATATTACAGGGGTCAGTAACATCATTCACAACATCAGAGGTACATCTACACCTTTACATCTAAAAATATAATAGACATTTTGACTGCCTATGGATGCCAGGATCTAAAATTGTGTGCAGAATTCAGGGGCCTTGTTTTGACTATGGAACTGCAATCTGTTTTATGCCCACTGATGATCCAATGTGGCAGTGTTCCAGGTACTGGGCTTCTCTCACATAAAAAATACCAACCAGGGCAGGGTAGTCTGAAGGGTATAATGTCCCGCAAGAACCAGAGAGCATTAATGCCTGTTCTGCCTATTCTCTCCTAATGACTGAGAGACCAATAGGGAAGGTGCATCTAAGTCTTGCAAGTCTTGTAGTTTAGGGCTGCAAGTAGGGCTGGCTCAAGACATTGTCTGGATCTGTCCTGAGCACAAGTCAGTAGGTGGCTGAGGGAGCAAGTTGTTGGTGCATAGGAGCAGTTAAGTAGTCAGTCCAGTCTGGGTCAGTCACAGGTTGCCTGAGCAAGATGAAAGGAGAAAATGGTCATGAGCTGATTCAGAAGTCTTATCAGCAGGTCAGAAGTTCAAGTGTATGCACCAGCAAAGAGTAAAGAGAGTAATCCAAACACAGCCAAGATTGAGTACTACAAGAGACAGTACTACCAGTCAACCAGATAAGACAGTTGTCAGCACTAAGGCTGAGGGAGAACTGCTGGGATATTTATCAGTGTCTCCTTCAAGGCCACAGCTACCAAATTAGTGCCTAACTAGGTCAGCATTTATTATTTAACTGGTCCTGGGCTTGGCGTTTCTCCCTCTGTCTCTCAGTAAAGGATGGAGGCATGTCATTTTCAGCATCTGTAACCTCTTCCAAGTCCTGCTGGAGAGCAGGATCCCTTTCTGCTGCAGCTCCCATCTCCTCAGATTCAGAGGGAGCTGCAGCTTCTTGGCAATCTGCCTCCTCCTCCTCCTTCTCCTCGTTGTCAGAGTCCTTCAGGGATGAGTTATGACAGGAGCAAAGATCAAGGTGGTGCCCCCTTCCTCCACTTCATACACAGAAGGAGACTGGATTGGCAGTAGAACTTTATTTCAACATTAGTACATCACACTTAAAAGCAGGAGACTAGTTTAGGGGTACAGGGTCGGCTGTGTGGCACAAATTAGAAAGAGGAATGGCCAGGAGAAGCAGATGGGGAGAAGATGTAACTGCTGCCCCCTCCAGCATCTAGTAACAAAGATGGTTGCCTCACTTTTGTCTAATGTTAGGGTCAGCTGTGGCTGAAACAGTGATACCAATGGTGAGTTCTTGTGGGTGAAGAGGCCTGTTGCCTTGTCACACTGTTCTTTTGTATCCTCCTCCTGTGACAATAAAATACTTTTGCTGCTACTCTTTTGGATTTCGTACCTTTTTTGCTGCTCTCTACAAAATCAGAAAACCTGATGAGAGATAAAAAAGATGGATTTCATCTTGTAATTGTTTGGCATCTTCTGATAGTGGGCTCTTCCACATTTGTCCAAAGAAGCTTGAATTATCACAGTTTGGCTCTTTAGGATTTGCTGGCCATTGTCTCTTCCATGCTCACTCATTTGGGAAGGGGGACTAATGATTTCATGGGTCTCAATTACCAGTCTTTCAAAGGTGTTTAAAACAACAACAGCACAGAAGTATATTCTGCTGTCTATAGCTCTATAGTTTCAAGGGCAAAACTGCTGTTTTTTTTTTTTTTTTAGCAAAAACTGTTTTGTTTTTTTTAGCAAAAAACAAGTTTAGAGTCATAGTATTATAGTGGAAAATTGCCTTTTCTCTGATGCACTAACTCTAAGAATTTTTTGGAAAAAATCATTATGCTGTAAGTGGATATGCTCAATGCAACATACTGTAAGAAAATAAAACAATGAATGTCTGATAATGCTGAACAGTCTGCAGTAGCAACATCTGGCTTGAGAAATGAAGTTCTTATGTAAAGTTAATATGTAAATACCCACATATATGGGTGTGTTTTAGTCTTGAAAGATGTCCAGAGAGGAAGCAGGAGTGGGGGATAAACAGATTTCCTTGATCTGGATTCCAACACAGAGAGAGTGGTGCTTTGCTCCCAAATAGACAGATCTCAGCACAGAAAAATGGATGAATGGAACCTGATTAACTGATCTTAATACCTGTCAGAGGACATATGGGGAAAAGCTGAGAGAGTGACATCATTCCCAGACAGGGACAGGACGCAGCAGCACCTTGAATCAGCTCCAGAAATGAATTGGCAGCCCATGCAAGGAAACTAAAAAGGCAGTTTTCAAATATATTTGCCTCACAGTGAAAACCAGAAGCTCTGTATTAACAGTGCTGTAGTTTTTCTTATTTGCAGTTGGTGGGTTTACAAGTGACAATTCTGAGCAATTACAGGTAATCTTGACCTCTTTATGGGAGCGCCAAGGGCTGTGTTTGCCTGTGATCCCAGGGCAATATGCTGCGTAATACTAATAACAGCCAATTTAGAGTTAATTACCATAGCTTTTGAACACTGCCAATTCAAAAATAAGCACCTAGTAATTTGTTTCTGGCATGCTAATACAAAATAGATGCTTCAGTACATATATACATGCAACATTTTTTTATTTGTGCACCCAGTCAGTGTTAATAGAAACTCCTCTAGCAGAGAAGTAACTTTTTTAGAGCATTTTTGAACATTTTGTAATAGGAATGATAATAAAGGCATGATAAGTCAGAGAGTCAGAATCACCTTGGAGCTTAAAACAGTGATGGGTAAATATAGTGCCTAAAATAGATAATTCCAAAAGGGAGGTTTGTGATTGGACCAATGCTTTTGATCAAATAGAATCACAAGAGGTTGGCATGTGTGTTTTATCTGATGGCTGGATAATAAACAAATATTTTATTCACTACCATGAGACGCTACATATTATCAATTGGACAACCTTGGTTAATTTACATTTGTACAGTAACTATATATATATAAACTTGCCATGTGCCATAGCTGGCGGCCTGACTCTGTTTCAACCACCTCCTTGAAAAGGAAGTACTGGGAAGTTTAAAGGAAGTTTCAGGAATGAACATCAGTCACTTTGAGTCCCTTAGTTACTCTTAGCAACACTCTGGATTGAAAATATTTGACCATAAATGTTTGTAGAGTGCCTCCTTATTTTATTTTATTTTATTTTATTATTTTAATTTATTTATTTATTTATTTTTGTGTTATTGGGAAAGCTTGCCTGGTAAGTGCTACATGATACTTTATGAGGCAACCCGGATACCGCTATTCAGTCATGGTTTGCCCAGAGAGATTGTAACATGTGCATTCTCAAATATTGTGAGACTTGATTAATCAAGACCCCCTAGTGCACAGGTGGGGCACTTCTAGGGAATTGCATTGGTTCTTCTCAGCCCCGTTGGGGACTGTACCTTGCTGCTGTTGTTGAAATTGCAGTAAAAAAAGCAGCCTGTGATCTTTAGTGACATCATTGTATTGTCTCTTTAAAACAAGATGCATGCATTTTGGGTCCCTTATATATATGCAGGTTAGCATTTAGGGAGGCTTTAGAGGAAATGAATTTGCTTTTGAACAAAGCACAGAAGAAGGATACACCTTGTATTTAAGGAGAAAATGGTGCTGTTAAAGGCAAACTTCTATTTCTAAACAACGTTTTTCTGGGAGCAAGAGATGTAGTGCATTTTTTGGTGACTTTGGGAACTATAAAATTTGATAATACGAAAAAGAGCTTGAAAAATTACTATTTGAAAGAATCCTAGGTACCTAACTCATTACTCTGATCACTCACCAGATTGTCACCATTAGTGTAGTTTGGAAAGATAAATTGCTGACGTAATCAGCTATCATTGCTGTTAGAAAAATGTTCTCTGGTTTCCCTAAATGGCCAATTCAGATACTGGACCTTGAAAATTCTGAGAAAAATGCAAGAGACATTACAAAATAATTCTTCTTTTTTATTTTCTTCCTAGACATATCAGACTACAACTCCCCACAACAATCCAGTTGGAGATGTGATGTGATTTGTAGTGCAACACATGAAGAAAGTGCCAGGTTAGTTAGGCTTCTGTGTGCTATCTCAGTCAGTTTGATAACTCAAAACAAAACAAACTGAGTAGCTCCTGGCTCATTACTTACTTTTAGGCAGTAAGTAGAAAGTCATAAATAAAGTCCAACAGAATTCTAAGGCAAAGCAAGTCCAAAGTCAGGGTAATCCACAGTCAAGCACAGAGTGCAGCAAGACATCCAGCAGGGCAGAAGGTCAGATAAACTCTTGACAATTGCTGGAGGGGAACGGCAGCACCTATATAGATCAGCCACCTAACACAGCCGTTCTCTGATTAATTGTTGCTGGTTATATATTCTCTGGGACTGATGTAGATTTTCTCTTTGTTATCTACGCTCAACAAAAGTGGGTACTGGTAAGGTATCTTCCGTGTCTGAAGGGGCAGAACTCTCTGCTGGAGCAGGCACTGTACCCGGTGTGTTTGTGGCACTGTACCCTCTTCCTGTACAACAGGTCTTGGCTTGACCCCCCGTTTCAGCCTCTGGGATGCCACCTGTTTCAGACTCTGAGTCAGAGTCCATGTTCTGGAAGCAGGGCATGACAATCTGTATAGCTAGGCACACTTCATTAATTCAGTGAACAATTTTACTTACAGCAAGATGCTTATCAATGCAGCTTCCTCTGGTACTTTCCTGAGTGTATTCACCAGGATGCATAGCAGGAATTAAATATTACATCCATGCTGGAAGCCAACTTGCACAAAATAATTAGAAGACCTCCTAATGTGTTAAGTCAGTGGTTCTTAACCTGAGGTCTGCAGGCCCCTCACAGGGCAGTCTGCATAGAGTTGCCATTTATCTTGGAAAATGCAGAAAATCCTGGATTTAAGGGACTGAAAATGTACCACCTGGTTGTGGGCAGCTGATGCAGCATGTCCTGGATTCCTCAAAGCCAGTAGTGATGTGGCAGTGGCAATTATATGCTGGTGGGCATCTCATGGCTCTGCTGGAGACTCCAGGTGCTACTGCACAGGTGCACCAGAGAGTGGAAAAGGTGAGAGGAGAGCCCAGAAAATGAGGGAAGATGCCCAGTTCAGGCCTTGTGTGGTGAGTGCGACAACACTGCTTGAGCCCAGGGCCAGGCAGAGCTTCACTTCCAAGTAGCCACAAGAATTGAAGGGAGTCCCTTTACTCTTGTGACTGCTTGGAAGCAAAGCAACATGGGTCTCAGTGCTCCTTTGGGGAAAAGCACAAAGGAAACACCATTTCTCTCTGAAGGGCACTGAGAGAGTAGAGAATGTGCTTTCAAAGGAATCACTTACCCTCTCTACTCTCTTAGGAGGGAGAAAGCATTTCTTTTGTGCTTCCCCCCAAAGCAGCAGTGAGACCCTTACTTTCCAGGTGCTGCTTTGGAGTAAAGGGGGTAAAGGGCAAAAGAAATTATTCTTTCCTGTTCATGACCTTCCTTTAGGAAATTCCAGTTTATTCTACTTTCTTAGCACTTGAAGGATCTCTGCATGCTACTCCACAGACCATTAACAAGCTTCTTTTCCTTTGTATTGTCTACTGGAAGAATAAAGGATAAGGGTCAGCAGCTGACGTGCAACTTTAAACAAATATTTGAATATTTAAATAAATATTTGAATATTTAAATTTAAGTCTTGGGGCTCCTTGGCAGCAAATTATATCTACAGGAGGTCTCTGGTGAAGAAAAGGTTAAGCAATTGCCCAACAGTTACAGTTTCTAGAGATTGAACTGATATGGTCATCTTGTCCTTGTTACTGGCTGCAGTACAAGGTAGCCAGCTGCATAACTCTTCTTCTACCCATTGCTTAGACTAAGTTAACAAACAACTTGGCTAACTAGTAACAAGCAGATACCTGCTATCCTTCCATTGCAGACATAATCATTACAAGCCAAAAAGTTGATGTATCTGTGTGTTTGTGCAAAAACAAAGCAAACATAACTAGTGGCCAGTATTACTCATTAGACAGATGAGTTACTTCCTAGCTTTGATAGGAGTATATGCAGCCCATGTTTTGCTCACCCAATGTGATTATCCATGGCATGACTGGAAATATGCCGCTGCCGCTGCTGCTACTGCTCCTCCTTTTTTTTAAAATAGTAAACAATGGGTATTGTGTCAATCTTTCAGAACTGGTAAGGTTTGTAATGCATTTAAAGAAAAACAACAAAATGAGTTCTGAAAAAAAGAGCATGATATAAAACAGTGGGTCCCAAACTTTGGTTTCTAGATGTTTTGGACTTCAGCTTCCAGAATTCCTGATTGTTGGCCAAGCTAGCTGGGGCTTCTGGGAGTTGAAGTCCAAAACAACTGGAGGCTCAAAGTTTGAGAACCACTACTGTAAAGCATAACATTCATTGTGAAGAATATGACATTTGTCTTTAGATAGGGATTTAAGTGGAACTGATTTCTGACAAATTTTAAATGGAATTTGACTTACAGTGTTCCCTCTGCTGACATGATATCCGCACACATAAATGTCATGCAAAACCTCTTGTCCTATTATCATCAGTGGATGTGCCGGACACCTGCCCATGCCAGTACAAACATCTGCACATTGTGTTCATTGATGATAATGACGCGGAGCATCCATGTTTTTTGTTTCAAGCAATGGTTCCCAGAACACAACCCCTGCATATATTGATGGTGCACTGTATTCATTGTCAAACCTATTCAACACAAGCTATACTAATTATGCTTTATGGGAAATACTGTTTTTAGTGGTGAGGAAGATTTTTATCTAAGTCTGGAAATAGCTTCTCACCTGATCAACATAACTTTGAGGCTAGTAAGGCAGGGGCAATTTTAAAAAGGTTATACTTTCACTCAGATCACACTAGTGACTGATAGAGATATCTGTGGATTAGTAATCTGGCAGTAAGTGTCTATGAGTGTTTGTCTTGGAGCAAGAAGTTTGTACAAGCTTCTTTGTAAGGCTGTTTTACTCTAATGTTTCCATTAAGAGAGTCAGTTTTCTTTAGGTCTGATTTTATGCTGCTATGTTAACCTGTATGTGGAAAGAAGGCAACAACATGAAACAGGTATTGATTGCTGATGGGGCTGTTCACTGCAGTCAGCATTTTGGATCATGATGTTCCCTTTATACTCTTCAGCATTTCAGAGGTGAAAACTGGTACACATATGGCACAGTGACATCAAAGTGTGATTAAGGTAGCATAAATTGTTAATGGGGAAGAACACACAAGCTAAGAGAGGTTGCAGTAGTTTACCTTTGCCTGATCTTGCTAGAAGTGGCAAGATTCTTTCCCCACCTGTCCTCCCCCCACAGTTAAATGTGTGCAAACTATTTTTGCACTTTGAACTCCAGTTGCAGCAACTGAAGTAAGCTGAGGACAAAGGGAGAAAGTGGGAAGAAGAGAGACAAATTGGAACATTTCAAGACAGCTGAAAACGTGAGAGGACAGAGGATTAATTAGGATTGTTGCTGCTAAAGTGGGACAGCTGGAGGGTATGTCCTCCCAGTTCCTGGTTTGACTTTTGGGGCACTCACAGTCATCAGAGTCCCTGTTTGACTTTTGTATCAAGTGCCCTTGAGTTGATGGCTCTTCACATTTGGATGGGGGTGACTCTGGAAACATTATGGGTAACTTTAAGTTTGTTGGGAAATGAGTCAATCATACAGCTATGATTTATAAACCTACTCAAGGCCTATTCCTAAAACCCACCCTTTTCTCCCTGCCTCATCCATTATTTTTGACCTTATTTTGCTGTGCAATATTTCTTAAGGCTTGTTACAAGTTTGAGATGCTTGTAGTGCACAGATGTTTTGTGAGGCTTGTTATTTTCTATGCTGGAGGTTATGAGTCAGATTACTGTTAAGCAAAATGTTTATGTGAAATCATTTCTGAGTCATATATTTGCATCATATACAACCTGCCTGAAAATCAAAACATTCACCACTCTGCTAATGATTATACTAACTTTCCAGTGCTCTGCTCCAGCATAACATAATTACGCATAAAAGTGCAATAAATTATTTTGACAGAGTTCGCCATGTGGTTTATTGTGATCTCTTGACATTATCTCACCACTACTTTAAAAAACTGGTATGCAGCTTGCTGTGTGCGTTCCATTTTTGAAATATACCTCTATTATAGTGTCCACAATTATGAACAAAATGCCATTTAATACCTGGAATTAATAATTCCCATGTAATCATTTAAAAACTATTTTAAAATATTCATTGTAGCTCATGGTTGCAAAATACATGCTATAAGTACATACAAGCAAGTTGAGGAAAGAGGAAATAAAGCCCAGAGATTTGTAAATTGGTTGCAACAGTAAATATAATAATAAATCTTTTTTCAGTGCAATTTTGGGGAAAAAACGTGTGAAGAAATGTTTTTTGAATAGAGTTGTATGCTTGGTGATAATGGAATGTATAGTAATAGTTTATGCTAGTGTTTGTCCTTCGTGAAGCTTTTATAAAGGGGACTCCATCACAGAACTCTCCTAAATGAATGGCTACTCCTGTGTTACTGGAGTGACAAGAAGATATGGATTGCAGCAGCTTCTTTGCCACTGAATTAACATTGGAAAGGCCTCTAGCTTAGCTTAATAGGCTATAGTGACTGGCACAATTAGTTTTTTTTAAAATGGTAAATCCTTCCTCCCCTCAATCCCATTGGTTTATGCAGATTCTGATATTTGCTAAACACTTTCCAATTACTTTTGTGGTTGGAGCAGTCTTTGTGCACATCTTATTCTCCACAGTGGTTGTGCTCCTGCAGGATAAGAAAATGTGCCAGTGTG
The DNA here is from genome assembly GCA_948472985.1 of Iguana delicatissima. NCBI lineage: Eukaryota > Metazoa > Chordata > Lepidosauria > Squamata > Iguanidae > Iguana > Iguana delicatissima. The sequence goes on from CAOKZL010001279.1 coordinate 289,300, forward strand.
TGAAACTTTTTTGATTGTCACATTCAGGCCTGAAGAAGGAACCCACAAGGCAGGCCAGATCATGTAGCACCTAGGAGAGCTCCAAGTGAGCAGCTTGCCCTAGCAAGATCTGATATCAACTCCATGGGTTGTTTACAGTCAGCCCTCTCTATCTGCAGATTCTGTATCCATGGATTCAGCCAACCACAGCTTGAAAATATTTAAAAACAAAAAACAAAAAGCAAACCTTTATGTTGTTCACCATTTTATATAACAGGCACCATTTTACTACACTATTGTATATAGTTGGACTTGAGCGTCCACAGATTTTGGTATCCATGGGAAATCCTGGAATCAAACCCCAGGGGTTACTGGAGGCCCACTGCATTCGGGAAAAGCTGTGTTGGCCATGCAACAAAATACAAAATCCACAAAAGAGGGATATCCTTATTGGCCAACCAAAATGCAGAAAACACATCATGCAAGCTTTCAAAGTTCATACAGGAGAAGAAAAGTGACAGTGGTAGAGTTACAGGCTTACATTTTTTTTTAAAAAATCAGATGTTGTAGTTCAATTGTTCCAGAGGGATCTCACCGCAGGCAAGGCCATTCTTCTTCTTGGCCATGTGGTGACTGAGGTTAGAGGACAATAAAAAGGCCATTAATCTATGGGTTGTGGAGATCTTAGGGAGCTATCCATAGCTGGCCCAGTGCTGCAACTAGGATGAGGGGCTGGGGATGTTGGATTGAGCTCAAGGATCTCAGATATGGGTGAATCTGGCATTACTGTTTCTATAGTGGTGCTTGGGGCTCAGTGCCTCCTCTGTTGGCATCACCGATTTCTCAGCTTCTGAGTCCATGTTTAGCTGACTGCTAACTTCCAGGACTACAACACTGTGACTGTATGTCAGAGAGCTGAACCCAAGCCCTTTATTTCAAACTGTACATCTCAAAACGACACACACATTTATATTTTAAAGATGAAGCAATGAAATGCAAATACAATCAACAACAGATCTACCTATAAAATGTTATAAATTTTTGCAGTTTCAAACTACTGTATATACTACTAAAGAACTGAATGATGTATGCACTGAACAATGTATTAAAGCACATTGAAATTGTGATATTCTATGAGAGAAAGGCATACTCATTTTGGGATATGTTTCACTATTATAAACATGCAAGGAAGTGATGAAGATAGTGCACTATATACCATATTTGGCAGCATATAAAAAGCATCCGTGTATAAGATGTGCCCCATTTATACACTGGCAAATACTGTTTGCTGGCATACAAGACAAACCTGTATATAAGATGCGCTCTATTTTCAATCAGTATTTTTCAGGAGAAAAAGTGAGTCTTATATGCCAGCAAATACAGTATACAACATAATATGTGTGTGTGTGTATACACACACACACCCATATATATATATATATAAGTATATAGTGCAATATACAACTTTCAAATAATTTATTGGCTCCTGATTTTTTTAAAAAAAACTTTTGCAATGAGCAGATTAAATTCTTGTTAGTTTCTGCTACCATAAAATGTTATTTCTGGTAAATAGTTTTTTATATAGTTTTAAAAATAGGCTGTCTAAACTAATCTTTCTTTAAAAAAAAGTTTTATTTTATTACCCAGGTCCTACTCCAAAAGTATTTGGAGACTTTAAATGGCAAGTTCTTTTAAGAGTTGACATGTTGCAGTGTGGAAGCTTGGTTTATGGTCTTTCAGCGTTGGCTTTTCTAAACTGGATTATAATATGTGTGGAGGATCCTGGCAAGCTCTGTAACTATAAAATACCACTGGATTTCATCACTTTTACTAGACTGGCACAGTCTACTCCTCAGGGTTGACTATGATGACATTTTTTATGCCTGTGGTGAAAAAGTCAAGTGTGAACAATACCATAATGGCTTTTCCGAATATAAATAAACTAGGCCATACTTTATTGTTAACCAGCCTATGTGTGTGTGTTTGAAGTCATTAAAAAAAAAAACTTTTCCTCATGATGTCGAAGAACCTTTTCTTAACCAAGGCCTTTGACTAGCTCTAATGACGAATACCTAATTGGACTATGAGGACCAATATATTGTGAAGTGTAGTGGAAAATGCCCCAAAAATCTGCTGGATGAAGTCCATTTATCCTGAGTCAGTTCCTAGCTCTGTAAACAAACACAGCTGCTGAGTGTAGAACCAGTGAATAAGAGTGGTAAAAATGGTGATGCATTGCTAGTGAGATCACAGCAGAAAAAAATATGTAATGCACAAGGCTGCGTCAGGACTCAAGGCTATCTTCAGCTGAGATTGGTTGTTTCTGTTTATATAGTTCACGTATTTATGGCACTGTAGGGTAACATTAACATGAGTAAGTTGTTCTCATTCCAACAGCTCATGCTACAAGACAGCCAGAATCTTAAGCACTGTTGAGCTGATAATACCAGGCTTGAAAAATGGCACATGCAGTGCTAATTGTGCTTCTAAAAGATGTATTTCATATTCAGTAACCTTTGGGGTGGTGGTGGTTTCTTTCTGGTATGTCATCAGTCTGGGATTTCCTTCTATGCATTGGCCTGACGAAAAGTTAGTTGATGCAGTTTGAAAACCTTTACTTTTAAAGCTTAATTTTAGTTTTAAGAACATCCTGCATCATTGAATAAGACACAAAAGAAGATTTAGGACATCAGGCATGGTAGGGAAGGGATGTCTGATAAAACCTCTTCCATGCCACTTTGTCCTGAAGTCATCCATTTTACATGTTTTGACATCCTTGAGCTAACTAATGGCTCTGCAGAAATGGATGGCAATAGTTTAACTTGCATTAAAACAAGATGTTTTACAGTGAAACTCCTACACTGCTCTCACAGTGCATTTAGTAACAGTGAGATAAGAGTTTAATAATTTGTTTTTTAGAATAGAGAAATGAACATTTTGAAGGTCTAGGATTCTTTTTGAGAGAACAGCTAAGAAATAAGCTTTTACTACCACATGAAGATGATGAAATACTTGGGGCTCATTTATGTGTTTCTTTTCAGTGAATTCTGAAGTAATTGCCTTTTTTTTTTTTAACTTTTGTTCTCTTTCTTCTCTGAGAAAGCAAACTCCTTTCTGGTATTCCCTTGATAGTACTTGGCTTTTCAATGTGGAAAAGGAAGTCTTGTTCTCCAAGATTACATTGGGCTTGCAGTGGAAAGTGGTTGGGGAAATAGCCAGGCATTTACTGTGAAATATGCACGGAGTATTGTCTAGACCAGGAGTGGGCAGATTTCAGTTTTGTATGATTTATTTCAGATTAGGTTCACCAACCAGAGTTAGATGCAATGTAGTAGGTCAGGTAGATGGGTATACAGTGAGAAACTTAGTGTTTTTGAGTACATATGTTCTACAGAGAAATTTGTGATTAGTACCAAAATCTTCTTCAGCGCCTTTTAAGTTTAGGGAGAAACTTTTAGTTTTGGCAGGTTTTAAGAAATAATTGGGAATCAGAAATTTGCTGACCTATAACAGACTGTTACAGACTTACCAGCTGTAATCTACCTTCTTCCTCCCTTTGGTCTAGATAACAACATAGAGATACCACCTAAAACAAGGCAATGTAACAAAGTAGAAATGTAACAATGTAAGATGTAACAATGTAAGATCATTTTTTAAGCAGAAACTATGTATGAATGGAATGAAAACAAACAGGTTCAACTGGAAAATAAGCTCGGAAGTGGGGAGGGTTTTTTAATTTTCAATTATAAACTTCAATAAAAATATTATTAAAAAAAAAGAAGATACCACCTAAGAAAACATGCTGCCGGTTCAGGGAATATTATGGACTGTCATTGTGAAACTCAGGGAAGAAAAGGCAGAAAACTTTTTAATGTTATTTTTGAATTCTTATTTTAGAGATCATCTTTGAAATTAATATTCAGGGTTTACCTATTCCTGCAGTATGGAGGCACAGAGAAACATGCCATTTCCTCTGGTACAGAGGCATAGAGAAATTATACATTTACCAGGGTTAATATACTATGAGAAAGAAAAATATATTTTCCATCTGAGAGTGTAACTCTAACTGAAAGATACGTAGGCTGTAGAGGCTCAGGATTAGGCACAAGTCTCTTTTGTTAACAGAACCCTCTTCTGCTGTCTGATCTCAGAGATCTGCCAACAAAGAGATCCACTGACAGAGCTACTCTTCCGGCTAAAGTCTACTGGCAGAATATCCAAAAAGGGGATATAGAAGGGATTGGGTGAGGGAGCAGTTAAGTTAAGCCAGATCCAAATCTTTTGCAGCCTGAGGACACAGCTACTATGCTGCATCAAAGTTGGGCCATTACAAGATAAGTTCTAAGTAATTTCCAGCACTCCTAGGCTGGGAGAGGTTGGGTTCAATACAGTTTCAACTGGCTTCCTTTTGGCTCAGTGGACTGCTGGCCGTCTTTGCAAATCAGAATTGTGCTCTTTAAATGGTGCTGAGAACTTACTTTCTTTTACTTTTATAAATAAATGTTGAGCATGTATCATTTGACGTATAAGCTGAATGTTAAATAAAATGATTGTTACAGCTTTGTGAAATCAATGTGCCTGAAGTGCTCTATCTACACAGGAATATAAAATCGCATAGACCTACATGTTTTCTATGCAGCCTTTCACTGGGTAAATCAAGTTGTTTTCACAAGTATATTTGTGCTGGGCAGACCCCAGTAGGAAGGACAGTGAGGTCTTGTAAGATATCTCCTAATTTTCCTGAGCTGAAACCAAGTATGCATATGAAAGGCAACGTGGATATTTATGTATCCATATATGCAATTTATATATCACCATTTAATATTTCAGTTCCCAGGAAAATGTATATTAAAACTCTAGACTGTTAAGTTATCACTTAATATTATTAAACTATGAAGCAGCAGAACAGTGAATGTTACACATTTTGGGAAAGATTAAAAACAGAGTAATTTAAGTCTAGTGAATCAAGGGTTTGAGAAAGTTGCTTCTTTGGATGACAGCTCCTAGAATCCCCCAGAAAGCTTGGAAACTTTCTCAGATTCTGCCAAAAGGAGACAAAACAAACCTATTCTGAGTGAATGCAGTCAGAACACTACAGCTGAGAAGCCCTCTCTTTGCAACATTAAGCTTTAAAATAATCTTTTTCTAGCTTCCTGGGTTTCTGTAAGTCTGGAGCCAGGTTTTTGGGAGACTGGGCATGGTGTCTCCCCACAATAGCAGTGAGCTCCTCACTCTAGCAAGAGCCACAAACCCTTCTGCCCAGATAGGACAAAACTTAATCGGAGGCCATACAGTAAAGTGTTGGTCCAGAAGCATGAGTGGCAGCACTATAGCAATAATGTCAAGAGATGTATTTGGTCCATGAGCTTGGATTCCTCAGGGTAATGGCCTTTTAAATTTATCCACAATTTAATGCCTGTAATGTGTATGCTGTAGGCATTGTATTTTGAGGAAATTTTTGATTTCTGCTGTACCATGGAGTCCGGATGCTCTGGCTGGATCCTTCTTTTAGCACTACTGGTGGGGAAGTGGTTGAGGGGACAGTCAAGGAAAAGTCCAGTAACCATTATATTCCTTCATAATGCAACATTCTGTGCATAAATAAAATTCAAGAAGGTAGGATCTAGAGAGTCAGGCATGCAAGTCACTGTAAGGTGAAGCCCCAAAAGGAAGTGGTTTGACCAAGACAAATGAGTTGGAATGAAATATATTGCTCCACAGACTGCCACTTCCTGGCTGGATGAGAACACTCAGTCAACAGTGTGTCCCATCATATGTATTGAACAGGTGGTCAGTTGAGACAGCCCTAGGGTCCTCCACTGACCACCCATAGCATGCATGGAACATGATGAAATTCTGAAGAACCTAGAAACCGAGCATGTTATTGCTTAAGAGAGCCTAATGCATATGAGAGGGAGAATAACTGCATTTACATGATGGAAGATCACTCCTTCATAGAATATTTTTTCCCCCAGAAGTAGTTATGTAGGCAGGTATGTTATGTCTTCTTTCCCGTCAGGTAGTGATAGAACAGCTGCCTCATTCACACTAATGAGACTGTACCATGCGGATAAAACTGTGGATAATGTCCTTTCTTGTTTTCTGGGCTGCTTCTTGGACAGCTGATGAATGGTCTCACTTCTGAGGTGTCTGGGAGGGAAGTCTGACAGAACTGTCCAAAAGGAAATGGTGTTCATATGCTTCTCTTGTTATGATCTTATTAAAAGAAACTTAACCAAAATGTTGCTTGCTCTTTTTCTAAAGAAGTATTCTAAGGTACAAACTGGAATACACTAGCCATACCAAATGCATGAAAGAGTCCAGGTTTTGACTGGATACAAATACAGAGGCCAGTAACTGTGGTACCAAGAGATAGATGGTATCAATGTATCTAGTTCTCACTTGTCAAATATAATAAAAACTGAAGCTTGGGAAAATTCCTGTTTTGGGGTATAACTCTCAGAAACCCCAGCTAAGATGACTAGTGGCTATGTTGGCAAAAAAGTGGTAGTGAAAAAAGAAGCTTTCCCAAGGTCTCCTTATAATCCAGGACATAACATTAGAATACCTTTATGCTGCCTATTAGCAGGCAGAATTTTAAAGGTTTGATAATAGTCACTTTTTTAATTAATGGAAGAATGTTTATAATCACTAATCAAGCAACTAATACACTGGATGACAATTGTTTCTAGAACTGCATCCCAGTCACCTAAAAATGTATCTATAAACATATTTCATAGCCTTCTATATTTAATGCAGAATTTATATTTTCTAGCTGCACAGACTATTTACAGTATAAACAAATTAATAACACATAACTAGGCTGGTTACTATTTCTGTGATCATGCAATATTTGTTTAGTGGGCAAATGCAGCCACAAGTTAAATAATCTTAAGGTACTTCTTGAGCAATAAAAATATCAGTTTCTCAGAAATTGAAAGGTAATTCATGCTGCAAACCTGTACTTATTTACCTATGACAATGAGTATCTCTGATTGACTTTAATGGGAAACATGTAGATCAGTTTTAGTCAAAGTAATAATCCCTGGACTGGTGCCAGTCTCTGAGCCATTGCTTGCCAGTCTCTGGCTAATTTCCAGCAAAGAAAGAAGCAATTGTACCCACTAGGCACAAACATAGTGCCAGTCCTTGGCGTACTTGAAAAAAAAAAGTTTGTCTCTACATCAGATAGTCTGAGAAATACTATGTGGATTGTACTGGAAGTTTGAAGTTCCAAATACACTTTCTATTGAGACTGGGTACTTTTTGACACAATGACCATATTCAGAGAGTGAAACACCAGCTTAATACACTAAAGCCTTTTCCATATCACCCTCCCAACTCCGCCATGGGAACAGGAGAAGGATGGGTCCACGAGAATCAGTGGCAGAGTTTGGAGTGTGGGGGGGCAGGAGGGGGCGTGGCTACGGTGTAAAGGGCATGGCTGCGGCATGTGGGTGTGTGGCTAGGGCGCATGGGGGCATGGCCAGGGCATGCAGGGTCATGACCACAGGCCAGGATGCCCCCAAAACATTGCCACCTGAGGTGAACTGCTCCTGCGCCCCCCATCCCTATGCGACTGGTGAGGATGGTTCTGCATGACATCACTGCAGTCCCATCCTTCTCCTGTCCCCAGGCAGCACAATCGTGGATTAAATCATTGATGGGTTTTCCCCGTCAATAACCCCACACCACCATCACAGACTTATCTGTCCTGTGGGAGCCCAGGAAGCACAATGGCTGCGCTTCTTGCCCCAGCGCAACCTGGGAAGATACCTGGCTGAGCTGTGGAAGGAAGAGGCATGGCCATCGTGCTTTCTTCACTACAGATCAAGCCTGCTGCACTCCCTCCCAGCAGAACTGCTGCCAGGATCCCCACTGGACATCTGTGCGAAAAGGTAGGGTGTGGAAAGGGCCTAAGATAGGCATGAGGGTCAGGTACCTGCACACAAGTGCTTTGTTCCCCAGTATTAGCAAACTAACAAGCTGCAGCAGACTGTTGCTTTTTGCTATGTTAGGACTGGAAATACAGGCCATTTCCGCACGGGGCGAGGGAATCGCCCTGTGACGCTACTCACCGGAATTTGGGCTCCCTGGTCCGGTCCACACTTCTCTGGAGCAATGCGTGGCCGCCGCTCTGCACTGCTCTGGGGATGAAAATGGCGGCTTCCGGTTGGTCGAGAGTCTCAACCAACCGCTGAAGCTCACCAGCCTAAAGCCCGCCCCCGGCAGATCACAGGCTCGCACCAATGTGAGCCTGTGAATGTGTATAAGGGAGCAGGCTTGCAGTGGCACGCTCCGTGCTTTGGAAAGACCTGTTTTTAGCAGTCTTTCAAAAGCACGCTGGATGACTACTTGGGGTTGTTCCAGAATGGGCTGGGGTGCGGATCTACATTAAGTAGATCCGACCCAGTCTGCTACCAGGTGCAGACGTCCTCCCTGGAAGACGCTCTGCCCCGTGTTAAAAACCCTGTGTGGAAATGGCCACAGTTAATGGCTTTCAAACAAGTCCAGATATGGAACCAATTGGTCTCAAAGATTAACAAATTTTAAACCAAAGTTTCCAATTCAAGCTTATATGCAAGCTGTTAAGCATAGGTTCTTGGCTTGCTTCATTGCTTGCTTGAAGGAAGGAGTGACATATGCTAGTTGCCTGAAGCCATTAAGCTGAGATTTTGATTCTCCAAATGCCACTTTATTTTAGGTAAGTATGAAGAGTATTATCATGTATGTAAGTGAAAAAATAAGAATAAATTTATTCTTTGGTGATGTATAAACTCACAATTAAACAGATGTGAAATCAATATTAAGCATGGTAAAACATAAAGAGAAATATAAGTTGCTGTCAACGTAATTGTTACATTTACACCATAATTTCTTGTAGAAGCAACTTTGTAAGGGAGGGGTGATCCACATATAGTTCCAAGCATAATTAGTTGGGTTTACATTTTCCTATGGAAATAACCATTTCACTACTTCTGTGTCTGGCAAAGGAATGAACCACGTCTTGTCTCAATATCTGTCCATTTCCATGACTTTTGATTCATTTTGGAGAAAAAAGGCACATAGAACGATGTGTACATTGGAAAAAAAAAACCCTGGAAATGTGCTTTAATCAGTGGAAAATATGTATCAAAATGCCTACAACATGTGTTTTAAAAAATTCAGAAAAAAATGTGTAAAAATTTCTCTGTAGAAGGAAAAACAGGTCTCATAAAATACTACAGAAGAAGGAACGGGACAAAAATGCTGGTAGCATTCTAAGATGACAATTTTTCATATCTCTACTGAGGTACTATTAAAATACAAGCATATTTTTACACCCACTCATAGGAACTAAATCTTGTTATTTTCTTTTTTATAATTATGTAAACTATTCCTGTAACCAAGAAAAGAATATAGGTCTGAATATTGCTTGATTTTTAAAGACCTGTTCACACATGCAACCTTACTAAGCTATTTCCTTTGGGAGAGAAGTCTAATCTTTTCTCAGATATTGCAGTAAGCCTCAGTATAACCATAACAATAACAATAGGAATAACAATAACAATAATAATAAAAAGTTTTGTTTGTTACCTGCCTCTTCCCAAGGCTTGAGGTGGGGTACAACATAAATTGAAATATAATTAAAAATGCACTGTGGTTAAAATACATTAAAACTCATAAAACCATTTAAAATACAAATATATCATAATTAAAAATAGACTGAGTAGGACTGTTGGAAGAGATAGGTCTTTAGTACTTTTTAAAAATTTGGACAGCATATTTCGCTATCAATTCTCTTCTGGCAGGTCATTCTACAGTCTAGGTGTGGCCAATGAGAAGGTCCTCTGGGTGACCATTGACAGTCTAGTCCTGGCCAGTTTAAGTAAATGACCCCCAGTGGAGCTAAGTGTGTGAAGCAGATTGTATGAGAGGAGGCGATCCTACAAGTAACTTGGACCTGAAATACGTAGGGCTTTAAAGGTAATAACCAACGCTTTGTACTTTTAGTAGCAACTGAAACACATGCTTAAACCACCACAACCACATAAGTAAATTCCTGTTCAGATTCCATGGTGCAGATAGGGTCAAGAGCTTGTCCCTGTCATGCTCAGCTTCACATATTCTCAGAGAATAGAGAAGGAGAACACTATAGTAAATGAATTTGTGGATCTTGTGGAAATAGTTTTGTAAGAATTAAATCTAACATTTCTAACATAAGGGTTTTGCTCCTTAATTTTTGGGCCCTTTGTTGCTGGGTCAAATGTTCTACAGTTTCAGGATTTCATAGGTTGCAGCTAAGAGGAATCAGTATAGTATAGTTTATTTATTTGCTCAGTCCAAAGACCATTGCAATCCAACAACTACAAAAAACAAAACAAAACATCCAAAATCTCTTCAAAACAGATCGCCTTCATCGCATAATTAAAACAATACCATAAAACGTTTTCATAATAAAATTGAGACACAAGGTTAAAACATAAATTACATATTCTCATATAAAATTACATAAATTACATAATTACAATTTACAAATACCATCTCTTATTCTGCAAGACTCTGATGCTTTTTGTCTGGTATGAGCTCTAAAAAGTTTTCTCTTGCCCTAGCAGCCTTCACTGCAAATGCAGCAACCTTTCTAATCACATGTTGATTTGTTGATTGTACTAAAAAAGCATGTTTCTCCTTTGCTGTCCAGTATTTCATTTTTCTTAGGAAAGGCGCTAGATAACTTTCCCTTGTCCTATGAGGAATCAAATTGCTGGGATTATGTGGCATGTGAAAGAAACCTAAGCAGAAAGGAAAAGCCATAAGTAATATATAGCTCGGATTTTCAAAGACATAGCCATGTTAAGTCTGGACCAGAATGCAGAGAGATTTTTTTTCTTAATTATTTTTATTATTAATAATGTAAAAACATACATACAATGAGCAAACAAGAAAATAGAAAAGAGTGAATAATCTATACAAAACTTTTAAACAAAAGTATCAAAGAGATCTTGTAGCACCTTTAAGACTAACTGAGAGAAAGAAGTTGGTAGTATAACCTTTTGGAGACTCTGATATGCTGCATTTAAAAATGTTTAAGTGCCAGTTTATCATGCTTGGCATCATTCCTTCACAGCAGTAATTAACATTACAGAATAACTAAAGTTTGGTACAGAATTACTTTGACTGTTGAGACTATTGTGGAAACTTTTATAGGCCTCTCCGCATTCTTCTGAAAAATGCTAGAAGCCTGAAGAGAAGGGGGAGGGCAACAAACACAATGGAAGAGTTCAGCCAAGGAAAGGGCCAAAATGTCCACAACTGTTTACAGAGTTCATTATGGGAACCAATTGCAGTGTGCGGATTTTCTCAACTGAAATAGTTTGAATAACTTTGTAATTTTTACTGGTGTAGTTAGTACATGTGGCTGGCCACATGGCTGTCAACCAGATGTCTTATTCTGTTTGTATAAATGCAGAAGGATGCTTAGGGTGCAGAAAAGAAGGCTATTTGTGTAATTTTTCATAAGTATCCAGGTTTTTTAAACATTTCATTGGCACTGGAGCCCAAGAGTTCATGCAGTCTTCCTGAATCTGGATCTCTCCTGATTTTCTCCTCCCAACAACAGTTACCATCATCACTTGGTGTTGGATTTACTGGCTGTAGCTCATGGAAGCTGGAGCCAAAATATCTAGAGTGACCCAAGCTGGAGAAGGCTAGTTTAATGAGTTATACTATTTAAGCCAATATGTTCCAAACATTCCATAGCTGAGGCACACTTATTTTTCTGAATTAAACAGGAGGTACATGTCACTTTTGTATTCAGAATGGATTAACATGACCTGCCTCAGAGGACTTAACCCTCATGTTGCTGGGTGAGTCACTGTTCTTGGAATGCCTCCTGAGTGGAAGAGGCAAGCCTAGAGTAATGATTCATCCATAGACACAACTGGCAGATTTCTGTCTGAGTGGGTAATTTAACTGTGACTCTTCACTGGGAGCGATTCACATCAGTGCAGAGCTGTGGCAGAATTTACTTGTACAGAGAGCCAGCATGGTATAGCAGTTTGAGCATTGGACTACAGCTCTAGAGACCAGGGTTAAATCCCTGCTCAGCAGTGGAAACCCCTGGATGACCTTGGGCAAGTAACACTCAGTCTCAGATTCAGGCAAAGGTAACCCCCCCTCTGAACAAATCTTGCTAAGAAAACACCATGATCCTCTTAGGGTTGCCATAAGTTGGCAATGACTTGAAATCACCCAGGAACAACAAGAACGAGAACAAGAACAACTTACTTATGGAGGCTGACTGGAAGGATGCAAGTCCAAAGCAGTGATCCATTTTGATGTGGGGGAATAGCATTATCCAAGGACAGGTAATACTGCTGTGTCTTTGCATTGGTATACTATTGATTAAATAGTGCAATTGTGCTTGATGCAAAGATGCAAGAGAAGAACTTCCCAAGTTCTGAACAATGCCATGGCAGGAAATCATCCAGAGAGAAAGATACAGTCTCCACTGCAAATCTTTTCTGATGTCATCTCAGCAGTTCTCTCAGTGTAAGATACAGTTATTTTGAGATCTAGTGATTTCAGTGAGTAGGAAACAGACTATCCAGATTTTCTGGATGTTGTCCTATCTATTTGTATAACCCAACAACATCCCTTCATCCTCACAGACCCATCCTGGTATCTGTTTGTTGGTCACACTAGACTGCGATATTAGAACAAGCAGAAGACAATGAACTGACTTTGCTTATACAAAGAATATTGCATATGGGTTCCTGAACTGATGTATACACAAGTCCCTCTCTTCACGACTCCCATGATGTGGTAACTTTGAAATCTACCATCTGTCTGTGTTTATTTTAAAATTCTCCTTCGAGTTAAAACTTTTCATTTTCTAAATACATTTTTAAGCATTATAGTGTGAAAATGCAATAGCATGCTGGCGTATCCTGCCTTTACAACATTGCTTCTCTAGTATGTCTTCCAAAGAAAAACAAAACAAAAAAGAACAATTGGGGCAGTGGGACAGGGTGAAAGCGGGGACAGGCCGTGGCTAAGGACATTGTAGTGTGGAAGGAACACTGGTGTCAATACTGCTACTCATCTGTTTAAGGTGGAAGGGTGTGGAAAAGAGCATTCCTAACCTGACGACATTGTACAAATGGCAATACCAGGACTGTAATGCTACAATGTGCTAATGGCATCTAGTGCAGAAATGGCCTCAGAAGGATGGATCCAGCCCAGGATCCCTCCAGAAGTTCCACAGTCAGAGTGTTGCTACAGAGAAATCCCTGTTATGTGTATCTACCTACTCATGGATGGTAGGACATGAAGCAGGACCTCTTTTGAGGATCTTAGATTTTGAGCAGGCTCATATGGGAGGGGATAGTTTTTCAGCTATCCTGCCTCTAAACTGCTTAAGGCTTTTTAGTCAAAACCAGCACCTCGAATTGAATTCAAGTCAGTGTAGTTCTTGTAAATGGTGTTACAGGGTCTCTAGAGCAGACACCTGACAACAGTCTGCCCACCACTTTTTTTTACTAGCAGTAGCTTCTGAACACTTTTTTAAGGGCAACCCATGTAAAATGCAGCATAGTTGTTTATTTGGGAGGTAATCAAGGTATGAATGACCTGTGGCCAGATCTGCCTTTCCAACTAGCACACCAACCAGAACTGAGCAAGGAATTTGTGACTATAGCAGTTACCTGGCCTTCCAGGAGCAACACTGAGTCCGAGAGCACTCACAAGCCTTATCTTTTAGCAGTTTTATCTTATCTTTTAGCAGTACAAACCTATGCAACTCCCCCTCCCAAATATACATAGTGCAGGACATTCATAAAGGAATAGAATCCAAAAGTACTCAACATGCACATTTCACTTGAATTTTTAGAAACATGTACTGTGCATTTTGTTGAATGTGGCTTTAGGTGGAGGAGAAGAGTTCAATACTAGTGGAAAAACTAGCAGTCAGTAATTGTCTATATGATGAGGCTCACAGCACAATAGTCTTACTTTACCAATTATCAAAGAAACAGAAACATATTTGGCAGATATCACAGCTTAGGGATCAGGAAACTGTGATGCTTCAGCTGTTGCAATGGCAGCCCCCATCAACCCTCTCAATTGACTAGGCTGTCTAGGACTGATATGAGTTGCAGTTAACAGCCTCTGGGAGACACCTATGAGGATATCCATGCTAATGGCATCTAGTATGTATTCTTTTGGGTTTCTTATTAAAATAGCTCCCAGGAACATCCTGGAAAGAGAGACAGAAAGAGAAGATAACATTCTACTGTAGTGTGCCATAAGGTCTCTGATTTACAGCTCACATGCCAAACAGGATATGAACACCTGAATATCTTCAAAAGGCAACTCAGTTGTGAATGACTTACGATAAGTTATCAAGCTAAGAGAACAAAATAAGTAGCAGAGAAAAGGAAGCCTCCATTCCAAGTAAATAGTTGTGAGATTTGTGTATTTACAGCCAACTTAATTCACAGATCAGAGGCCCTTTCCGCATCTGTCTTTTTCACGGAGGTGGGGGGTGGCGTTTGCGTGAGCAGTCTCTTGTGTGAGGAGCTCTCTTCGAGGCTCCGTCGTTCTGCAGCTGGCTTGCCGGTCGCGTGAGCGCCGTGCGAACGCCCCGCCCTTTCCTACCGCAGCGCAACCTGGGAATTACAGGCTAGCGCTGAGGCAGGAAGCATGACCGGCCTGCTCGTCCGATGCACCGCAGGGCAGGTAAATGCACGATGGCCCTGGGAGCCTTGCGCGACTACGCAGCATTTTTGGCTTGAAGCTGAAAATAAAAAAATGCGTGTGTGGTTCACGTTAGGCTCATGAATGTCGCGTAAATAGGAGTGCATCGTACGGACTGCCGCTCCCATTTACACGATGCTCAAGGGGCCCTCTCGCAAAAGAAACTCCGTGCGAAAAGGGCCGAAGTGTTTTATTGCTGTCCTCATCCAAATGTGGAAACAGAGCTATATATTTTACATAAAAATTGGTATTAGTCTTATTTCTGCTCCTCCCATTTTTTTCTTTTCATTTTTGTTTCATCAGAACTTTGCTATGCCATCTAAATATTTTCAGATTAGCAACAGTTGCGTTAAATACCGTCCCATTGCCCTGTTTTTGAATGTGTGGAATATATTTATTTAAAAATATTTCTGTACACCTTCTCATTTGTGCAAGTCTTGAAGTGCTTTACAACACCACTATAAAACAGTAAACAGTCAAGCAAAAACACAATCATACAAGATATGAGGGACTGTGGCTGGGAAGAAAACAAGGTAACAATGTCTTCAATGAGCACATGAAACACACAAGTGTTGAGGCCTGATATATTCCAATGGGGAGATCATTCTACAGGTTAGCCCACACCACAGGAGGCTGCAAAACAGAAATATCTCAGCATGTACCTGCTTTTCAGGATTGTGTCCACAGATTGACCTATGCACATATGCAACTTCAGTTCATGGAACCTTTGGGGGCAAAGGAGGTGAGGTGTATGGGCCAGGAAAGGCAAGGATGATTCTGTGCCCAGATTCTTCACATCTCTGGCCAGATTTGAGCATGAATAACGCTATTGCATTTGTTTTGCTTTGGTCCTCCTCAACTGTCAATGAAATAACTGGGATGAGCTATCTATAGTTTATAGCCAATTTGTACAAATTTTCAGATTTGTAGTCAATTTTCAATTTGATCAGACTGCACGAAGAGTCTTAGACAGCTAAGATCGAAGATTCTTGGGGATCAGCAACTTAACAGGAAAAACACATACACAGAAAAGGGTTATTTTTGTTGAGTATTTAAACCAATCTTTATAATTTTTCTTCCTCTAAGATAGTTATCAGAGAAAACTGCTATTGGCTTCATCTGTGGAATTTCAGGGGTTTTTGGGGGTGTGTGTTCCATTTATAACCTCCTTGTGTTTTCCTGCTGTTGCTTTGTGTCTGTCCACTGTCCCCCTTATCCAGAAATCTGATAAGGAGGGGAAGATCAAATACCTTCATCATGTGTTTCGCTGGTTGCATGAGGAGACCTTTCCCAGTTTAAAGGCCATTTCTGCACTACACTGTTATAAAGCTATTATTCCAGTTTCAACACACTATGGAATCCTGGGGTTTGTATTTTAGGGAGGGGTCTTTAGAATTCTCAGCCAGAGAGCTCTTTGGCCTTAGTAAACTACAAACTCCAAAATTCCACAGGATGTTGAAAGTGGAATGGAGCACTGTAACAATGTAGTGTGGAAATGGCCATCTTTTCAGAGGAAAAGCACATTCCCCAGAATATCCACTAGTCAGTGTGTCACTGACTTCCTCTACTCCCTGTCCATTTATAACCTCTACCACTGGGGGATTGGATTTACAACTACCTTAATAAATAGACACTGTCATTGTACTTTCATGTTCAGAATCACTGAGGCTGAACTCAGAGGCATACTTAGAAGAACCTTTGCCATAGCATGCCTGTGGACCTTAAAACATAAGTAGTTCTGGATGTCTCTGCCAGTTTCTTAATAACTTCCTCTGACTTTATTGTATTTGAAGGAGAGTATGTATGAAATTCAGTATCTAGAGACCAAAACTTCATTCCTTTCTTTTGTTGGGATATGTCTATAAAAGCAGTGAGCAGTGGTTTGTGAAACCGTACATAGTTGTGGGTAAGCGTAGGAGTTTGGGTAGCTCACAAAATCAGAAACTGGTGTTTTAAAAAGCCAGACTGGTTTAGTCACCTGTTATTCTTACAACTAAATGCTGACTCAAATGAAGAGATGGACTCTGGGGAGTAAAGAACTTCTTTTATTTAGATACACCCCTTCAGACTTCTTTTTTTAAACACAGGTGAACCTCAGTCCAGATGGCTCACTTGCATTCATCCAGCTGCAGTGTCCTGGGGAGAACTTAACTGTTTATGTTCCTAACAGCCGTGGCTGCAGTTGGGTTGTGTTTGTGTCAGCCAGGAAATTTGGTTCTCTCCAGCATTTACAAAGTTGTGCTGCAAGTCAGCTTACCCAAACATGCTTTATTCATATCTTCATGTATAGTGCAATCCTATACATATTTACTTGAATTAAGTACTAGTAGGTTGGAGCCAGACTAAGGCCATTTCTACTCTGTACTGTTATAGTGCTATTATTCCACTTTCAACATAGAATCATAGAATCATAGAGTTGGAAGAGACTCCAGGGGCCATCTAGTCCAACCCCCTACCATGTAGAAACCCACATCAAAGCACTCTCAACAGATGGCCATCCAGTCTCTGCTTAAAAACCTCCAAAGAAGGAGACTCTACCACACTCCCAGGCAGCATATTCCACTGCCGGACAGCTTTGACCATCAGGAAGTTCTTCCTGAGGTTCAAGTGGAATCTCCTTTCCTGCAGCTTGAATCCATTGCTCCTTGTCCTAGTCTCTGGAGCAGTAGAGAACAAGCCTGCTCCCTCCTCAACATGACATCCTTTCAAATATTTAAACATGGCTACTATGTCCTCTCTTAACCTTCTCTTCTGCAGACTAAACATACCCAGCTCCCTAAGGCATTCTTCATAGGGCATGGCTTCCAGACCCTTCACCATTTTGGTCGCCCTTCTCTGGACATGTTCCAGCTTGTCGACATCCTTCTTGACTTGAGGTGCCAGAACTGGACACAGTATTCCAGATGAGGCCTAACCAATGCAGAACAGAGTGGTACCATTACCTCCCTCGATCTAGACACCATATTCCTATTGATTCCACATCTTGTGAAATTCTGCAGTTTGTAGTTTACTGAGGCCAAAGACCTCTCCGGCTGAGAATTGTAAATGCTCCTCCCTTAATTGCAAACCCCAGGATTCCACATGATGTTGAAATGGCCTAAGACTGGCCCTGAAATGAGAAGTGAGCTACGTTATCTTAGTTTGGAACCACTCTGTTGAGTTCAGTGAGACTTGCTACTAGAGCAAGGGGGTCGCAGCTGAAGAAGGAAAAAAACAACAGAGAAATTTCTAGTGGTTGCTTATTTTTCCTCAGTAAATTATCTATTATCTTCAACATTTAAAAGAACCAATGCAAATAGTTATTGAAAATCAAGGGAAGAAGAGTGGGATGAACTGGGGTCATGTTGTGTGACTGTTATTTCTGCTCCGTGTGAGGAAGTGGAGTGAATGCCTAAAAGCAATAGTTGTTGAAAGAACACAGTTTTATGTTCAGAAGTAAAATGCACAAGGCACTGCGTACATTAAATTATAAGGAAACAAGTAAAGCTGAAATGCTTGCTAAATTATCATTTTGTTGCTCTGATAAAGTTAGAGCTTAAAGAAAAATGAAAGCATGATTTGATTGATTAATTGACAAAAATCTTTTTGGGGGGGAGTGGTTCAAAGATGCAAATTTCAATTTGATCACACTTAGCCCCACCTACCTAGATCATCTTCGGTGTTCTCCAACAGCCGATATACAGAGGCATATTGCCTCTGAACCTGATTGCATATATGTAATACTCATGACTAGTACTCACTGATAAACTTATCCTCCATGAATTTGTCCAGTCTTGTTATGAAGCTGTTCAGGTTTGTGGTCAACATTATTATCTTGTAGTAGAAAATTCCTTAGTCGAAGTATGTACTGTGTGAAGAAGAATCTCCTTTCATGTGAAGCCCAGAGTATCCTAACATTCAGCTTTAGTGGATGACTGTGGATTCTAGTATTTAGAGATAGAGAAGGAAAACTTCACTCTATCTGTTTCTGCATATTGTGCATTCTTTTGTATACCTCTCTGATGTCCTCCTTACTCTCTTTCTTCTAAGCCCTAAACCCCTTTTAATCTTTTCCTTGTAGGGGATTTACTCTTATTCTTGGAAACTTTACTGAGCTCTACAATAGCTGTTGGACTTCTACTTTGTGTGGATGTATAATATGTAATTCTGTGCCCATGGATGGTTTCAGAATCAGTGCAGAAACAAATAAAGGCTTAGGATGAGCAGGGCCAGTGCTATCGTTGGACCAAGTAGGCAGCTGTCTAGGATGCAGGCCTCAGAAGGGGACATTACTGATCATTGAAGGGCACAGTTTTAAACAGATTAGTCTTTTTAACCCTTGTAAGTCCTTGTTAAAAAATGTTGTATTACTTATTCTTGCAATTAAAAGTAAATCTAGCAGTTTTAACTTTTGAAGTTTTCATTTTTTCCCCCTATGGGATATCTTTTTGTGAAAATTGTGAATTGGGTATGTGTACGTATGCAAGTAGTTAGCCTTGCCTAGGGTACAAAATAACCTGGCACCAACACTGAGGACAGGGCCAGTCCAATGTCCCAAAGTGCCAGTTCAGTATCCCAAATAAAGATGCTTTGGCAGCATTAGAAATAGCAAAGTGGTGCAGACCTTTTAAAATATGATATAAGAATTTTCACCATAAAGTGCTATTGGTATAAAGCTGCAAACATCTAACGTTTCAGAATCATGTGCTTTGATGTGGCTTTAGCCAGCTGCTCCAGGTAGTTATGCTCCTGTGTTTGCTTCTCTAGGCTGGAAGAGGAAAACAGTGATAATATTATTTTGGACTGAAGTGCTGGACTTGTGGATGGAGGTCTTACTGTCTAATTCAGTCTGTTGAATACAGCTTAAAGGGGAGACTCTTGAACAGGTGCAGCTGTGCAGTCCAAATGGCTAGTTTCCTTAAGTTAGTGGTGTATTAATCTGAGGGGAAAAAGACAATATTTCCAGGGATGCTTTCTGTCTTTCAAATTGTGCTATATGGGACTGAACTGCCCCCACAGGAAATTACCATACAAATGTTACCCTAAAAAACACAATCGGTAACTCCCGTCCCTATAAGAATAAGAGAGAACTATGTCAAGACAGGACAGAGCATCATTGTGCTAACGGGTTGGATCTGGAGTCCAGGTGGGTGGCTGGGAAATCTCTCTCTATGTTATGTGTTTGTGTAAACAGATGAGTAAAATGAATAAGAGACACAAAAATGTTACAGATTGAGTGCATGGCTGAGCCTTAGTGGATGAGTAACTATGTGAAAGAATTAGTAAGGGGGATTGACATGAGTGGTGCCTGGGCAGGTCAGTATTCAGCCAGTGTCTGTTTTAATGTCTATCTTAGCAGTGGGTGATGAGAAATTCTTAGAATTGTGCTGTACATACATATAATTAAACAAGAACAGAATAGAATTGAGAGCTGCTGTAGTATAGTGGTTTGAGCATTGACTATGACTTTGGAGACCAGGATTCAAATCCTTTGGAGACCAGGATTCAAATCCTCAGAAACCCAGAGAGTAACCTTGGGCATTCACACCCTCTCAGCCTCAGAGGAAGGCAAAGACAACCCCCTCTGAACAAATCTTCCCCAAAAACTCCATGATAGATTCACCATACGGTTGTCATAAGTCAGAAATGACTTGAAGAAACACAACAACAACAGTAGAATTTTTTCCTGTTTCCACTGACCTCACTCTCCTTCTTGATTGTATTGCCTCAGTTGGTATAAACTTAGAAAAAACTCTTTGTACATTCAGGATTAAGTTATCTTGTTAATATTTGGATTCTGCAGATTAGACATTACAGAAATTGGCTTGAGCTACCACTGCTAGAGTGGCTTTTTCTGAGAGTCATAACAAAGTAATTCCCATGCTGGATTTTACCAAATAACTCTCTGGTATAGCATTCTGGGATTATTGTTGCTATTATTAATTGTTGTCATTTGAGTACTACATAAATAACAGAAAACAGTTAATACAACATAGAGTTAAACAAAAGTAACGAGGGAATGAAAATCATGAGCAAACTGTATGGTGTGCTTAAATAAATTTTCGAAACTTAATAATTAAGAAGATAGTCTACTGAGATACACAGATATGCAACCTTCCAGAACTGTTTGCATACAAAGTAAGTGCGCTGTGTCATCCTCCAGCTTCTCTTTTAATAATATAGCTGATAAAAAGAAACCAAGCTGCGGGGGCCAGGACTGCTTTCCTTCTTTGAGACTGGAATGGCAGCTTTTCTCCCAGGGCCTTTCCACACTATATTGCTATAGTGCTATTATTCCACTTTCAAGATTGTGTGGAATTCTGGGATTTGTAGTTTGCCGAGGCCAAAGAGTTCTCTGGCTGAGAATTCTGAACGTCCCTCCCTAAACTGCAAACCCCTGGATTCCATAGGATGTTGAAAGTGGAATAATGGCTACACTATAACAGTGTAGTGCAGAAAGGCCCTCTGTCTGCTAAAGCATCTTGACCCCTTATACAGCCCTGATTTCCCCTTTAAAACCACTACTCTAGTGTATAAAGGGTAAGGCCTCTCAGTGGTTATTCAAAATGGTTAATGGATCTGTGGTAGTGTGTTTCTGGTTGATTGGAACTAATGGAAAATACTCTACTGTGTCAGAATTTATAAATTATAATGTACTCTTTATTAAAATAACAAACGGGGAAAGGTATTGGGTGTCAAAAATATATCCAAGTAGTACAGAACTTCAAAAGGTGTTCACCCAGTTTCTTATAGCTCAACTCAGTATACAGATTCAGAACTTTCATACACACACAGGCCTTTGGCTTCCCTTTTGCTGAAAGGCATAATTCCCAAATCTGGGTCACACCTTCTGAACCAACTCAAAATAGTTTGGTTTGTTCTCTTTATCTCTCTGTAGACCTCTGAGAAGACAACCACTCTTATTCATATACCTCCCTGGCTGACTTAGAGTTTCTATCCTAGAGCCCTCTCTCTGGAAATATCACTGAGGGAATCTGAAAAATCCAAATCATTGTGTCTTATACATAGACAACCTCAGCCCCTCCATGGGCTGGGTTTCTTTCACACAGAGCCACTTTGGTTACATGGCAACCTTTTGCTGGGGCTGCCCTGCCACTAAGGATAGCCACACCCCCAGGCTCCATCACACAAGCTATTTCAGATGTGTCATTGTCTTTTTGCTTTCTTGCTTGAGCTTTCAGCAGTGACAACCACAAATCTTCAAATGCTTACAAGCAGAGCAGATATATGGAGCTGGAAAAAGGCAATCAAATGATATGTATATGTTTGTGTTTGTGTGTGTGCATGTGTATGCATAGCAGCTTCATACAAGGAAAGATTAAAATATTGAGTGCTTTTCAGAAAAAAAACAATGAACAAGGGAGATTGTCTCATCGTAGGGTTTTCATGGTAAAACACATTCAAAAATGAATTACCAATGCCTCTTCTGCACATTACTAACAATTGTTAGCTATGATGCCACTGTGCTCTCCCTCTCCCTCTCTTTCTCAATTTCTCAATTTGCATGTTCAGGGGCAAGTCCTGCTCCATGCAAATAACATACCAGACACCAATATAAATCAGAAGAGGTAGGCCACTTTTATTGGTTGCAGCTACTAATTGGGTTGGCATCCACATGGGCCAGATCCAGGCATCGACCAGCCTGCCTGTTGATCAATGAGCCTGCCATCTGGCCTGCTGCTGAAACCAGGATAACAGGACAGTCCATTTGAATAGATGCCCGTTTGTGGACCCCTGCCACCGGAGAGTGCAGGAAAGACATCTGCCGCTGACTGTGAATGGCCCTAATGCCCCACACTCCCTGAATCCCATAATGGGACTCCCTTTTGTACCAATACCTGATAACTGAGAATTGATGCCCTGGATTCAGGACCCATGTCAACTGCCACAAAAGGCAGGTGAATCTGCTGTACCTCCATCTTTCTTTTCACTGCATGGATTTCCTCTCTCTTCCCCCACTGCTCCAGACTTCAACATTGCCTCCTTCTCCATCTTCCCCTACTTTGTCGCCACCTCTTCTGTCACTACCTTCTCTGACACCACTTTCTTCATGGCTTTTCCTCTGCGTTCTTCACTCTTGCTCCTGGTTCAGCTCCCTTGATGTTCACAGCACAAATGACTGTGCTTATGAGGGAGCTCGAAAAAATACCTCCCCAGCTGGACCTGGATGAAAACCCACGTCCAGGGCACTCAGGCCCCTCCTGCCAGCCAGTGAGTTCAAACCAAGGTTTAAACTCATTGGCTGGCATTTCTACTTTTCCCCAAGGCCTTGCAAGCCACTCAGACCCCTGGGAGAAAGAAACCAGCCAGCCACCATTACAGGCAACTATCGGTACACTACTCTTACTCGCAACACACAGTGCTGCTGTGAAGGTAAGTCTTGCAGCACTCTACAGACTGTACACGTTTGGCAGGATCTGCTGGTTTTTTGGTTGTTTTATCTATAAAGCACCATGTACATCAATGGCACTATATAAATAAATGGTAATGGTAATGGTAACAACAACAACAATAATAATACAATTACACATGGTGTGAAGAAAATAGATAATATTGCAGTGTAAACTCATTTACAGATGTATGATAGTACACATTCATATCTGAGCATCTGTTGAAACGTTAAATCAAGTGGATCTTTAGTTGTAAAGAGACAACTGGAGGACTCAAATATGTCCTTTGTTGTCCTGATCCCCTGAAAAGAGAGGATATGACTATGGGAAATACTGAGAAGGAACCACAGTTACTTGGTTACCTTTCTAGAAAAGGATAGAGGTGAAAGAAAGCTTAGATTAGATGAAAGAGGGTGGATGTGATCTAGGAAGGGAGCTGATGCCAAATGAGACAGGAAGGTGTTGTAAGCCAGGCAGACATAGGAGAATCCTAATCAGGTTGGCAAGATATCAAAAATGTAACTAACGTTTCACCTGGAATGACACATATTGTTCAAAAAGTTAGTGAGGCACAAAAGGAAACAGTATGAGGAACTGAAATAAGATTAAAGCATAAATCTTACCTTTTCATGCTAAGGAGGGGGTTGTGTTCAGACTTTTCTTCAGAGTGTTTATTTGTCCTTGGTACTGGAACATAACGCACCTTTTGAAAAAAAACACCTGCGATGGAGGAACATGAGCACTGGCAATTATTGGATTTGTCTGGGAATCACATGGTACACAAGTATTCAAAAGTGGGCTTTGGTCAAACCTTCCAAGAAGCTACAAAGGCAAAGAGTACTGGCAAAAATAGGAAGGGGAAAAGCTGTCTTGCTGTGCAAGTGAAAGACCCTCTTAATAAGAATTCCCTTCTAAAAACTCTTGACTTTAGCTGGTCTAAAAGCTCTAAAATGTGCAAATCAGGTGGAAATTGCTGTGCAGATGTCTCAGCAGACCACTTATACTTCAGTTTGTTTGTTCCACACATTGCGATGTCTACCATTCTCAGATATTGATGTCTATAATTTTCTTCAGTGTCAATGAAAATAACTGGGGAGATTAAAATGTTAACTGGTAATTTTTAAATAAGAAATTAGTAGTCTGCTGCATTGTGAAAATCATGGCCCTGATTAAAATGATGAATGAATGAATGAATGAATGAATGAATGAATGAATGGGGGTTGATATTTTTATTGTTCCCCAACCCTTCCATAGATCACCTAGATCAGTGGTTCTCAACCTGTGGGTCCCCAGATGTTTCTAGACTTCAGCTCCCAGAAGCCCTGAGCATTGACCATAGTGGCTGGGGCTTCTGGGAGCTGAAGTCCATAAACATTTGGAGACCCACAGGTTGAGAACCACTGACCTAGATGGTGATCTGGACCCCATTTTCAGAGATTTCAGCCTCAGTGGAAAAGAATAATGAAGACGATTAGTTGCAGCAATGGAGGTTTATTTTCTTGCAGAACGAAAGGGAAATTTACATGCATGTTTTAGATATGAGGCAAAACCTGAATGGTTCTGAAGGACTGGCAGGATTCAGGTCTGCCAACTAGTTTGGAAAGAGGTGAGAGGAAGGAAAAACCTCCTGAAGTTATAGGGTCCAGTTATAGATCAGAATTCTGCTAATACAAGTTGTCAGAATTAGACCTGCAGGATCCCAGATAGAGCCCGGGGCAATGGGTGCGTTATTCCCAGTGAGGTCTTAGGTGAGTACAGAGCCTTATAGTAGCAGCACTGTTCCCTGGGAATGGGATTTAGTATTCTATCAGTTTCACAGTTTCTTGCTAGCCATGTTGCTTTTCTCAGGTAGCAGGTGCTGTTGGTTATAGAGCCCTTGGGGTTGAGGATGGCTTTCCCTTATTAGGATCAGGCTCTAGAGTTGCAGTATTTGGCAGTCTAGATGGAGAGATTTCAACAGCAGGGGCATTGATGGTTCTTAAGTGATAACATGGGTTTAACATCTCCACTAGTTTCTTGCCTTTTGTGTTCATGTCTGGGTTACATCTGGAATCAGAGTCATGTCTACCAGTGATTTGCAGTCTCCAGAGCCAAGAATCCTTGGATTTACTGCAGGTTTTTCCAAGGATTTCTCAGTGAAATTAGGTTGAACTGTGGTTCAACTGTGGTTTGAAATTAGATGAACGGGCTTGAATAATTCTCGTGTTAACCTCTACCATGGCATTTTGGCTAAGCTGCCTGAATTGAAGCTGTATCAAAGATGTTTGTCTTTTTAGTACTGGTATTTAACCTCCATATGTAACAACAGAAGAGTTCTGGATTTATTCTAGGATTCATTCTTGGGTCTTGCATGGCTCTAGGGAGGACTTGAAGTCCTTGTGAATGAGCCATATCTCAGAATATTTTGCAGTGCACTAGGGATCCATGGCAGATATCTATTTATTATTTATTGAACTTATATCCTGCCTTTCTTCCAGCATGGAATTCAACCATTTTAAAAAGTACGTTATAAATACTATTAATACTAATGTTTAAAAAGAAAACTAATAAAAGAGTTAAAAGAGAATTTGATTAGAGTTCTATTTAAAACCCACAAGTTAAAAACACAAGTTTGAAACAGTTTAAAAGGCATGTTTACTGAAAGACTGGAAACCATTTATTGAATTTTGAGCAATAAGAAACCTAAGAATATAATATCTGTGATTATGGTTACTAGCAATTCTAGTAAGTTGAATTCAGTTAGATATGTAATGGTAGAATAATACACTCTCTATTAATCAGTGTTTTTTGTGTGTGCGGTCAGATTCTTTTGTGTTTTAGGTCGCGATTAGTTAGATTGTGTTTATGATAATAAATTAGTGTTTCAATAATGTGTTTTAGTAATGTGTTATAGTTTTAGTTTAGTTTGGCTTAGTTTAGCTTAGTTTTAGCTGTAGCTAGATACATACATTGCTTATGTTTAGTTCTTTTTTTTCTGTAATGTTAATTCTCTTGCTGTAAATTAGTTTGTCTGTATTAAAATTAATAAATACATTTTTTAAAGACATGTTTAAGACATAATAAAAAAGAAACAAAGCACCTCACCTATTAAAAGTCACATCTGCCGCAATAAATTTAAAAGCAAATGCTTGTCTAAATAAAAAAGATCTTTGCCTGTTGGAGGAAAAACAACAGGGAGAGGGCCAACTGAACTTCCTGTAGGAGGGATTTCCACAACTAGGGAGCAGCCGCTGAGAAGTCCTATGTCCTCACTAAAAACATGCCTGTGATGGTGGTGGAACCCAGAGAAAGCCCTCCTATGTAGAACTTGAAGCTTGGGAAAGTTCATACGCGGAGATATGTTGTTTCTGATACTCTGGACACAACTGTATAGGGCAGAGCTTTCTAAACTTTTCGTGTCGGTGACATACTTTTTTAGACATGCATTATTTTGCGACACAGTAATTCAGTTTTACTAGCAAACCGGAGGTTAAACTAAACCCTTATAAGACATACAGACACATACATAAATTGTAATAACAAAATGTATGGGGACACAACATATCTCATGAAAACCCTTCATGTATTTTTAAAAATATATGACTTATAAATAATAACATACATTTCCAAGATTGTAGGTGACACACCTACACACTTCAGGTGACACACTAATGTGTCCTGGCACACTGTTTGGAAAGCCCTGGTATAGGGCTTTGAAGGTCCTATGCAGCACTTTTGAGTTTTGGCCAGAAATAGATGAGTCGCCAGCAGAGCTGTTTCAGTAAGAGGATTATATGATCTCTATAATCAGACCTAGTTAGCAGCCTGGCTATAGCATTTTGGACCCATTGAAGTTTGTGAACAGTTTCTTAAGGCAGTCCAATATAGAGTGTGTTACAATAATCAAAAACAGATGTAATCAAAGCATGTGTCATTGTAGCCAGATCAGCCATCTCAAGGAATGGATGCAGCTGGTGCACCGGTTTTAGCTGTGCAGATACATTCCTGTATATCCTGTATCTATGAGGTCCCTGGCAGACCTATAAGGCTTGTTCCACAGATGAAATGATGTGGCAACAGTTCTCTAAAAGTTTGAGAACCACAGATATACATTCTAGATTTAATATTATGGAATCAGTCAGATAAACAAACAAAAATATCAGAATAACTCCTCCTCCACAATATCTATTTCAAGTCCATTTTAAAAGGACAGCTGAAGAGTATGAAACAATACCAGAATAAGAATAGCAGAGCAAGTGCAAGAGGCAAACCAGATGTGTCTTGGCATATACCATATTCATGCAGATAGGATACAAATTATGCCACGTATGCAAAGATATTTTTAATTTTTTTTAAATTATAGTTTTAAATTTTTTCTGCCTAGAGAATTTATTAATAACTAACTTATATACCCAGCATTGCCAGGGATTTATTTTATTTTCTCATAGAAATACCTTAAGGTAGCTTTTATATG
This sequence comes from Iguana delicatissima, assembly GCA_948472985.1. Lineage (NCBI taxonomy): Eukaryota > Metazoa > Chordata > Lepidosauria > Squamata > Iguanidae > Iguana > Iguana delicatissima. The sequence continues at coordinate 316,858 of CAOKZL010001279.1, forward strand.
TATGTATGTATATATTATTACTAACTAAACAACACAATTTTTTTCCTCTTAAGAACTCAACAAACTGTCTTGTCCAGTACCTGTAACCTTTCCCCATGCTGAGGGAATACACTGTCCTCCTCCTTGCTGCTAGGTCTCATCTCCATAGCAACTGGCCTATTCAAGACAGACACAGTTGACTGAAGTCCAAGAGCTCTCTGGCTGAGAATTCTAAAGGCCGCTCCCTAAACTGCAAACCCCAGGATTCCATAGAATCTTCTTAGGCAGCCAGCCATATGAGGTCTTTGCCTGACATAGGCAATCATATGAAGTCGTCACCTGACACAAACAAATTTTGACTTTTATGTATTAGAAACTATCTTACAGTCTTTTGATAGATGTCCATAAGTGCTGAATATGTTCTTGACCCTGTTTTTCATGTTTTGTTATTTTTGAAGGTAGATTTTGTGCTTGCAAAAGTGTTAAGAACATCTACTATATAAAAGTCAAAGTTGGTCTGCCTGTGAGGTTGTCTGTTTGTCTGTGTCAGGCAGGTGAAGACCTCATATGATTGGCTGTGTGAGTCGAGAAGGCCTCATACGATTGGCTGGCTGTGAAGATTCTGTAGAATCTTGGGGTTTGCAGTTTAGGGAGGGGCCTTTAGAATTCTCAGCCCAGAGCTCTTGGGCCTCAGGTCAGTTGCTATGGAGATGAGGCCTACCATCAATAAGGATTGTTACCCTGATTTCTGGGGGTCCTGTGAGGGACACCTCAATGTGCTCAAAATATGGGGAATTAGGAATTAGCTCAGAGCACAAGCTAGCACAACGAGAGGCAGGGCAACGTAGTGAGATCTTTTACCCAGCATCTACGGGGTCAAACAGATGTAAATAATAATAATTGTTTTTACTGATATACAGTCAAACACGTGTATGCAACACACTCACACAGAGAACTATAGAAATAAAGGTTGGAGTGGGATAGAGGGATTTTAAGAGGAGGTTTAGTATGGGAAATACTGCACCTGTCCTGAAGCCTGGGAAGTCTGAAGAAGAAATTCGTGGAAGTGAGGATTCTCAGCACGAGAAGCTGAGGGGAAGGCTCCCCAAACGAAGCGACAGCAAGGCGGGATGGAAGCCAGGAGCGATCCAAGGAAGCGCTCAAAGTCAGGGGTTCTTATAGGGGAAAATGCGGCCACAGGCTAGTCCGTTCTCGGGGACAACATTGAGTTTTGGGCTGGAGATAAAGCCTCCGAAAAGTCAGTATTTTACATGATTGAGTTAAGACCAAATTGTCAATAGAGTAGCCAATATGCAAATGCAGAGTGCTTGACAGTTGAGTATTCGGCTCGTCAAGCTGCCTGCTCGGGGCAGGGAGTCCTTTGTAAGTAGTGTGCATACATAATGTGGTACTTGCCTTGAGGTCTCCTGAAGCGGCAGTCTGGCTGTTTCTGGCCTGCCTGGATTGGTTTGGAATATTTCAGCGATTAGCAGCCGAGCCTGTACGCGTGCTTGTCCGGAGGCCTCGTAAGCACGAGGGAAGGAATGGGTGAAGAAGGCCAAATTATTGATATCAAATGATATCTAATATCCCACAAGCCCGGGCTAGGAAACTGTGGTAACAGGATGCCAGAAAACATTTGTGAGGCATATGTGAGAAAAATTAAAGTGACATACACAACATAGCCCATTTCCACACTACACTGTCATAGTGATATTATTCCACTTTCAACATCCTACGGAACCCTGGGAAATATAGTTTAAGGAGGAGCATTTAAGAATTCTCAGCCAGAGAGCTCTTTGACCTCAGTAAACTACAAACCCCAGAATTCCACAGGATGTTGAAAGTGGAATAATAGCACAATAACAGTGTAGTGCAGAAATGGCCATAGTTACAAGGTCTTCTTGCCTCACACGGTAGATTGTATAGATTCCATATGTGAGGATCTTAAAGTTGAAATTAAAAACAACAAATGCTTCCAGAAAAACGTAAAGCCATTGCACAAATTCAACAGAAAGCAAAAAAATCAAAAGCCAGTACATCAATATTGCCAGAGAGCACAGACTGGATTGGGGACTATGGGGAAAAGTTACAGGTACTGGAATAGGCTGGTTGCTATTGGAGACAATGCCTAGCAGCAAGGAGGAGGACAATGTATTCCCGCAGGAACCCAACCTCTGAAGTGACTAGTGGGGTGCTACAGGGTTCTATCCTGGGCCTAGTGCTGTTCAGCATCTTCATCAGTGACTTGGATGAAGGAGTAGAGGGCATGCTGATCAAATTTGCAGATCACACCAAATTGGGAGGGGTTGTTAATACCCCAGAGGACAGGATCAAATTTCAAAATGACCTTGACAGATTGGAGAGCTGGGCCAAAGCTAACAAAGTGAATTTCAACAGAGAGAAATGTAAGGTCCTACACTTGGGCAGAAAAAATGGAATGCACAAATATAGGATGGGGGATGCATGGCTGGATAGTAGTACATGTGAAAGGGATCTAGGAGTCTTGGCAGATCACAAGCTGAACATGAGTCAGCAGTGTGATGCAGCAGCCAAGAAAGCCAATGCGATCCTTGGTTGCATCAATAGGAGTATGATGTCTAGATTGAGGGAGGTAATGGTGCCACTCTATTCTGCATTGGTTAGGCCTCATTTGGAATACTGTGTCCAGTTCTGAGCACCCCAAGTCAAGAAGGATATCGGCAAACTGGAACGTGTCCAGAGGAGGGTGACCAAAATGGTGAAGGGTCTGAAGCCATGCCCTATGAGGAACAGCTTAGGGAGCTGGGTATGTTTAGTCTGCAGAAGAGAAAGTTAAGAGGGGACATGATAGCCATATTTAAATATTTGAAGGGATGTCATGTCGAGGAGGGAGCAGGCTTGTTTTCTGTTGCTCCAGAGAGTAGGACAAGGAGCAAATGGATTCAAGCTGCAGGACAGGAGATTCCACCTGAACCTCAGGAAGAACTTACTGACCATCAGAGCTGTCTGGCAGTGGAATATGCCGCCTGGGGGTGTGGTGGTGGAGTCTCCTTCTTTGGAGGTTTTTAAACAGAGGTTGAATGGCCATCTGTTGGGAGTGCTTTGATGTGCGTTCCTACATGGTAGGGGGTTGGACTGGATGGCCCCTGGAATCTCTTCCAACTCTATGATTCTATGATTCTGTGTTAACAATTATGAATGCAGGTTGGATTGGGGAATATGGGGAAAAAGTTACACATACTGAAATAGACCGGTTGCTATGAAAATGAAGCCTAGCAGTAAGGAAGAGAACAGTGTATTCCCTCAGGAACCCAAACTGTATACTCTGAGTACAGATTACATTGGGAAATATGGGGAAAAGTTATAGGTACTGGAAAAGACAGTTGGGTGAGTTCTTAAGAGGAAAATAAAATCCCAGGCAATGCCAGTTAAATACGCTAGTTATCAATAAAATTGCTATTGCAATTGCAAAATAATCTTGAGCTGTTTCACAGCCTGACAAGTTTGGATCCTCAACCCCATACTTTAGTTTTAGTCAGAATAGTTTGTTATTGCAATGAAAGGTTAGTATGTTTGTTTCTTTGTCTCCCCCTTCCCAAGTGTGTTTGTAAGCTCAGCCTTTTAAAGGCAATTTATTAAGACATGCTCTCCAACATTTAACAGATGAAAACTGGAGCATATGTGGCCAAGTAACATGAGAGTGTGGTCAAATGATGTAGTAAAATGGTATGTCTTATATAAAATGGCAAACAACTCAAATGAGTACCAGAGAGAGCCTGAGGATCTGTGAAATGGTGGGAGGATATAGCAGAGTGTACCTGCGTATGAGCATAGTGCATGGAGCCCTGGTGGCGCAGTGGTTAAATGCCAGTACCGCAACCACAAGGTTGTGAGTTCGATCCTGCCAGGCTGCAAGGTTGACTCAGCCTTCCATCCTTTCGCAGGTTGGTAAAATGAGTACCCAGCTTGTTGGGGGTAATTAGCTAAAATACATTGTAAACCACTCAGATAACACTAGTTGATAGACGGTATAGAAATAAATGCTATTGCTATTGCAGTACACAGCAAAATCAAGGCTTGCTTTTTGGATCTTTTTCCTGAATATTTTTGAGCCATGGTTGGTTAAATTCATGGATGCAGAACCCATGGATACAGAGGGCCAATAGTATTTTCTTGGAAATGAATGGAATGAATATGCACATCACTAGTACATGCTACAGGTTTACTTTGGACTCTCTTTTGCAACATCTTCAGTGTATTTTTAATGTTTGAGCACCACTACAATAGAACTGTAACAATAGCAGCATTTTGAAATTTTTGAGTGCTGGTCCTATGAATGCCTCTTTTGAATCATGTATTGTCTTATTTCTGTGGAAACAGCAAACCTGTGATGCCCCAGCTGTTGTTTGAAAGGGCTTTGTGAATCTAATTAATTAGAAAATTTTCAAAGTGCCTCCTACTTCTCTTTCCCTCAGTGAGTTAAAATTTGTAGTTCTGCTTATTTTTTGTCTGGTACTTGTGTGTCAGAGCTTATAATTCCAATATTATGTTACTTTCACTGCCTTCCCAGTTCAATGTAGCATTCTGGTTGTAGCCTTTCAAGTCTTGAGCAGCTTAAGACCTACTGCTGTTGTTGTTGCTGTTTGCCTTCAAGTTGTGTCAGGCTTATGCCAACACTAAGGCAAATCTTTCACAGGGTTTTCTTGGCAAGATTTGTTCGTAGGTGGGTTTGCCTTTGCCTTCCTCTGAGGCTGAGACAGCGTGACTTGTCCAAGGTCACCGACTGCATTTCAGTGTGTGAGCATGGTCCTTTCTTACATATAGACCTTCCCTGAAATTAAGGTCAACATCAGAGACTTTGTTCTCAGTGTCATCTTGGAAGCTTTACAAGTGACCATGAGATATGGTTGTCTTTTCTTTACAAAGCTGCAGCTCTGAAAAACCTTCTCAGTTGAAATCCATCAAGCTCCTTCTTTCCTTCATCAGAAACTGAAGATATATTGTGTTTTGCCATTTTTTAAATTTTATTGCACCCATCTTAATGTTTATAATTGTATAGTAGGTTGCTCTGAGTAAATCAACATTGTCATCACCACCACCTCTAGCAACATGATTTAATCTGAAAGAGACAATATGAATATTTGTACCTTAATGAAATGGATTTATGACACAGGAGATTGGCAAAACTTGGCATCTGTCTCTAAATCCAATTGCTAAACCAAACTAAAGTTGGACCACTATATCATTGATTTACCACTGATGAATGGTAAAACAACCCTTATGCACATCCCACTGATTTAGTGCCTTCAGTCAAATTCAACTTACTAACTGGATTTAGGCCCTGTCTCCTTACCTTCAATCCCTACCACTCACCTACTCACCTCCAGATTGTAAACAGGTATTACCCACAAATCAGGGAATATGGGGACAGCTTCACCACATTACTCTTTTAAAAACCTTCCAAACTTGTATGATTCACAGTGTCACTCATTTTGTGTTCTTATTTAGACCACGAAGCTTCTGCTCAAGACAAAATTTCCAGGCACAGTGGTTTCTTGACCATATTGATATTTCTCCTTGAAACTGGACAGAGACCATTGATCCCACAGGACACTCTACCACCTTCAGGGGTTTGTGTGGGTTGTAAACATTAAACTGCCAAGAGAGCTAATTTAGGACACAGGTCAATACAACTGGACCAGAAGAGATTTCTCTTTGTAGAAATTATTTCTATTTGTTGAAAGGATATCTCCTGCTCCCCACCTCCACAAGACTCTTCCTGTAACTTCAGTAAAAACTTCAGCTCTCTATAATCAGTTCTGTTCTGTTAACCCAATTGCTCCAAATGACACTGACAAGACCACAACTGGCAATGATACATCTTGCCGGGACAGCATTTACTTTCTGTTGTTGTTGTTCTTCTTTAAGCCTCACCTCTTCCCGAAACAAGGACTCACGGCAGCTGGCGAACACTGGTGTCAACTTTTGGTGCTGCAATAGTATGATGTCCTCGAGAGACTCGCCACCTATAGAAGTATTTTATTGTGATCTAGTGATGGTCTAGACTTCCAGGAGGCTGGAGCTTAGATTGCTGCTTGGTAATAGAAAACAACTGAGTAGCCTTGAGCAAGTTACACTCTCTCAGCCTCAGAGGGAGGCAGTGAAAACCTCCGCCTCTGTCTATGCACATACATAGATGATACACCAATAGAATCCCAATCTTGTCTCTCTGTCCCATTACCACATATACACACAAACCTTGGAGACTGCTAAATGAGGTGCTTCAAAAGGGAGATGGACTCATGATAGATCATTAACAGCTCCACTAGATCTTGCCTGCTGCTGCGCTTGAAACTTGGTGAGCATAGCTGGATCATGTTGGCACCACTCTTCGGTTAACCAGGTTTCAGTTATATATGCAAGGTCAGCTTGCTCGCCCAGGATTAAATCGTGGATCATACACCTCTTCCTAGTCACTGATCTGACAAGCTAAGCAACAGCACTATAAGGTTCATAACATTTGTCTAACAGATTTCCAGCCACTTAAAGCTATAAGATGAATGCTTTTAAAGCATTCCATTTGACAACCACAACAGTCATTCCATGAGACTTGGGGAAGTACTGGTTCCCAACTTCTTGTCCTCCCTTCTTATGGTTGTACCACATGTGGTTTCTTTGCTGTACTTATTTTTCTTGAAAATTCAGTGGTTCTTAATGCTAGGTCTGTTCATCCTTGTAAACAAATAAACTCATGTGCCAGGAAAGTGCACCCAAGGCACAAATCTCTTTGCATAACAAAAATAAACTAAAATAAAGTGGATAACCAGGGCTGATTACACTGCAGTTCTTCTGAGGTACATAAACAAATCTAATGTATTTTACTGCAATAAAGGCCTAATTTAATCCTAAGTATACCTAAGGGCATGTATTTTGCATCCATATGGACACTATGTGATTTATAATCCTGTGATAACTTTCAGCATAATTTTCATTTAAGAACATCTATAAGCTGCAGCACAAGCCTCTGGTATCCTAAATAAATGAATGAACAGGCATTTAAGGTTTTTTTCCCCTTCATATGGAAATGGCACCCTTGTTCACACCATTATGAGAAATGGTGACCAAGTTTTCAAGAATCATATAGACATTTATTTTCATCCTTTACCTAGATGCCAGAAAAGTCTCCACATACTCAATTGTATGCTTCATAAAAGTCTCAGTATTCCTTGGAGTGTCTTGAACATTTGGGAGTGGCAATTTGCACATTCAGAATGTTTATAGTTGACACCTAAGTTTTCTTAACTAATTAGGATGGATACAACCCAACACGCAGAGCTACAAGGCTATAAATCTAACTTTAATGAGACTTTGGAATCAAAATGTTTGGAAAAGGATCTTCCAAGGTGGCATTTAACAGGTTGCAATGGATTCAAAGGGGAATAATATTTTTCTGTTCCAATACATATATTTAATATTTAAAAATTACTTTTCCAGAAGAAGCCAACAGAGCACTTTCAATGTTATTAAGAAGGCCAGAAGTAATTCACTGCTAAGTTTTCATATTCAGTATTCTCAGACTAATTCTGTTTTGGTTTAAGGCTTGGCCAAAACAACCCCTAACTGAAGTAAAATTAAATTGCAAGTTTACATGTGGTAGTATTTTTATAAATTCATGAAAAGTAAATATTAAGGATAGTGAGATGAGACTATGAGTATGCAGAACTGCCACCAACAGCTGTCCAGGTTGGGGGAATTCCACAAGCAGCACATTAAAAGCATTTTGTTTTCAAAACAAGCTTGTGTGTTTACTTTTCTTTTTATAAAAATAAAGCATTATGGCCAATGTGCGAAAATTTTCAAGCAACAAACAAAAAGACTTTTCAAACCCTGCAGCTTAATTACTGTTAAATTAAATTCTGCAAGGATTTAGGCATCTGATTGTCATTTATAAACTGTACAGCTTCGGTCAAACCATGAAAGTTCAACAAGTATTTGGAGAACTAATTGGATAAGAGACTGGAAAATGAAGATAAACAAAAGGGAGGGGACCACTCCTGGAATTAATATAAGGGGAACAGGTGTTTGCCACATTTCTATATTTACAATTGACTCCTGCTCTTGTGTTATTATTTTACTGTAAATTCAAAGAGATATGTTGCTCTAATTAGCTCTGGGAAAGGAAAGGAAAAAACAAAAAAAACAAACAAAGCTGCCCACCCTCAGTTAAAGCTAGGATGGGGAATGTGTGGCCCAGAGATACTGCTGGACTACAAAACCCATCACCTTTAGCTATTGTAACTGGAGGTGATGGTAGTCACAGTCCAACAAAGTCTAGAAGGCTAGGCAATCCCTTCCCTTGGAGTTAAAAAACAAGAGCTAAGTCAGTTGGCAGACAGTAGGTATAATTTAGCATCACTGTCTATACACAGCAAATATCCATTCAGATTTTTTCATGCATTGGCTGAGAATGTTGTCTACAAAAGGGTCTTGCCACAAAAACAAAAAGGTAGATTGTGGGGAATCACTGTTCTTTATCCTACTGAACATCTTTTATATCACCATGATGGAGAAATCCCTTTTCTGTGGTCCCTTTTCTGTGATCACTTTCCAGGAAAGCGGAAAGACGCAAGAGCAGTCTCATTCCCTTTGCCACTTCCATTACAAAGCATTTCCTTCTACTTAGTTATGGTGCTTATTCAGGTAGCATTTGTCTTTATGGATAGTTATTCCTCTCCTGCCCTATTTGCTTTGCGTAATTAACAGTACTATTTGGACAGCAGTGTCAAATTTAACTGAAAGCACTATTGAACCCCAAATGTCAAGCCTCATTGGCCAAAAATCTCAAAACAAACTTCCATTTCCAAAAGTGGTATGAAGAAGAAGGGGCAGCAGCATATCCTATAACATTTCACAGAAGCAAATTGGGACACATGCAACCAAGCAACATCACAGAGTGGTCAAGATGGCAATGTGTCCTTGTTAGTTCTGCTGGACCTCTCAGCAGCTTTTGATGCAATCATTCATGGTATCAGAGTCACTCTTCTGGGATGAGGCTTGGAGGTACTGTTCTACAGTGGATCCATTCTTTCCTGGAGTGTTGCTTTCAGAAAGTAACGATGGGGGATTTCTGCTTAACTCTTTGGCCATCAGCCTGCGGACTCCTTCAGGGTTCTGTTATGCCCCCTATGCTATTTAACATACAGTATGACCCCCATATCCGCGGATTCATAATCCGCAGATTCAGTTATCTGCGGTTGAAAACAGCTGCAGGCCCAGGGCACCAATCACTGCAGGCCCAGGGCTGCAACTACAGGCCCAGGGGCTGATCGCCATGGCATCCAGCAGGAAAATAGTGGGCAGCATGGGATTGCGCTGCCTGCTATTTTCCTGCTTCCAGATGCAGGCTCAGGGTCCAATTGCTGTGGCACCCACAGGCCCTTGGCCCAATTGCCATGGCGTCCAGAAGGAAAATAGTGGGCAGTGTGGGATTGCACTGCCTGCTGTTTTCCTTCCTCCAGATGCAGGCCCAGAGCCCAATCGCTGTAGCGCCCAGTGGGAAAACAGTGGGCAGCACAGGATCAAGCTGCCTGTTGTTTTACCAACTCCAGCTGCAGGCCTGCGATTGAGCCCGAGGTGTTCTGTACTATCCATGGGTTTCCGTATCCGTGGGGCGGTCTGGAACCAATCCCCTGTGGATACAGGAGTCGTACTGTACACAGAAAATCGTGGGGAGAGGTTGTCTGGCATTTTGGGGTCAGGTATCACCATTACTCAGCTCTCTTATTCCTTTTCTCCTAATTCAAAAGAAGCTGTTCTTGTGCAAAACCGGTGTCTTGCAGCTATAATGGACTGCGTGAGGGTGAACAAATTGAAGCTTAATGAAGACAAGATTGAGGTGCTCCTGGTCAGTCAGAAGACAGCTCTTGGAGGAGGGATTCAGTCTGTGTTACATGAGGTCGCACTTCTCCTGAAAATGCAGGTTCAGAGTTTGGATTCAACTCTGAACCTGGAAGCCTAGGTTGCAACAGAGTGACCAGGAGTGCTTTTGCACAATGAAAGCAACTGCATCAAAATGTGTCCGTTCTTGGAGAAGTTGGATCTGGTCACAGTGGTACATGCCTTGTTTACATCCTGTTTGGATTACTGTAATGCTCTCCACATGGGGCTGCCTTTGAAAAGTGCTCAGAAACTTCAGTTGGTCCAAAGAGCTGCAGACAGACTGTAAAGCTGAAGGCTTTCGTGGCCGGAATCCATAGGTTGTTGTGGGTTTTCCAGGCTTTGAGGCCATGTTCTATTAGTATTTTCTCCTGACATTTCGTCAGCATCTATGGCTGGCATCTTCAGAAGATTCTCTGAAGATGCCAGCCACAGATGCAGGTGAAACAACAGGAGAAAATGCTAATAGGATGCGGCCTCAAAGCCTGGAAAACCCACAACAACCTATGCAGACAGATTGTTAACTAGGGATGGCTATAGGAGGAGCACACAGCTCCCTTGTTGCAACAACTTCACTGGCTGCTGGTCTGCTTCCAGGCACAATTCAAAGTGCTTGCTTTGAACTATGAAGTCTTATATGGCTTTGGTCCAGGGTATTTGAAGGACTGTATCTCCTTGTATGAACTCAGAGCTCTTAAGGCAATCTGGAGAGGCCCTTCTCTCTGTTCCACTACCTTCTTGGGCTTACTTAGTGAGAATAAGAGAGAGGGTTTTCTTGGTGGTTGCTCCCAAGCTTTGGAAGCCTCTCCTTTCATCAGCAAGTCAAAACAGTTTTATGCTGTCAGTCTTTCAGAAGCTGACTGGGGTGGGGTTTTAATGCTGTGAGGTGTTGTTTCTAAGGTTTGTTTATAGTATTTTAATGAATTTTAATGTTTTTAATGTTTAATGTTTTAATTATATAAATTAACAGCTTTTAAATAAGTCTCATATGTATACTTTTATTCATGACTTTGTATATTTTTTAATTTGTATTGTTTTAAGATATCCTGTTAGTTGCTTTGAATCCCATTATTGGGAGAAAAGTAGGATATAAATGAACCAAATAAATAGGAACAAAACACAAGCTAGGATAGTCAGTAGCAGTTTGGTTTTGTCTGAGACTACAGGGAAGAGTAAAATGCTAACCCGCTTCTATACTTTCTCCCGGGTTGACTGAATGTAAACTATTTTTGCACTTTGAACTAAGGTTGTTTCCGCACTACACTGTTATAGTGCTATTCAGCTTTCAACACACTATGGAATCCTTGGGTTTGCATTTTAGGGAGGGGCATTGAGAACTCTCAGCCAGATAGCTACAAACCTTAGAATTCCACAGGATGTTGAAAGTATATTAATGGCACTATAACAGTGTAGGGCAGAAACGGCCTCAGTATGCAGTAAGTGAAGCTGAGGACAAAAGAAAGTGAGAGGAAAAGAGAGAAACTGGGACATATTAAAAGCAGCTGAAAAAAAAGTGGGACAAGGGATTAATCAGAATATCTCTTTCAAACTGGGTCAGTTGGAGTTACGGAGTAGAGGAAGGTCCAGGATAATGCTGAGCACTTCCTCCTTAAGAGCTAGAAGGCCTTTTTCTAGCAGTTCTGGGTAGAGCCTTCTAGGCACAGTTTGCATCACTTCTCCAGAGGCCAAGACTACTTTAGGCCTTGTCAGTTATGGGGTAAATCCATCTGTTACTCCCACTAAACATCTGTTAGATTCTATCAGTGGAAACAGACACTTATCTAAGTTTCATTGATGAACAGAGTATATTCTGGTTGGGAGTAACAGTGGATATAGGTCTAGGCTTCTCTAAAGTGAACTGTTGCTTTGCATTCCAGAGTGTTTCATAAATACAGTAGGACCCCCATATCCATGGATTCATTATCCACTGATTCAGTTATCCGTGGTTGGTCCCCCGCTGCCGCCGTGATTGTGGCGGCAGTGGGTGCGAGAGAAGCAAGGAGAGTGGGATTGCGCTCATTGCCACCTCCTGCCCCTTGCCCCAGACCCGACCCCATGCTCACCACCTCCTGCCCCCCACCCGGGGCCCAACTGCAGTGGCAGTGGGCAGGAAAGGAGCGAGGAGCGTGATCCTGCTGCAGTAGCTCCCACAGTGGCTCCTTGCCACCTCGATTGGCCAGGGGCAGGCGGCGACAGGGCATTCACTCCTATCTGCGGATTTCAGTATCCATAGGGGTGTGTGTTGAACCAATCCCTGGTGGGCATGGAGGTCCTACTGTAATGCTTATCAAAACATCTGTGTGTTGTGCTGCTACACATATTCAGACCAGAAAAATAAGAAACATAAATACTTTTGCTGTGAAGGGAGGAAAGTAAGGCTAGCAATCAGCCTTGTAGGGAAGGTGCCTTACATCACGATGGCTAATATTGCTTCCCTTGTGGAAGGCCAGACAACTTAGAGAAGAGGGGTTAGAAACCTTTCCCCCAGAGTACAACCCTCTTTAAGTCTTTACCCAGAGAGCACCTGCGATGTGGGAAAGATTCTTTCTGGTGTCTAATGGCGGCTTATTTTATCACTTTGCTACACCTTTTAGTCAGAATTTAGTCAGAATTGATAGGACATTTATAAAACTAACTTTTAACCAAAGCACCTCAAGGTGAGCTGATTCAAGACAAGACCCACATAAAAAAAGGACAGCCAGCCTTCCATATTTGCAGGTTTCACTTTTGTGGATTTGATTATTCACAGATTATTTGCTGTCACCTCTCGTGCCTCCCTATGCCATTTTTAATAGGGACTGTAGGCCTTGTGAGACTGAGAAACTGCAAAGGAGGCTTGTAAGTCCCTCTTAAAAATGGTTTGGGGCAGCAGTGGAGGTGGCAGTGAGCCCCACCAGCCACCCACTTCTGCCTTGTGAAGGAACACTGATGTCTCAAAGAATCCATGGTAGGTCGAATATAGTGATCATACTTTTTTTGTGTTTTGATAATGGGTTGGGGGTACCTAGAATTATTCACGGTTTTTCCACTTTCACAGGGGTCCTGTACTCCTAACCCTAGCAAATGTGGAGGGATGACTGTATACACAACTGAAACCAGCATGTAAACTATCACCCCTCAACTTTCTCCTTCACCATGCTTAGAACACAGGTGATAAATATACATTGTTGAGGTCACAGTCATAATTTTTAATAAGTCAGCCAAGTGACAATTGTAAGTATTATCTGCAGATGTCTGAAAATTCTTTATTTCTATGCAACTTACCTTCTGTTGGATAAAAAAAGAGTTGCATATCTATGTTTGGAAAAGTATACATATTTATTAAAAATAATATTTAGTCATTTTAGAACACACTTTATTATGATCAACACAACTGCACACAAACACAAGGGAGAGGCCTTGAAACAATTTAGTGCTACCTTCCACTTTCATCTTACTTTAAGCTAATTGGATGTACAGGGTAGATCTTACAAAAATTCAGAACTGGCAGCTCTAAACATTTAGGTCACCATTGGTGGGTGGGAACTATTAGCTGGTTTGAGCACAGCTGCTTTTCTGGAATTCTAAGCTGTAAGCTTTCCTGTTTACTGCCTGTTTCTGCTCAAAAACAAGGACAGTTTTTATGTGTGTGTTGCAAACAACAAATGCAGACTTTGGAAATAAAACCTCAAACTAGTGTTTACTTGTTTCGCTGTCATCTCGGTTCTAAACCTTCACTGTCTAGAAAAAAAGAAAAAACACTGTCATAAAGAAATGCTTCAGTTCCCTGCTTCACTGGCAAGAAATCATGTATAGAGGATAAGTTAAAAGTTCCTCAAGGCAAATCCACCACTTAGGGAAGCTTATTTTGTTTTTGTTTTTCATATCAAGAGATTCTACCAGATGGAAGAACCATGGTGGTGAAGCAGTGGTCTAAGGATACCATTTCACAGTATATATTACAAATATTTGCAATACTGCACTAAACTGAGAATTGGGATAATGGAGCAGTGGGCTTGTATGACCACTTCAATAAGATTTTTTTTAATTATGTGATGGTAGAACACTACAGACAGAAGGTAAACCTAAGAATCTCTTGGGTAAATAGGTAAATCTTCATAAACATACAAGTTTTTTTTAAAAAAAATGAATTCATATACTGTGTTGCAAATGTTTCTCAGTTCCTGTCATATGCAATTTTACTATACTTTGGCAGATATTCTATATTAAGTGCCAGCATATGTAGTTATTGTTTTATTAATATTAAATTTTTATTCTAGCTTTTTCCTGCCAAACACCTTAGGCAGTTAACCATAAAACATAAAGAGAGGGAGAGACTAGACTGGGCCCGTCTATTGGCCAGGGAAGGAACAGCTGCTTTTCTTATTCCTGCCAGAAAGCACACTTGGCTCCAAATTTGGGTCTCCCTGGCTGGGACTGTAGAGCTGAAGCAAGGTGCACTCTAGTCTCTGCCATTGACCAAGAGGCCAGGAGAAGGCTTCCTGCACTGCCTGCTCAACCATTAGGTAGCTGATTTGGGGTGTCAGAAAAAGGCAGCAAATTACTAGTTATTTAATGTATTATTGCAACATTTTTACTGTTAGGAAGGGGAAGATACCTCATGATATATTTTTTACCAGGGAACGACTAGTTTTTGATAATCCTGCAGGGACTCTGTCCTACTATTATGCCCTCAAGCAGCAACACGTCTTGGGCTAGTTGTGGGAGACTAAAAATATTTTAAAAGTGAGCCAGTGTGGTTTTGTGGTTTGAGTGTTAGACTAGGTCTCTGGGAGACCAGAGTTTGAATTTTTGTGCAGCCATGGAAACCCATTAGATGACCTTGGGCAACTTACAGTCCCTCAGCCTCAGAGCAAGGCAGTGGCAAACCTCTTGCCAAGAAAATCCTATGATAGAATTGCATAACAACATCATGTGTCATACATGTATGTATGGGCGTGTTCATGTTTAACCAATAAAAAAATCTAAAACTTGCAGCCAATAGCAGGCAAAAACAGTCAAGTTTATCAGTTCAAAGACCTGTCCTCATGTACCACTGGAAATGGGGTTAGGCAGACCTCTCTTGGGCGTAGACTAATCTTCCAGATGTTTGGACTGCAACTTCTGAGAGTCCTGTTCATTGCCCATGCTGGCTGGGACTGATGGGAGCTGAAGTGCAAAATACTTAGAGGATGCTAAAGGCTGGTGCAGACACCGAAAACTCCCTGTCCTACATCTCTAATAAATATACCTGGTGGAACACAGAGAAGGGCACAGGTAGAGAAACATCCTTCAAACATAACAGAGAAACTTGGTTCAGCAGCATGTTCCTACACTTTCTATCTGTAGTGTGTTGGTTTTTTCTTTTTTAAATCTTTACTTGTACCAAGTATTTCCATTGGCTTATCACAACAGGAAAATCTGGTAGCATTGAGATCTTCTGTGGCCAATAACAGCAACAAGAACAAGGCAGCCAGGGATTGCTGTCTCTGGCCAGGTTGTAGAAGGATTTCAGCTTCTTGTTCCCATCTGTGGAAGACATTAGGCAGCAGAAGCCAAGATGACCATCTATTAGAAATAAAGCAGTTAAGGCTATTGTGAGGTTGGTTGCAGGAGTGAAACGTGTTTCCAGTGGTTATCTGAATGGCAGCCTAAGGGATTCCAGAGGAGAATCAAGTCTTTGCCCCAGCACCCCTTTCTAGCCAAGAAAACAAATTGCAGAAAAGCTACTAGCAACAAAGCTTCCTCCTTCTCTATTCGCAAACAGGTCTCCTGATAATTGCTACTCCCTATAAAGAAATGCTGATCCAGCTTGCCATATACAACAAAGAAGGTGGGTGGCAGAGCACTCAGTTAATAAAAGATAGAGCAAAGTACATAGATACAATAAACCAGCGTTCCCCAACCTGGTGCCTTCCAGATGTGTTGGACTGCAACAAAGCCAAATGTCATTTTTTGTCTGCAAACAGACACTCAGTCCAACACACTTGGAATGCAGCAGACAGGAAGGTCGCACTAAACATTTGAACTCCAGCTATGCAAAAGTCATTGGTTTCAGTCAGGTTTGTGCTTGTGGTGGACCCTTTTGAATACCAGGCTTCAGGTCAGGGCTTTCTCTTGGAGCCAGCTTTTTTTCTTTTCCTCTCAACGGGAAGAATTATGCCAACAATTGTGGTGACAGCCATTCACCAGCAAAGCCTTAAAAGATGATACAAGAGAAACATTTCAAGAGGTGCCAGGAGCATTATTTATTGGAGAACAGCAAGGGTTATGTCGGGAGCTTTCCGACACCAGACAAAGCCTGCCTCTGGTTACTGCAGTCAGTTTACTGCTTTGGTTTTCAGGGGCTGCACAGATATTTGATTCCAAACAGGAATTCAGCAAAATTCCAGAGAAAAATTCCAGCTTTTGCTAAAGAGTTTCCCTCCTTACTACAGCAAAAGTACAGCAACTGTAGGCCATCCATAAAAATCTAGTGTTTCTGTTCATTTTAAATGCAATGCAGTTGTGTTCAAGTTGAACAAAATAATAACAGACAAAAGCAAGCAGCTTTCAAAGTAACTTTCTGAAGAAGGAAAAGGTGGTGCTTCTATCCCACAATCTGAGCAGCAACATGGTTGAGTTGTTAAGTCATTCTGTCCTTTTTATTTTCTCCTCCTCAAGTGCTTTTCTGATTATATAATTAAACATGTCAGAGAGGTCAATTGCTGTGGTTCCCATACTTTGAGACAGTGACTGGCACAAGTCCACTCAGTAAACTTCAGAGTTTTGCAGCTAGGCTCTTACAGGGTTCCTACATTCTTAAAGAGCCAGGATGGTGAGCCAACTGCACCCCTCCCCTCCAGCTATATTGCAATTATTGGGCAAAATGATTCTCCTGCTGTTTCCTCTTCACATGAAAGGAGCAGAGGTCACATTCCCAAACATTTTTTTTTTGACTAACCCATAATATCACATTTTTCCCTGCTTCGGGTTTAACGTTTCTATCTTCTTCAGCCTCTCACATTTGAAATGCAGGCAGTACTTCAGTCAACATCTCAGGGCAGGCTATACAGGATACAGAAGACCTGTAGCTGGACCTGCAATCATTTTTTTTTATTTCTAATTGAAAGGCATCTTCAACAGGCTCAGGATTCTCCTGAAACACTGGCACTTGGGAGGGGGTAACTGGTTTTCCACAAAACTTTTTTATCTTTTAAAATACTTCCACAAATTGCTGTTTACATCAATACATTTTGCAGAAGAGAATTTAGATTATGCAAACAAGACAGAAAAAAATACAATTGAATGCTTTTACTGTGTGGGGGAGAGATCTGACACAGACTACTAGCATTTCAGAAAGAAGCCAAAGCTATAACCCTTCAGCTTGATATATAGTTTTCTACATGAGGGGATTATATTTTATTTTATTGGACAGAAGGAAATCCAAGTATGCAGCCCCAACCTCCCACCTGCAATCTGGCATGTTACAGCCTGAGTGCAGATTTATTAACTGAAGGTTAAACTTTAATCAACTGCATCGATGCCCTTGGTGAACAGTATACACCTTATGAGATTGCTGCTATAGTCTCTATTCTAAAGAGTATGGTGCACCCAGAGGTCTTTGTGGGGTATGGTGCACCCAGAGAGGACAAGAGAACAATAACAGGGATGGAATTGCGGGTGCGTGGTGGTGGGGGGAGGAAACACATTGAACACTATAGGCTTAAGTTTAGTTGGAAACTTTTACATTTTTTTAAAGTTAGCATGCCTTTTCTGTGTTCCTCAGTTCTACCTACATGAAGAGGAATGCTGCCACTGCTGGAAAGAGAGAGTCAGTGAAAGTGCATAGGTCAGGGAGAAGGGTACCATGCCACATTGGCTGCCTGCTCCAAGCAGTGGCACAGAGCATGCACGTGGACTTGCTGGGGTGGCAGAGCTGGGAGAGGCAGACTTTTAATGGTGATCCTGTCCCCTTTTAGCCTTCTTTTCTCTAAATACCAAATTCCTTCACAGAGATCAGGTAGTAATCCTATAACAATCTTTTCCTCATGCACAGGCAAGGTAGCCCATTCATAATTATGGTGGTCACAGATGGGTGAATGGGACCAATTTTGTGTATTTTTCAAAGGCACAATAGAAACAGCAGTTACAACATACTAGTAATGAACAATCCAGTGAGCTACTTTTTGTACTTTTTTAACAGGAGCAATTAATGGCTATGTTGGGTGGTCAAGGTAATGAATAATCTAACTAGTTTCTTTTTGTAAAAGGTAACATTTCAGACTTACCACATTGGCTCTTTAAGAATGCAGGAACTCTGTAAGAACATAACTGCTCAACCCTGAAATGTACTTCTAAACCAGGGAACCTCTAGATGTTATCAGGTTGCAAGTCCCAACACCCCTAGCAAGCATGTACTCTAATCCAGCAACCTATGGAGGGCTGCGTAGTACTTACTTTTGTTCTAAACACTCTCCTTTTGCTATCATACAGACTATAATATCTGAAAGCCAGTTTCATCCTGACCTACATTCCCCAAGCAGGTCATAGGCCCTGAGCACAAAGAGGCAGAGTGGCAGTAGCAATAGAGATGGAAAGAATATTCAATAATATTCAGATCTGTTCATGACTTACTCTGTGTGAAAAATGCATGCAAGTTCTTTGCAGAGACAACAGCATTTTCTGCACAGAAATAATGTTTTTTTCTGTACAAAAGCCCTGAACTGTGCATAGTCCTTGAAAACAAAGAGATTTTCAAGGATTTTCTCATAATGTGGAGAAAAATTGTTGAATTATTTGTGCTCACCTATGGGAATGCAATTTACAAATAGTTACACCTCTAAGCAGCAATAACAACAAGAGCAGCAGGAAGGCTGGCAAGAAGGCATACGCTGTCCTCCCTTTTGCAGCTAGCTGATGAGAAGTTTTGTTATTGTTCATTCCCACTTTAGTACTTTTTTTACTGTGTTACTGGTCTCCTGTGTGTTGGCTTCTTTGTTCTTGACTGTTACAGATTATCAATGCCATCCTTTGGATTTTGTGATAGATTTAAGTTGTCATAAACGCTGGGGAAGCCAATTCTGAATGACAGCACAGTATAAATATTGTTTCTCTCCTTCCTCTGCCTTTCTCTGACACATGAGAAGTTCCATGAGCAGTATTTTACTTGGATTTGCTTTTTTTTAATTAAAATTCCATCTATTTACACTCATACAGTCCTCTTTTCATATTCCTTTTCCCAGATTGCATAAAAAGATCAAATGCTTATAATACAATCAACCAATTTCTGTATATTTCATATTATTTTCTGTCCTGGATTTTCTAAATACCTTTTTTATATTCTACTTGACTCTAATCACAAGTAAATCATTGTTCATACCATTTCATTCTGGTCAATTCAGATCAGATTTGCTTCTTTTTCTATAACCGTTCATAAAAAGTAAAATACAAGAAATTCTAATTCAAATCCTTCTTTATATCCCTCTATCTTCTTTTTTAACTTTCTACTTTTTTTTGTTTAGATATACTTCTGTTCTCATATCTGTTACCTCTGTGTTATTTCCTTACTGTTGACTTGCCATTTTTATAAGCAATCTTTACATTAATTGTCATGTTTAGCTACCCGATACTCTTGTTTTTTCCCTTTAACATTTCAGATTTTATTATCTTCTTGGCATAACCTTATCCAATTACTCTCGATATACTTCTTCACTGCTATCATTTCACTTTCTTTCTTTCCTCGTCTTTCTCCCTTCATTCCGCGGGTTAGACCATCTAAAGTGGCATATTCTTGTAATTTAATCAGCCATTCTTCCATGTCTGGTATTTCATTTCTTTTCCAATATTTCGCATATGTTATTCTGGCTGCTGTCACCATATATAAAATCGTATTCTTATGTTTGTTATATTCTTTGTTCACTTGGTGTAACATATTCAGTAAGAAAATTTTGAGTGTTAATGGTATTTTTATTCGTAAGATCTCCATAATTAGATTATGAATCTTTTTCTAGTAACTTCTTGCTTTTTCACATTGCCACCACATATGATAAAAAGTACCATTTTCTTCCTTACATTTCCAACACTTCTTCTCTTTGGTTTTGTATATCTTACTAAGTTTCTCTGGATCCAGATACCATCTATATAACATTTTAAGGTGATTCTCTTTCAAGTTTTGTGCCAGAGTAAATTTTTGAGTATTTTCCCAGCTTTTCTCCCATTGTTCAAGCTTAATTTCATGACCAATATTCCGGGCCCAGACATTCATTGTATCTTTTATTGTCTCAGTTTTGAGCTCTCTGCCTAACATAAACTTATATAGTTGTGATGTTTGATGGTCTTTTTTCTCAAATATTATTTTTTCAAGTTCATTTGGCTGAGTGTTTGTTTCCAGTCCTTCTAATCTTTGATCCATCTGTAGTCTTTCTTTCAGTTGAATATACAGGAACCACTGACAGTTCCACCCATTTGTTAATTCTTCTCTTGCTTTAATTTGTTGGGTATCTTTATCTTCATTTATAATTATGTCTCTGTAAGTTATCTCTGTTGGGTTCTTCCATTTCCCATATAAGGCCTCAGGAGGTGAGACCCAGAGTGGTATTCTGCAGTAGTTTCCTTTTCCACTTCTTCCAGATCTCTAATAAAGGCCGTCTGATGTAGTGATTTGAGAATTCTTTATCTACTTTTGCTTTATTATACCAGAAGTATCTGTGCCAGCCAAACTGAAGATCTGCGCCTTCTGAGTTCAGCATTCTGTCATTTCTCAACGTAATCCAGTCCTTTATCCAAGTCATTCCATTCACATGAAAGTACAGTTCCAGATCTGGTAAGCCACATCTTTCTCTTTCCTTCCTATCAGTCAATATGTTCCACTTTATTCTCGGTTTTTTTCCACCCCAAATGAAGTTTGATAGGTCCTTCTTCCAATCCTGAAAACATTTTGTATTGATAATTATCGGCAAATTCTGAAATATGTAATTCATCTTTGGTAATATCATCATCTTGATTGTTGCTATTCTTCCCATTAAGGATAAATTTAAGAATTTATCCTGGATTTGGGGTTTTAAAGAAGGAGAGATCACTTGAGGCTTATGGTCTTTCGTTGTTGTTTGTCTTCAAATTGTTTCTGGCTTTTGACAAACCTAAAGTGAACCTATCACAGAGCTTTCTTGGCAAGATTTGTTCTTTATTTGCAAATTGCAGATGAAGGGAGATAGCATAGCACTCCTAGACATGGGAAACCCGCCGCCGTTCCCGAGGCAGCCCAGCACTCCCACAAAAAAGATACGTTTTTGAGTCATAAAAGCTCTCTCTTCTCCTCCTATAAAATCCGGCTTTGAAGAACAGTATTAATTTCTGATATACATGTGCGTGCACACATAACTTGCCCTTTCCTTCGAGCTGGATGAAAGAAGAATGAATCAAAATGGCTCCCTCATTTCAGCTGTTTCCCAACCATTCTGAGCTATATAATTTCCCTAAGAAATTACTGTATGTATGCCAAACTATTCTGCATGAGAAAGTAATGGTAATCGGGCCACTAATCATTAAGGAACTTTCAGCTGTGATTCTTTGTCCTCAAACAGCAACCCAGTAATGCGCACACACTCTCTCTCACACACACACACCCGTGTGCCATTGCAATCCTAGTCTAAGGGAGAGAGAACAGGAAGAAAATATGTACCATAATCTATAGGTGCAGGCTTCATAATACAGAACTATTCCTGTCAAAAGGCACAACCTTACTCCTCAAACTTAAGTGATTGAACTGCAAAGAGCTATCCCAAACCTGAAGAGATGATGTGGGTGCTGTTCTTTGAGGTAACATGCATGACAGACAGGTACGGTTATATGCCTTTTCCATCCAAGGGGAAAAAAAAGACCTCAGTGTTGTATCAAGGGATTGGAAAAGACTGGGATAAACTAAACAAACTGAAACTTTTGAAATTATGTGCCCTTAAGGAAAATGTGGAGGTGTGGGCCCTCAACCTTGATGCATAGTTTAAGAAGCATTTTCACCATTTGAAGATGAGTACTTTTCCATCTCCTTCTCCATTCTTTTACGGAATGCTAGATATGTCATTAGGGGATGAGAGCTTTCTGAATCTGATGGAATCTTCAGAATACACATGTACAGATACTGTCTGCCTCTTTCCTTTACACAGACACAAACACACACAAATCTTGATGCTCCCAACAAACAGCCTGTTAAATCTATAAACCTGCTGCAGGAACAGGTGCTACTTGTGAAGCAGTCTCTATACAGCCTTCAGATAATTTTTCGGAGAGAACAATTGCCAAAGTTGCAAGCTGACAGCCTTCCTGTGGGACTTGATAAATAAGGGAAAACAGTCGAAAGAAAGAAAAAGCAGCTGCTTGGAAGTGAACTGTAAAAACATCTGCACTGCACTCCTGAGGAACTTTAAAGGGATATGACTTTACAATGAATTTCAATCTACTGGAAGGAACACACTCAGACATGAAACAAACCCTTCAGGGAGGAGGTCTGACACAAAAGTGTGCCTAGGCTGAAAGGTTTTTTTATTGTTGCTGGAATATACCAACTGAAGTTGAGGAAACTACTTCAAACAAGTTAACTCTAACACTAAAGTGTACAAATAATGAATCTACAGATGAGGAGGTTGTACCAATAGGCCATGGAAATTGATAACAGAGGGACCAAAAAGGTGTGACAGTGGCAGTCCAAACTCTGAAAATGCAGTGCTGAATAAAGTAAAAACTGCAAGTGCTACTTTAAAAGAGACATGCAAAATATTATTGCATGCACATGATTTTCTTTCCCACAGCTAATTCCCTAAAATGACTTCCCAGCTTAGGCCCATTTCTGCCCTACACTGTTATAGTGCTATTATTCCACTTTCAACATCCTGTGGAATCCTGGAGTTTGCAGTTTAGGGAGAGGCATTTAGAATTCTCATCTAGAGAGCTCTTTTGGTCGCAGTAAACTACAAATCCCAGAATTCCACAGGGTGTTGAAAGTAGAGTAATAGGACTATAACAGTGTAGTGGCAGAAATGGCCTCAGTCAGGGATTATCAGAAGGCACTGGGGGTAGACAAGTTGCAAAAGGCTCAGCCATATATCCCTTTTGCTTCTAAAGATGGATCTCTAGATTCCAATTAATACAATTCTGGCAGCCCCACACATTTAAAGAGATGGGTACATTCTAAGATTTCCTTGCAACACAGGAGCTTTGTGAGGTCTTTCTGTCGTAACAAAATATTCAGAGTGGTTTGGTTTTAAATAGGCAGTTACAATCCAAAAGCTTTAGGGAAAAAATCTGGTCTTGATGAAGATGAACTCCGTTCGAATTGATATTTCCTTTTTTTTTTGTCTTGTCTGTGTGTGTTTTTTCTGGAAGCATCACAATGGGGACTGTCATGATGAATGCCTGTGGTACAAAACATAACCACTACATCACTGTTGCTGTGTGATACATGCATGTGCAATGTATTGATGCTTTGTCCAAAGACAAAAGAAGAAACATCTTAGTTCAGTGCAATTGCATTTACTCTTGTGCAGACATAATGAATAGATTAAATGGAGTAATCAGCTGAAATTCATATAATTAATTAGCAAAGGGTTTTTTTTCTTTAAGTTAGACGACAGCTCTGTTCTGCTGCCATCATGTCTAGTCTCTAAAGTTGCTGATTAGGATCTTCTCTTTGAGTTTTGTCACTGAGAAGTCAGCAGCAGACTTAATAAAGTATTACTACTCATGTGCTCTCCACTGTTCCTTCTGATGTCTGGATAGATGTTACCCTGTCCTCAGCAGTTAAGTTTCTGTTTGAATTGGCAAGCTTGGACAGTTATTCATAACTAGATGTCACAGCCTGTCTTTTCAAATGACATACTGACTGAATTCTTTCCCATCAACAGATCTGCTTCAGAAGAAGGATTCTGGATTGCCATTTCAAGACTCTTTCAAACAGAGTTCCTTCTACACTGCCTCAGCTATAGCATAGCTGTGAGAATGGGGTGTGAAATGAAGGCATTGTATCCCCAGTAGGATTTCTGCCTATCCCATAGCATTTTCCTTCAATACTCAATTTTTTAACATTTCAGTATCTTACAACTTAGTTGAACATTTAGAGATACAGTTCAGACATCTAGACAAATGGGATAGGCGAGGTTACCAAGCGAATGTGCACACAGAAAATGTAAGCGTTCTAGGTGTGAATGGTTTTCAATATCTCACTCTCTGCAATGCTAGAAGTTTGGGGACTGAATGAAAATTTCATTGAAGGGCAGAATTCTTGTTGGGGGCAACAGCCTCATTCTCCCCCATAGCTATACCCCTGCCTTACTCTAAAAAGGGGGAAAAGTAGCTTCCATTTGTAGTGAAACTGACTAGCTTAAAGGAAGGAAATTGATTGTAATGAAACGCCATTTTCTGCACTACACTTTTATAGCGCGATTATTCCACTTTCAACATCCTGTGGAATCCTGGGGTTTGCAGTTTAGGGAGGGGCCAGGCAGCCCCTCCCTAAACTGCAAACCCCAGGATTCCATAGGATGTTGAAAGTGGAATAATCGCGCTATAAGAGTGTAGTGCGGAAATGGCCTGACTAGCTCCAAGGAAGGGTGAAGCAAGCTGAAAGTAGGCCTCCTCAGCAGATCTGCCTAAACAAACATAACTCTGCCTAACTGCCACCTGCCCTGCTGATACAAAACAGTAATGATAAATTTTAATCACATGTAACTGTCTTGCTATTCTTGACATGGATATGGGAGTAAGAAGAGTGTCACTTAAGAGGACAAAGAGGAGGTCTTTCTGCTCATTGTCACAGAAATAAACCTTGAAAAGGGGATAATTTTATTTAGGTCTCACATTTCTATCGTGTCTTTCCTCTGTGGGCTTTCAGGCAGTGTAATGCTGTTTTAAGAGGTTGTTGAGCAGTTGTTGAGCAGCCCTATTCAGTTTATGCAAGTTTATGTCATGATGAATTTTCAAAATCATGTCCAGGAATCTAAGAAGATATAGTGAAGTTCCTGGTTTCATTCTAAAGTATGCATTTAACTTTCTTCTTCTTTTTTCTTTTAAAAATACGCAGCTCAAATAATAAATGTAGATAATCATGTTTGCATCTTAGAATGAACCAAAAGAATAGCAATAGTTATACTTATGTTAGCTGTAACACCTAATGCATGTGTATATATTTTTCTTTCCCCTGCTTTTTAAAGGGAATCCTTTTCCTGATTCACAGAAGGGGCTGTTGGGAAATGTTGCAACTTTACTCCACACAGCCATTATACTACTGATACAAAAATCCTATTGTTTTTCCAGTTTATGGAAGTATAGGTTATCTGAAGTAAAACTCTTTCATCCCTTAGGAATTCCTATCACTGGTTCTTCTAAGTAGGGCCAAGCAAGATAGATAGCTTTCTCCTCCATGCTATGGTTCCATTCTATGTAATATTGTGTAATTTGACCTTGAGGATACCTTCCAGAATTTAAGAAATATGTATTTCGCATAGAATGCCCTGCAGCACAGAATCCTTAGGAAAACAATGAAGTACAGCTTCAGAATAAAAGCATATATGCACAGCACAGCTTTGCCAGCAGTTGCTGCCATAATCATTAACGGTATTGGAGAACCCTGATTGCATGTGAACTGTTGCTCAAAAGTTCACCAAACCAATAAAAGTCTATATATCTGAGTGAAAAACAGTAGTAGTAGTCACCAAGATCTGACAGAAATATATGATATGCCTTTCCAAAAACTGGAGAAGAAAGGTCCGGTAATCTTGCGGCATTTACTGTGTTTTTTACAGTATCAGCTTGATATCTGGCACTCTGTAGACTTTATCAAATAGATAAAGTGGCTGACATTTTTAATTATTCATTTTAACATTGTTTTGTTTCTTTTTGATTGTTTAATTGTGTGTTAACTTTCATATTGGTTTTAACTATGTCTTTTTAATTATTGTAAGCTGCTTTGAGTCTTAACCGAGGGAAAAAGTGAGGTGTAAATAATAATAGTAACAACAACAACAACAACTATGGATACTTGGTTCAAGTATCTCTTTTATAAGGAACAGAATTCCTAGGCTTATGATGGTGGATTTTTTTCCCTGTCTTTCCCTTTTCTCCTTTTCTTCTTTTTTCCTTTTTCCTTTTTCCCTCCTCCCTTTTCCTCTGCTCCTCCTCCTCCTCTTCCTTTTTTTGTGTGGGTAGGGGGAAACATGCAAGAGTAAATGGATACTTCTGTGCTCCATAATGCTTGCATGTTCCCTGATAATGCAGTGAATTCTTATGTCATATAAATGTAGAGACAAATGGAGGGTGGAGAGGGGAGGATATGCACTAATGTAAAATTTCATCTCACACCCAAGATAACATCAGTAAGCCCAAGAGGACTCACCAGGGAACAGTTTCAGAGCTGTGCAACTACTGTGTAGAAATTTCTGTAGTTCTTTCTCTGCCCTGCTCTCACACAGTGAAAGCTGCTAGTTAGGTCTGGCAACAGCATTCCATAACTACATTATTTAAATTCAGAAGGCATATTTCCCACTCCCATTTCTGCATGAACTTATGACTGTGGAAAATAGGGAATGCTAACTTCTCAAACTTAAGTAGCTTGATATATTTTTCAGTAACTAAGTTACCAAAAAACTTGTAGGAAGATTGTATTTATTTTCTGATGGAGGATCCAAGTTGACAGAGAGGTCTTTGGAAGTACATATTTCTTCACGTTTTCTTGATCTCAGTGTGTGGAGAATCATTTAACAGCTGTTTTATGTAGAAGTGTTTTTTCAGGCACATACTCCTGAATCATAAACAGATTAAAAAGAAAAAAAATTCTCTACAAATCAACATGAAATTAACAACATGCTGCTATGATTCTTCTCATTTGCCCTTGTAAAAAGTACAGACAGTCTCAAAAAGTGCATTTCCCCATATTGCAGGAAGGTTTTTAAACAATGACTTGAGCATACATGGATGTTGGTATCCATGGGGGATCCTGGAACCAAACTCCCGTGGATACCGAGGGCCCACTGTAATCAATTTATTCTCTGCACAGTTCAGAAGTGAAAATTTTTAAAAAATCTGCCATGATGAAAAACTATGCAGGTTATCAGAGAAAAACCATGCTGGAAATTAGGTTACATAACGTACACAATCAATCCTATATAAACACATATTTGATAAAAGTATGTGTTTTTGTATATACACTTAGTGCTGTTCTGAAGTTTTGACACAGAATCAAATGTATCACCTGTGCCTTATCACACTACACTGTTGTAGCACTATTATTTCACTTTAAGTGGCATGGCGACATCCTTTGTGATCCTGGGATTTGCAGTTTAGGAAGGGACACTTAGAATTCTCAGCCAGATTGCTCTTGGGTCTCACTGAAGTACAAAACCCAGAATTCCACAGGATATTGCCAGGTCAGTTAAAGTAGAATACAGCACTATAACAGTGTGATGTGATAAGGACTTATGACTAGTACAAATTGCAAAAGCATTCATACAGGTTTGTTAGACACCACACACTGTTCCCCTGAGTCTGTGCAAGTTGTGTTGTTTATACCTTTAGTAGTTTTCAAAGAGACAGCCATGTGAGTCTCAGTCGTGTAGGGACTTGGAGGCGGGGGGCGATTCACCCCGGGGCGGCAATGTTTCTGTGGTGTCCCAGCCTGTAGCTATGCCCCTGTGTGCCCTGGCCATGCCACCACGCACCACAGCCATGCCCGCCACAGTGGCCACATCCTTCCTGCCCTAGCTCCTCCCCTTCCCGCCTCCCTTCCACACACTCCAAGCTCCACCACTGGTGAGTCTGTATCAACATGACATGGAAAAGGAGGGGGAGGAAATACAGGAATCAAATGGCAGCAGTTTAGCACCTGCATTTATGGCTATCAGTTCACTTCTGTATTTTAGGGTAGCTTTGCGTGAAGTGTAAGTCTACCCAACTTGTGAACTGCGCCAGACCTGGTTTATGCACCATATATATAGTGACTTCTCAGAGCAGACTCAGGGCCATAGCAAACTACACCGTTACAGCACTGTTACTCCACTTTAACTGCCATGGCAATATTGCATGGAATCATGAGATTTGCAATTTAGGGAGAGGTATAAAGAATTCACAGCCAGAAAACTCCAGTGCTTCGCCAAACTACAAACCCCAGAATTCCACAGGATGTTGAAAGTGGAATAATAGCTCTATAACAAGTGTAGTGTGATAGGGGTGTTAGTAAATACAACCTGGCTTTGCTGTCTGTCTGGATCTGCAATAGAACCTTGCATTCTTCATGCTTGGCAGATGGTTGGAGCTTGGCTTAGTGGATCAAAAATTACATAGGCTTCCTCTCTTGAGTGAGATGGCAAGTGTTGGAGAAATTGATAAGAATTAGGTCTGGCTCTGTGCCATATACCATACCACAGATCATCCTGTTCTGCTCCATGAAAGCCAAACTTCTACTGCTTGTATCACATACCACCATTAGTGTACTGCCTTTGCTACATAGCTTTATTACCTTCTTGGCCTACACATACACACACAAACATATTAATCCCATGGCCAGAGTCACTCAAAGCAATCAACTACCGGAAGCTAGAGATAAGAACAATGTATTCCTAATTACAAAACAAATTTCAGAACCTTTGTTTCTGCCGAAGTGGTTACACCAGTAAACTTAATTTATTAATCAGATTGAAGGCTCTTGGGGAAAGAAGAAGGGAAGCATTCAACTCATTGCTCTCTTCCTTCGTATATATTGCTGTGATCTGAAGAATGTATCTTTTCTTCACTGGTCTTGCAACTATAAGTGTGGAGAGAGGGAGAGAAAATGAGTGTCTCCTCTTAACTCTGTCAAAATCCCTATTCTTTTCCTTATTCCTCTCTCCCTTCTTGAATGGTAACAACTTGTGCACTTAAACTAAGTTCTTCATAACAAGTGGCTGACTCACTGAAACCTGATAGAGACACCCCTGGAAGAAGTGATGTTGCAGCTTTGGACCACGCCTGTCTGGATCCACATGAATCTTAATTAGAAACAAATTTCACTAAATAGGAATCATTTCCTTTTTGGATTAAATTGTACCCTCCTCTATGTATATGTGACTCTGTTGAAGCCAGAGTGAACTGCCTATAGACGGTATAGAATTTGGCCTCTCTACTGAAGAGCCAGGATGAGGCTGTAGTAAGATGGAGTACAAATAGCTGGTGCCAGCTCACGCTTCACCTACAAGACTTGGCTTGTTTTAATGTTCTCATCTGGTCTGTGGAAGGGTTTTGAGGAGCTTCATCAAAATGGGAATATTTTATTTTATTTTTTGGATTTCATTAGTTTGTTGAATAAAAATTAAGCAGTTTCTACCAAAACATGAGATGTAATCTGGAAAAAATCTCAGAGGAGCTTCAGCATTAAATTGTCTCCACGTGTGCCTTTCACATCATCTGCACCTGCTTGGCAGTTACCAAGAGAACTCTTTTCGCTCATGGCCCCTGGGATGAGTGACGGGCACATAACTCACTAAGTTATAGCTCCATTAGGATTCACAAGGCAGCGAGATAACCTTTGTGCCAGCCTCAGTTATTATGAATGGGCTGAATGATAGTAAACGTAAGGTCACTAGCAGCAAAACTAAGGAGCTGCAAATGTCACAAACGTCTAGTAAAACCCTCCAGTGCTTTTTTTTTTTCATGTGAGGAGGGAAGAGATGATTAGACACTTTTGAAATATGTGTGTTTCTCACTTTAATGGGTTGGTATGTTTGCTCTTAATTAAATGCCTGCCTTAGATACTTAAGAGAAGGGAGCATGGATTTTAAACGTGGCATAGTGCCAGTGTGATGTAGTGATTACCTTGTGGGAGTATGGCTGTAGAGATGAAAGTTCAAACGCACAAAGGCATGAGGCTCAAGGGGTGTTCATGTGTCAAGTCAGTCCTTCACATGCCACCAAAGCCTGTGCTGTATGAAAAAAAAAAAGTTACTTAAACCTAATCGATAAACACAAGAATAGATAAATGGTCTATTTCCCCTAGTATCCCACTTCCAACACTAAACTGTGCCTGATTCCACAAAGAATGTCGTGTAACAAAAACATGCGATGTCTGGGCCAAGGGTGGTCAAAGTGCAGGCCTCATTCCATGGTCTGCATCTCCTTCCAGCCCATAGCTAACATAGCCAGTAGTGAGGATTGCTATGACCTGCAATCCAGTAGCATCTGGAAGGTCACATTTTGCCCACCTGTGATCTGGGGCTATGATATGATAAATGTAAGCACAACTGAATTAGGTATATTGTCCCAGCAGAGATCTCCAGCTGAGTCATTCTTTATCAAAAAATAAGTGAGCTGAGCCATTTTTGTGTTTGATCAGCTACTGTATTTCTTGTCATATGGGAATACATACACTGTATTGAATAGGTCTTCTGACTTATTTCTTCTGAGTCTGTTAACCACCACAAATTTTCCAGAGACAAAAATTGGAGAAATGCTCTGTGAAGGTACTTAGTAACATAAGCGTTACTGAGAATAACCTGAATGGGTGCTTGGAACCAGGGCCTGCCCAACAGATTTTGTTGTTTTGGGTGAAACAGCAAGTGGCACAGTACCTGTAGCTAACCAAGTTATTTTGACATGTGAGACAGAACATTCCACTGGAAGTTTCCCCAAACAGTGGCAGTAAAAATGTAAAATTAACAAAGTAACAGGTTGCTGTCCTTTCATGACATCCAAAATCTGCTGCCTTATGGTGGTACCCCTCTCTAGCTAATGGTAGGGCCAGTCTTTAACAGATATATGATACTGAATAAACTGAAGTTCCATTCCGACAAGACAGAGGTGTATGTGCTTTCAAGTTGCATGTTGTGTTTATGTATGTGCTTTCAAGTTGTTGACTTAATGGTGACCGTATGAATTTCATAGGGTTTTCTTAGTCAAGGAATACTCAGAGGTGGTTTTGCGAGTTCCTTCCCCTGAAATGCAGCTTATAGCACCTGGTATTCATTGGCAGTCCCCTATCCAAGTATTAATCAGGCCTGATCCTGGTTAGCTTCCAAGATCAGATATGATCTGGTGCTTTGGGTATTTAGGTGGGTCATAAAACAGAGGTACTGGTTTATAATTTATCAAACTATGGAAGTATTCACCCTTTTCTGGATTAGGTTGTACTTTTCCTTGAAGATCAGGTTCCCAGTGAGAGTACTACAGATCGAGTGCTTCTGCTGGATGCACAGTTCTCCTGTAGCTTGTAGCTCCTGTTACCAATTACAGTTGTGTACTAGCCTTGTCCCTTCTTAGTGAGAGATGACCTGGTCACATCTGAATGTATGGTGTATGGAAAGTGTTCAGAGTCTTCAGCTGTTGTAGAGTGCATGAATGGACTGTTAATGGGTACAGATTGCTATGAACATAATACTTCAGTATTAAGAGAACTTTTCTAACTACCAATTTGTTTTCAGCTGCAGTTGCAGATTCGGTGGCTAGCATGGCTTCCACTTAACATACAGAAACATAACAGTCACATATTTAAATTGACCAAAAATGCCCACTAATTTATTTAATAGAGCTGAGTAGGATTGGTCTCATCATGGGCCTAGATCTAGCACTAGTCAACCCAACTGTTGATTAATGAAGTCTTGCTGGACAGCAGAAACCACTATGTGGTACTTTTGCTATCTGAGAACAAGGTGAAGCCATTACCCCCAAACTGGCTATGGTCTTATTTACCATACCCCAAGGCCCCTTAAAGGGGTCCAGCCAACACCAAATAGGATCCAAGGTTGACCACTTTGGCTAGGTTCAGTTGGTAAATTAAGACACTTCTGTTAGTTAATGCATATTGGAGAAGTCTATTATTGGAATGTAGAAGAGACTTCTTAACATTCTGTTTAAGAACTTTGGTTTAGGGTATATGAAATACTTGGTAAATGACTTGCAAAGGCTGCCTTTTAAATTATTTGTAAATGAAACATATGTGGGGAAAAAACTACAAGATATAAATAAAAGTGCAAGTTCAATACTTTTCAGTATGTTTGTAAAGTTGGTTAAAAGACTTAAGAGTGTACAAGAGTTTCAGGAATTTGTTGAAGCCCTTGCTGAGTCATGTGAATAGGCACAGCTAACCACTGATGAAAGATTGATGAAGACTAATGAAAGCAGTCTGGTAATATTGTGGAGAAAGCATTTGAAAATGTACATGCCATTGACATTCATCAATCTAAGCTATTTGTAAAACCTCTTACTGAAAGCTACATAGTTACCAGCTTTTTCCTGTAAAACAATAAACTTGCACATCTCAGAACAAATTATTGAGACAAATTTCCAAGTAAAAAAATAATTTCTTCTTCTCTTCATCCTCTTCCTCTTTCTGCTTTTGGAGACTTCTTGAGTGAGCCATTTGGTTTGCTACACAGTTTAAATGTGTGCATTCTTATAATGGCTTGAGGCCCTGCCACAGACCTGACCACACACCAGGACTCTTACTTTCTTTCATTTCTCTCCTTCCCTTTGGGATAAAATAAGGGAGGAGAATCACACTAAAGTAAGGCAGAAAAGACCAATCAATTAGCTCATAGCCAGTTTCCTTAGTGTGTGTGGTCAAGCCTGTGGTAGAGGCCTCAGGCCAGAGAAGGCAGGGGCCAGGACCTAGAGCTCTGGTGCTTGGTGGTGTTCTTTCCTTAACAATGAATATAATGATGTATATAACGCATTTTTTAAAAAAACTAGAGAATATTAGTGTAGACAATTTAAAATTCTGTATTCACTAGAAATGAGTCAAATAAATCAAGCTTGCTTGCTTGTTTTACTGTTGCTCCAAACTTAAAAAAACTCCAAACAATACTTTTTCTACTGCTGTCACACTCTGAGAGGGTGCAGAACAATACACAACCCACAGAGGTTTAGCCAGGCTGTCATACAAGAATGTATTTAATTTAATGCTGTGAATAGTATATAATATTTATCATTCAAATAACAAATTTTGAGTGCTCAAAGCATATTTGAGTGCTCAAAGCATATTTTGTTTATGCAGCATCTCGCTAATTCTCACAACAGCTTTAAATGTGTGCATCCTGGTAATGACTTGAGACCTCCACCACAGACAGGGCCACACACTAAGGAGTCATATTTTCTTTCATTTATCTTTTTCCCTTTAGGGAAGAGAATCACTAAAGTAAGTCTATTCATCTGAAATGAGGTCTCCTTCTTTTCCTGTCTTCTACTTTACCAAACATTATTATCTTTTCTAGTGAGTTATGTCTTCCCATGGTATGTCAAAGTATGACAGTCTTAGTTTAGTCACCTTGGCTTCAAAGCAGAGTTCAGGCTGGATTTGAACTCTTCTCTAGCACCATTTTTCAAATGAGTTGATTTTCTTCCTGTCAGTTTTTTTTCCTACTGTCCAGCTTTCACAACCATACCATAGAAATTGGAAATATGATGGCATGGACAATACTAATTTTAATATTCAATGATATTTTTATCCTTAAGGATCTTTTCTAGTTCTATCATAAGTGCCCTTCCAAGCCCTGGTCTTCTTCTGATTTCTTGACTGCAGTCTTCATTCTGAATAAAGACTGAGCCAACGTATGGAAAATACTGAACTATTTCAATGTGTTCATCATCTACTTTAAGGTTATGTAAATCATCTGTGGTCATTGTTCTTGTTTTCTTGAGGTTCAACTGTAAACCTGCCTTTGTATTTCTACCTTGACTTTTTTTTTTTTTGGTAATCATTTCAAGTCTTTACTGTTTGCTGTTTGCAGCATGATATCATCTGCATATCTTAACTTGTTGATGTTTCTTTCTCCAGTTTTCATGACTCCTTCCTCCAAGTCTAATCCTGCTTTCCAATTGATATGTTCAGCATACAAGTTAAACACATCAGGTGATGAAATGTAGCCTTGCCTGACCCCTTTGCCAACTAGAAACCATTTCATTTTTGTGTATTCTGTCTTGATGGTAGCTTCTTGTCCTGAGTACAGGTTATGTAACAAGACAATGAAATGTTGTGGCATAGCCATTTATTTAAGAGTGATCCATAGATTTTCATGGTCTGCACAAAGGCTTTGTTATAATCTATAAAACACAGGCTAATTTTCTTCTGGAATTCCTTGATGGGCTCCATTTTCCAACATATGTTTGCAATATGATTCCTAGTGCCTCTTCCC
The DNA here is from genome assembly GCA_948472985.1 of Iguana delicatissima. Lineage (NCBI taxonomy): Eukaryota > Metazoa > Chordata > Lepidosauria > Squamata > Iguanidae > Iguana > Iguana delicatissima. The sequence goes on from CAOKZL010001279.1 coordinate 350,856, forward strand.
TTCAGGAACAGCTTGGACATCTGGCATTTCTGTGTTGTAAAATGTTGAGCATCATAGTGCATGGCATGGGAAATCAGTGTGATCATCCTGTGGTTATTGCAATCTCTGGCGTTCTCTTTCTTGGGGATTAATTAATAAATCTAATGATACTGCCTAGAATTATAGAGACCATAAGGGCCATTGAGTCCAACTCCTCCCATGTAGAAATACACAATCAAAGCATTCCTGCCAGATGGCTGTTTAACCTCTGTTTAAAAATCTCCAGAGAAGGAGCCTCCACCACACTCTGAGACAACATATCGCACAGTTGAACTGCTCTTACCATCAGGAAGGTCCTCCTAATGTTTTGGTGGAATCTCTTTTCCTGAAGCTTGAAGCCATTGCTCCATGTCCTAGTCCCTGAAGCAGCGGAAAACAGAGTTGGTCCATCCTCTATATGACGTTCCTTCAAATATTTAAACATAGCTATCGTGTCACCTCTTCTCTTCTCTTCTCTTCTCTTCTCTTCTCTTCTCTTCTCTTCTCTCTTTTCTAGGTTAGACACACCCAGTTCCCTTAGCTGCTCCTCATATGGCATGGTTTCCAGGCCTTCTGCTGTTTTGTTCACCCTCTTCTGGACATGATCCAGCTTGTAAATATCCTTCTTGAACTGTGGTGCCTAGAACTGCGCACAGTATTCCAGGTGGGGCCTGAGCAAAGCAGAAACATACAAGTGAAAAATGAAGAAATATAGTAGCTCTCCTTTAATATATATTAAAAGATCTATCTATCTTATCTGTCTGTCTGTCTGTCTATCTATCTATCTATCTATCTTGGTTGTCTTGAACCTCTGAGGCCCTGGGTAGAATGGATATGATACCGGGGTGGAGTGCCTCTGCTTGGTTCTCCCTGAACAAAGGACAGAGAAAGCAATTGCTGCTCTTGCTTGTATATGGAGCTGGTAGCCCACTGTTCCAAGCAAGAAGTTGTAGAAACAGTGGCCCTTTTCGCATGTAGGGGACCCGAAACGGGGCAGTGCATGCAGGGGCGGAGCTTACCTGCTTGCGTTTTGCTCCGTCCCTGCTCCGTCCCTGCGGGGAATGCAGTTCCGCCGCTTCACACGGTACCAAATTTCGGCGGCATTCTGTGGCACCCAAAATGGCGGCCGGCGGCGCTCCGCCAATCAGGGCAGCGAGCCAGCCGGAAGCCCGCCCCCGGGCAGATCTGCAGAGACGCGCTACCGCGTCTCTGCAGATCCTCACCGGGAGCTGCCACAGATTAGTGCGGGCGAGTTTCATAAAAACCACCTGGGAAGGTGGTTTTTTAAAAACTTGCAGCGCCACCCCGTGGCTGCGCTAGAGCGGTTGGAGGTGTGGCGCCTCACCTTTTCCAACTGTGCTAGTGCACCCCGCAGTGTGAACGGTCTCCGTCTCTGGTCATTGCACCGCGGGGTTTTACCCCCGTGTGAAAATGTGTTTGCATCGCTTTCCTGCATAATCTTTGCCTATGCATCTCAGGTATTTTTTTTAAATTATTTTAAAATATTGAAGCTTATTTTGAAAGTCCTGGTACTGGAGTGACACTGTCATGCTGTTGTATTCTGTGGTGTAATCTAATTAGAGGGAAGAAATGTAAAGGAAAAGTTAAAGAAACTAATAAAGCATTTGTACTGGGTGTAGTCCTTGTTTCTAGGGTGCCTGTTTTGTAAATAACATTTCTCGTGCTGATACTGACAAAAAATAAAAATAAAATCCAGCACAGAAGTGACTGAACTACAATATCTCACAGGTGGCACAATATATTATGCTGCCTGATGCCAGGACCAAGAAATGTTAACATTGATTCAAAAATTTATTTGTTGGAAACAATTGGTTTTATAATGTGCATTGTAAAATGAATTTGTTCCATTAACTGGTAGCAATATATTAAATTAAAAAAAGCAATTACATTTATTAAATATGAGAAACTTGGTCAACACCTCATCTCCAACTGCTCCCTAAAGTAATGAGTTAAAGAAATGTGAATTGTTAACTCAACTGACTAACATTATGGATGTTTAACAATCAAAATATCAATTTTTTCATTGTGAATTAATTGATTAATAAATTAATTCCAAGCTCTGCCTGGGATAAAGAAGACACAATGCTCTTTCCCTTGATTTCATGTACAGATGTTGACTGGACTGACAGTTGAATCTTCAACACTTAAACAGGATGGGGTCTTCCCCCACACCTGAAGGTAACACACTTGTTTAGGAATGAAGAAAAGGCTGGGAGGGGGGATGTTCAGGAGGAAATGTTTAGGGCAGTCATTGCTGCTCTTAGTGTGTACCAAATGACACAGTTGGCTCAATCTGCCTAAAGATAGGGCCTGCTCAAAGATAGGACTAATCGTCTAATATAACAAACATCTGCATATATAAGATCCAATGTTCCCTCAGGACTCCATGCAAGGTGAAACTTCTCCATTTGGTTCAGTGTGTTGTGGAGTCTTTGGTTTGTGTTAGTTGCATCTGTGCAAATTTTCCTGACATTAAGTCCATGCATCCATATATGGATGCTTCCAGATGATATTTTTTTTATCCTGCAATTGGTGTACCTCAGATGCAGAATTCTGTGAGCACTCCAGGTGATGTTGTCTTCCCCTGGTAACTACCCTAGTTGGAGTCCCATTGTAATATTATACCAGAGTAACTTTGGATTATGCTGGCAGCTATACTTGCTTGAGAAAGTAGGTATTTGGTACCTGCTTATGCAAACAATTCTCCTTCTCCCCATAATGCAATGAGAGAGTTTAAAGGCTGTTGGAGTGCAACAATCAGGGTATCATTCTTCTGGTAATCGGTGGAGTCTTACTTTCTGCTGGTGTTCAACAGGATCTCAGTCTGTATGTTTCTCTTGGCTTCATCTCTGTATTTCTCTTAACAGTTCAGGGAGGAAATCCCCAGAACTTGGAATTTTGATAGCTCAGGTGCAAACTATTAGGTCTTATGAACTGCAACAAAAGTCTATGTGGAGAGGAGGATATTGACAAGTGCAAGAAGAATGGAGCAGGGGACCTAAAAAAAGGAACATATAACTTAAGGTTGTAGTTAGTGCTTTCTGGCATCACTCCTCATATCATAACACTGCAAAGTCATAAGACTTGTCAGGAACCATTCCTCATTACCTAGAATGATCTCTTTCATCTTGGAAACATCAGTGAGCACATACCCACCAACTGTCCTGATTTAGAAAGGAAAGTCTCAATTAACCCTCCACTACCCCACTTTTTCAGCTGCTTTTAAAATGTCACAGTTTCTCTCTACTCCTCCCACCTTCACCCTTTGTCCTCAACTTACTTCAGTTGCTGCAAACTGAATTCAAAGTGCAAAAATTGATTTGCACTCAATTCAGCAGGGAAAAGAGGTGGGTGAAATCTTGCCCTTCTTACCAGGCTTAGGCAAAGACAAAACTGCTGCAGCTTCTCCTAGCTTGTGTATTCTTCCTGATTGATAACTTCTACCACCTTGATCAAACTCTAAAGTTATTTGTCCACATATTTCCCAGTTTTTGTCTGTGAAATGTTTCCGGGGGTGCGTGAGCATTCTGTAGAGAGCAGCTGTGGGATCTGCAGGAGAAATAACTAGTCACTGCTACAAGTTGGAAATAGCAGTCTATAAATATTCTGGAAATACTAATAATATGCCGATACTGGAAGATGGTGATAATGTATCCTGGGAAAAATTAACTGTATCCTCTAATTGGATGTCCTGTGGGACAATAGGAGAGTGTTACTTTTGATGATATCAAGGAAAGATAAAATAGCCAAAAAAACCAAACTGTGGTCTTGACTTGTTTGTTCAGCTAATTTTTCCTTGAGTATTTAAAAACCACAGGTATTTGGAATGTTTCAGAAACAGCTGTTTGCATATATACTTACTCACTGAGGATTTCAAATGTTCTACTCTTCATTTCAGATCTTTTTAATATAAATATGAGTATGAAACCACAGAATAAGCATTTTTTTCCTGAATGGAAAACATTGTTATGTACATCTTTTTAATTATTTCATGTTTTGCTTTAAAAGGAAAGGAACCATGGAGGTCTCATAGTCACATACTTGCATATATTTTTAAAAGGAACTGGGATTCTTATGGTTAGTAAAATTGCTTAGCTGTCAGCATGTTAGTACTCTTCATTTTCACTACCCTTTTCTGGTCTCCCCTTTCTTCCCAAGTGGTAGAGCACTAGGTCTCAGTTTTAATCCCCTGATACTCCAGATTGTTGTAGTGGTGTCCTTTCAAGACAGTTCTGATTTACGGCAACCCTGTCACAAGGTTTTCTGGGGCTGAGTGTGTGTGATGCACCCAAGGTCACCCAGTGGGTTTCTATAGCTGACCGAGGAATCGAACTCTGTTCTCCAGGGTCATAGTGCAACACTCAGACCACTACAGTACACTGACTACTCCAGATAGAGCAGTGGAAAACACCTGCTGAAAACCATGGAAAGCTGCTCCCAGTGTGTGTGGACTATGCAAAACTAGATGGGCTAATACATGCTTTCCAGCTGTCCTGGTTTGACATGGACAGTCCCAATTAACCTTCAGTTTTTCTACTTTTTCAGCTGCTTTTAAAATGTTCCAGTTTCTCTTGCTTCCCACTTTCCCCTTTTGTTCTCAGCTTATGTGAGTTCCTGCAAACATAATTCAAAGCGCAAAAGTAGTTTGTATTCAATTAACTCGGTGGGGGCGGGGGGAGATCGTGTTCTTCCCAGTAAGCTTAGGTAAAAGCAAACTGTTATAGCCTCTTCTAGCTTGTCTGTTTTTCCTCATTAATATCTTTTTTAAAAAATCTTGACCACATTCTGATATTGATTGGCCACGTGTCCTGATTTTCATTTGTAACTTGCCCAAGGACGCCCAGTGGGTTTCCATGGCTGAGCAGGAAATTGAACCCCCATCTCCAGAGTTGTGTGCCAGTGCTCAAACCACTGCACTAGACTGGCTTCGGTATAAATATTTTAAAAATACTAAAAAGTTGAAAGTAAATTGTATAAATGCATAGATAAGCATGTGTACACAAAACTAGAAGCATACAGTCACTGACAAACGACCAGGTATTTCTAAGCTTCTATAGGACCATTTCCACCCTACACTGCTATAGTGCTGTTATTCCACTTTCAACATCCTGTGGAATCCTGGAGTTTGCATTTTAGGGAGGGGCATTTAGAATTCTCAGCCAGGGAGCTCTATAGCCTTGGTAAACTACAAACCCCAGTATTCCACAGGATGTTGAAAGTGGAATAATAGCACTATAACAGTGTAGTATGGAAATGGCCTATGAGCGATCGATTGATTCTCTCTCTCTCTCTCTCTCTCTATGTATCCATCTATCCATCCATCTATCCAACAATCATTTATTGACTGACTGAGTGACGGAGTGTTCTGGCCTTTGGCAATCTACTTGAGGATGTGAGCTGTAGTGATACAATGCAGCAAAATTAAGAACATTCTTGGTAATCTTGGAATATATTTGGTTCAGTTCAAATGGCCAACTATCACAGGCTGAAAGCAATTCTGATGAGATGCACATAATAACAAAACTTATCTTCAAGATCTTTATTGCTTCTGTGCTAACTAGGTAATGCCATTGAAAAGGATTAGAACTCTAAATATTTCAGCTATATCTGAAATTCTGACAAGACACCAACTGTCATCAGAGGTAATTGCTCCCCTGATAACAATCTTTAGGGAATGAATGGAAGAAGGCCCCTTTCTCATACCTGTATGTCAGTGGATGATTTTGTAACCTCCAAAATGATATTATCAGTTATGAGCTATACAGTGTTAGAGACAACAGTACAATGAACTCACTTGTGATGCTCAGTCAGCTCATGAGCAAGATCCCCCCCCCGTTCTGTTCTTGGCTGTTGAAAATTGCATTTAATAAGATAGCTGAAATTTCTAAACATTTTCTATATACAGACTCTTTCCCTATCCATGTCTGTAAATTGTGGACAACAGATATGGGATTCAAAATAAAATAAAATAAAATAAAAATTACAGCCTCAGACCAGTTTCAGTGGATCTCAGGTACATAAACATAAGGTGTTTTCCAGCACAGGGCTCCCTGGTAGTTCTAGTGATAAGACAATGTGCACCTCCTGCCAGAGTTTGTAAGCTTCGTGTTAAAGATAAAGGATTTATTTATTTAGCAATAAATAATAATGTGCACAGGCACATGGAAAATGCACAGGTATGTAGCAGCAGTGTGCTCTTTGTGCACAAATCATGTTCAAATACTACTAGGTAGCTTTGCTCCCCTCTGGAAAAATTCCTGTGGATGCTTTTGGTTCTGTTCTATTTTTAACAGGAAAATAAGACCCTCTCTGTTGCTCCAACTACAGCTTTTTTAAAACCACAAATGAGGAGATGTGGGAGGCAGCCACCCACATTTCTTATAATGCCTAGAGCATCTTAACAGAGCAACGGGATGATCCAGGCACTACAGGAAGTATGGGTAGCTGTCTCCCACAGTTCCTAGAATGTGGTAAAAAATGTAATAATTGGAACAACAGAGAAGTGTCCCCCATAGCCCTGGGTGGTTCAGGATTCCTATATTTCAATTAAAGATCTCAGAGACCTCCCTGCAGGCCACCATGTTGTTGTGTGCTTTCAAGTCATTTATGACTTATGGTGACCCTAAGGCGACCCTGTCATGGAGGATTGTTGGCACAGTTTGGGGATTTGCCTTTGCCTTCATCTGAGGGTGAAAGAGTGTGATTTGTAAGATCACCCAGTGGATTTCTATGGTTGAGTGAGGATTTGAACCTGAGTGTCCAGAACCACAGTTCAGTGTTCAAACCACTACACTATGATGGCTCTCCTGGGCCATCTTATCTGAAGAAAATAATTGGCAATATGTAAAAATGATTATAATAAATAACATTAAGAGCTACTTTGGTGTCCAAAGCAATGGTGATGTCTTGAGTTTTCAGCATCTCCGTAAGTAACTTAATGAATTATTTTGACAAAGTTCTGATTAAAATTGAAAATGTGGTTCACTATAAATGAGTGTAAAGAAGTTTGCTTTGGTGTGTGGACATTCTGACTTCATATGTGCACTATTGGGATGGAGACTAATGAGGAAGTAGACCCTGGAACTGCTGGTGAATAGCTTGATGAAAATGTTGACCCACTGTATGGATCCTATGAAAAAGGCAAATTCTATATTTGGGATCATTTGGTCAGCAGTTAAAAATAAACACTGGCAATAGTGTCTTTATACAAATCTACAGGGCAGCCACACATTGAATCCTGTGTATAGTTTTGGCCACTGCATATCAAATGTCATATTGTACAGCTGGTAGAGGTATGAAGAAAAGCAATAAAAAATAAAAATATCAAGGAGCTAAAGCAACAGCCATGTGAGAAAAACTTGAAATATTGGGGCCATTTTCAGCTTAGAGGAGAAGCAAAAGGGAGATATGGTAAAGGTATCTAAAATTATGCACGGCATCAAAATTGTAGAGGGGGAGAAACTCTTCTTCCACTCTCACAGTACTTAAAACCTGGAGAAGTCTAAAAAGCAGAAGGGTAGCAAAATCAGGACAGATGACATAAAGTACTTTGCTATCAGAAAATGTAGCAGCAACCAACACTTTAAATGAGGGCAGGGAGATTAGATCAGTTAATAATAGATAAAGCTATCAATAGTTAATAGTAATCAATCAGCTTTATTTTATCCCTCCCACTCAGTATGGAGGGCAGTTTAACTCTGTATACCATTGTCTGGAGGTAGAGGCTGAATGATGCAATTACACTGCAGTCCTGCTTGTGGGCTTCCCAAAAGCTGCCTGGTTGGCCACAATGGATTCAACAGACCTCTGGATTCGTCCAACTTCCTATGTTTCTTCTCTCTTTATGTTCATGTGAGAGTGGCCAATGGCAGAGGATTTGCGGTCCAATATTTGCTGTTGGGTTAGGGTGCACTCTGCTGAGATCAGCCAAAACTTGTTCAAAATAAAAACAAAAAAATTCTGCCTTGGGTCCCTTGGTGGGGTAATTATTGAGTATAAACTGAATCACTAAAATAACTCAATTTATTTTCTGCCATTTTTTGCTGATTTTCTTCCTTGGGAGCAGAGATTGGGTTAGGGAGGTGTGTCAAAAATATTTGCCGCTCTTGGAGGTTTCACCCCTAAATATATTCAGGAGATGTGGGGGCTCAGGAAGGTGTTGAGAGGTCCAAGGGTAAGAAAAAAATTCCCATAGGTGGCTGTTGGGCCACGGTGTCCTCATTTTTAGTCTTGGGTGATGTTTACAAGAGTCTATATAATCTATTAGCTTTTTCTTTTGTTTTGATTATTTTTTGTTTCATTTTGTTGTAAACTTTCTTATTGGAAGAAGAACATGCACATATTTTGAAAAAACTTACCTAGGAGAGAGGAGAGTTCATTCTGATGGAAATGCCTTTCTTTGCTAGCTGTTCTCTCTCCACTTTTACCTGATTTACGGATTCTTCATGATAACAATATTAGCAAAATAAGTTTGACCCAGCACATTTTTCTTATTAATATTTTTTATCAGCAAACTTTGACATGACCATTATTATTATTACTGTGCTCTTTCATTAGAACTGTTTACCTGTGACTTCTAGCAGTTTCCTATCCAGGATTCTTGTTAATGACATAATTGCATCAAGTGCCTTCAAGACCCTGGACTATTAACTGATCTGATATTCTCCAAAATTTTTTGCAGAATTAGGTTTTTGTTGTATGCCTTCAAGTCATTTCCAACTTATGGTGGCCCAAAGGCATATCACTTATGGGACTTTCTTGGCAAGACTTCCTTTGTGGGTTTGTGTGTGGGGGTGCCTTTGCTTTCCTCTGAGGCTAGTCAAGTGTGACTTGCCCAAGGTCCCTCAAATGAGTTTCCATGGCTGAATGAGGATTTGCACTCTGGTCTACTAGACCCCTAGTCCAACACTCAAACCCTACACCATGTGGGTTCTCTCGCAGAATTATATTTAATTCCATATGGTGGGTTGGTGCGTTTTTACTGATCTGAGTTTTGAATAAAAATGGGGATAGGGGAGGACTCCCAAATCTTAAACATTTGTGTTTGTTAGTGATTAGATCTGCCATGTTCGGGCTATCTCAAGTCCTGAGATTTCAAGGCCAAAACTAGAGACCTAGAGACAACCCATTGTGATGACACAGTGGGACAGGCTCTGCCAATGTGAAAAGGGTGATGTTACAAGGGGCAGCCCCTGCTTAATATCATAATATATATAAATATATTAAATATCAATCACAGCTGCTCAGAGTATGCCATTCAAATAAAAAACATCAAGTAAACAAATGAGGAATATTTTTCAAGGCAGTGGTCTTGCCCTGAGATTCCTCTCCCTCACTCTGAGGACTTGAGGAAGACGGGCCAAAGCCCAAGATTCAGGCCCAGGCCCTGAGATCTGGGAACCTCTGGTGGTAGAGGACATGGATATTTTAATGGTTGCATTCTTTTTTGCCTCACGAGTTATTAAGCTGTATTATTGTTTCAGAACTGTGTTTACTCTTCAGGTCTCAACAATATTTCAACTGTTCTCTTTTTCCATCTCAGAAACAATCTTTGCCCTTTACCTTTCTTTTGCCTTCCCAATGTATTATTTCCCTGGCTTTTGTGTGCCCTCCTGTTTGAAATTACAGAGCACAGTGAGCTTTCATGAAAAAAGTACATATTTTAGAGTAAGACTATCTGCAACTTGACTGCAGGGTCCAATCTCTTTATCAGATGGACAGAAGCATTCCAAGTATGTTCTAAACCGTCAGGGGATATTAATTTAAAAACCCTATGCATAGGAAAAGAATTTGGAAGAATCTGAGCTGAGATTCTTTTTCTTTCTTTTTTTAAAATAAACTTTTATGAAGATGTGCAGAGTTTACACCACATATGTAAGGTCATAACCATTTATTTCATATTTCCTAATCTGGAATACTTGTTACCTCCTGCCCCTCTATTGATCATCAGTTATGTGGATTTGAGTCTCCTGGTAATGTAAAAGGCATGTTTAGTCCTGCGTATGGTGAAATTGTTAAATATGTAGCTGCTATTGTCTGCTGAACTGCTAATGGATTTTCACCTTTAAAGTAAATGCATGCTAAATATAGTTTCCAGAAGGAAAATGACTAGTTCTAAGATAGCTCTGTAAAATGTATATTTTGTATACTGCTATATACTGATCTGTTAAGGTTGTTATTATTTTCCTCCACAAGATAATTCCATGGGGATGGGGAGACAGCTTTAATTCTGTCCATCATATTTTTAAATGCCGCACTTATATTTAAACTATCACACAGTTACGGACACAGTATCTTCTTAGGAAAAGGAAAAATGGAATTGTGACAACCATTGAAAGTTAGCATCTGTGAGAAACAGTGGACTCCAGCCTTTCTAGAGCAGATCAATATGGTTACAATCCCCTCTTCCTTGTATTTATCATTAATGCAGTTGGTGCAGTTGGCGACAAATAGAAGGGAGAATTTGGTCCCAGGAGGAGAAGAGGTAAGGAGCACATGGAACTAGTTTATTCATAGTTTTGTTTCCACTTATGTCTGTAATGGCCTAGTATAGGGCATAAAACAGGCTTCTTTTCTTTGTTCAGACTGCTTAATTTAAAATTTTGGTGGAGTCAGTGAGATAGTATATGCTATCCATCTTGGGAGTGAATAACCAGGTCCTTTCAGCCATAGCTAGAATAGCCAGTGGTCGGGGATTATAGAAAGTGTAGTGCAACAACATCTGGAGGGCCACAGGTTCCCCACTATGACATATTACAAAAGAAAAATTTGATAATGAATAACCCTCCTCCCACAAACCCTATTAATGTGCAGCTAGATAATAGATTGGAAGCACCATGACTGTGCGCTATTAGTGGAGTTACCTCAAAGAGAAAATTGAACCAGTTCCAGCGTAGAAGAGGAATAGTTTTGTTCTTAGAAGCACTTACTAATGTGTTTGGCATTTCCCTCAAGACAAAGAAAACTCTAACATACCTGCTCACTGTTTTAATGAGTGTGATGGCATTCTGTTATAGGACTATCACTGAGGTGGTTAATCTGTGTCAGGGCAGAACTGATTCTGACTGTAGGATGGACAGATGGCAGCTCATACACTTGCTTGTTTCTCCTTAAAAGAAAAATTATCTCCACATCAAAAACTAGCACGTGGGGAGAAGAATATCCTAGAACTCTTATGCTTGAAATCTAAGACTGTCACCCTACCGTTAGGAAGTGTAAAGCAGCCAGCTCAGTCAACTGATTTTGGGTTATCATGAAAGGACAGCAAATTCTTAGTTGTTTAATGTTTGTTTGTGTATATATATGTGTGTGTGTGTGTGTTCCTGAGATTGCTACTCTTGTGTACGTTGACTGCTGGGTATTGGGAAGCACCATTTACAGCTTTGGCTCAGTCAGCTAAATTCCTTGAGCTGGCCTTGGGGATCATTCTACAGGGTTTGTTTAAAGTTTGAAAGCCATCCTTTTTGTTTCTTCATTGGGCCCTGGAGACCTTCTCACACAGCAAGGAGGGGAACCTATGATTGTAGTGGCATGGGGAAGTCCAGCGATACAGTGGGATTTATTTTAGTAATTCTCCTAAAGTTATTTTTCTTTTTATATAATGACATGCATGTCAACGTTGGATTAAAAACCTGGCAGTGAGTCTTTGCACCCACACAGCTGAGCTCAAACCAAGTGCAGGAGAAAGAAGAAGGCAGGCGCTCAGCTGGATTAACAGGCCACAGTTTTATGGACAGCAGTTTACAGTACTATATGATATCAGAATAAGGCAGGAATCTCTTGACATCTCTGACAGTGTGGCTGCAGACAGTAGCTCCCTCGGCTGGGCCCCTGAGCACACCCTTAACAAACAGCCCAAGAAGCACCTCTTGAAGAGGGGAGCCCAACCTTCTAGTGTTCTCACAAGATTATGTTTTCTCTAAAGAGTGGCAGAATGATAGTTTTTGATTGTCCAACTTTGATAAAGTTTAGTGTCACTTTTACTGATTCATGGCTTAGATTTAGTGTTTGAACTAGACATGGTGGTTTTAAATAAATTTTGTTAGTTTAATAAGCCATCTTTTGAACTACTGGTTTGAAGTTGGCTTGTCTAGAAAATGGACAAAGTTTATTCTAATTCCAGGTCCCCAGTGAGAATAAAAGAATAACTCAGGATTCATTCAAAATGAAACTGAACTCTGTTCTTCCTGGCCACATATATAGGAAAGGGAGAGTTCACAAACCCTGGGCTTTTCTTGGACTCATTCAGGCCTAAAGCATCATTTAGCATTCCATGAAAACCAGCTCATTGTCTTGCTTAATGTTTTGGGCTGACATGCCAATTTTATACTTAACACTGAATGAAATGTCAGGATATATGGAAATTATATTTTGTTCTGATATGCATAAGATAGCCCTGTCTCTGATACATAAACAGGCCTAGGTTTAGTCAGCACGTTGTCATAGCTTGGAAATAATGCATTAAGGGACGCATGGGTAAGGCTCCCACAGCTGTTTTTATAGCCCTTGACCCCTTCAGAGTCCCAAACCACCCTTTTTCTGGCATCATGGAGATTGAATTGCTTCTGCTGTGAATGACTTCCAGGAGTTGTGAATAGTCTTTTTAAAAGCCCCCCGCCTCCCCCAGCAATATTTAACATTAAAGAACCCTCCTGTTCTTCAAAGCCAAAATTTCCGACTATATCTTACCTGGATCTGGGAGGGGGGACATTTGTGGCATTTTTGTGGCCTCTGGAAGGTGCCAGGGGCAGAAAAATAGCCCCTAGACTCCCTTTAGTTCCCCACCCCTGCATTAAGGTAACAGTCATTATCTGTGTGACACATCATTTTGGAAGGAGCTAACAGGGTATAACGACATTCTTTTAAATAACAATTTCTACAGGGGTTTTTTTTTTTTGCGGTGGGATCTTGAAGGAAGTATTGCCTCTTAAATTATTTGATGAGGTGGCTAGAGGATATTTTTATTCCTGGTTTTAAACTTCTATACAAGGGTCTTGCACTGCAAAACATTGCAGAACCCTATTGCTTGTTTGGTACCTTTAAAGTAAGGAGTGACATGACACAGGAGATTGCTGACTACTAAGCACACTTTTTCCATGTGCCTATAGCTTTGCATCATTCTGTGCAAGTGCCTGTCATTCACATGTTATGTTGCTCTCCCATTAGTTTGAAGTGGTAGGGCAAGTTTAAGCTGTGGTGCAGTTTAAAGTTTAAAAACAGGGATTGGGGGAGCTTCAGGCAGCTCCCACAAAGTAAGAAGCAACACATCTTCCTAGTCTCACATAGCCCCTAACCAAATTAATTTATTACAAATGAGTAACATAATGAGCTACCTTAATACCCCAGAAATGCATAATTCAGGAAGTTAATTTTTAACTAAAATAACACTAAATAGCACTAAGTAATGTAAGACTATTCTTTTGAAGTAAAATATTTTTTTAAATGATAAAATAAAGCTGTTAGCATTTAGATTGGTCCTTCCAAGCTTTTATGCAAACTGCCTGGGATTTCCATATACCTCATATCCAAGTCTTTTAGAAAAAAGCCAACTCACTCTCCTGTGTAACAAATATTATTTTCATTTCTATCAACAAAAACAAACAAACAAACAAAAAACACTAATTGTGGTTAGATTTTTTTAAAAAAAAGGTTTCTCCTCAGTACTGCTTAAGGACTGTTTCTTTCTTGCGTTTTAATTTAAAATATATGAAACAGTTTTTAAGGTGCTTTTTGCAATGTTCTCTAGAAATATAGGATGGGAACTGTGAAAAAGTACAGGTAAACTAAAACTCATACTCTTTTTTCAGTTGAATATGACAAGGAATTCACGCCTTATCATCGACACCACAAGGAGTTCAAGTTTAATTTGTCTCAGATTCCAGAGGGAGAGGCTGTTACTGCTGCTGAGTTCCGAATCTACAAGGACTGTGTCTTTGGAGGATTTAAAAATCAAACCTTTCTGATTAGCATCTATCAAGTCTTGCAGGAACATCAGAACAGGTTTGTGCCTTTCACTGGTAATTTTGTGAAACCGAGTCTCCCCAGAGGGAGACTGTGTGTAATTAATGGGAATCGGAGGTGAAATAGTTGAGATAATAACCATGTATAATTTGTATGACCTGGTGTTAGAACCTGGTTCTGTGTATTTACTGTACAAGTATTTACATAAGTATTTACATTTTCTAAGCTATTATCTTACATATACTTACATGGGAGTAAACCCTGTTGAACTCAATGGGCCTTACTTCTTAGAAGACATATATTAGATTGCACTGCTAAGCTTTTTGATACATTCCTTCTCACAGATATCAAAGATAAAAAAGACACCAACAGCTATCTAAAATTCCAACCTCATCCTGGCTAAAATCCAAACTATAAATAGTTACCAGAAATAATTGCAAATTAGAAGATCTTACAGTGCAGGTCTTACAGTGTTTCCTGAAGGATGTCTCCCACCTTGGATTTTGATAAATCTCCAGAGGCTATGGAGGTCAATTTTTTAAAAATTGAATTATTAGTTGAGTTTGACTGAGAATAACACAACTACATCCAGAGTGTTGCTCCAAAGAGTTGCAACATGATGTCTTTTTAAAAAAAATAAAATATATGGTTTATGTATGCTTGATTAAAAGACAAATATTTCATGTACCAATCTTCTCACTTTTCATAAAGCAGGTATTTCTTTATTAAAATCTATATCAAAAGACAGCATTTAGTTTTCTTTCAAGCCTTAGATTTGATCTTTAATCTACTTGACTTTGTCATTTTGTTATTGTCGACTTTGTTTAACTGGCATGTTGTTTTATTATTATATTGTACACGTACGTTGGCTTGGGTATCCGCTATAAAGAAGTCATTTCTAAATGCTGTCAAAAAATATAATTTCAAGGGACTATGATTGGGAGGAAACTGATACATATATTTAAGGAGATCTAGTGCTGTAGTAGTAATGTATCTATAGCTCTTTCTTTAATGCTAACAGCAAAGTTTTAACTTCACTTTCATTTGCCTAAACAAGCAGGAGTTAAAATTAGGTAGTGTATGAACAACGTCATAAGAGCCTTGGGTAACTGAGAGTGAAATTTTTGAGTATTTCAAGGCAAACATTCTTCAATATTTGTAAAAATACTACATGTGGAGAAGAAAAGAAGATAAGCCAGGCATCTTGCAAGAAGGTGACATGCTGCATCAATTACACTGCTTTAGGATAGATGATATGTATTGTAGGAAATATTATGCTTGCACTTGAGAAGACTGGTAAGTAGAAGAGATTTCTATATAATGAGCAAATGAATGGCATGGAGACATTCTGGAGTAAATGAGGACAGGGGACTTGAAAATTAACGTGTTCTGTGTATGGGGCTGTGAGTACAGTGACTGCAATGATGTGCTTGTATATGTGATTCATGTTAGTGTGTTGTGATAATATCTAATTATGGGTATATAAAGGATTTTTAAGGGGAAAATTCCCATGTGTTTTCCTCAGTTCGCATTTAGAAAAAAAAAAGTAACACTCCACAAAACTTTTCTAGTACATGCTCTGCATCTAGACCACATTTTAATGGCTGTCCTTCAGAACGTCTCTGATTAGTGACTGATTTGATGCCTGCTTCTGCAGACCCTTCTCTCTTTTTTGGCAAGCTAGAAAGGCATAGAAGCCCAGATTCTGTCATCTGATACTTGCACAAGATGTGTCAAATGGAGCCCTCTCTGTGTAGGTATTCCAAGCACCATTACAACACTTTTTGTTTGTTTTTCTTAATTTTCTGGGATTAAACAGCTGTTAGCTTTTAAAGAAAACACTCAAAAATTATAGTATTAAGATGGACAAATTGCAGTAGTGAGGCTAAAACAAAACAATCTTGTGATCAAATTTATAAACTCATGTTGTGAGATCTCACATGTGTGCTTAGCTTTGGTCTCAAGTTCAACATAGGTACATTTTATGTTTTCCTCAGCTTGAGGAAAGAAACTTCAGTTCTTCTGATGGCAATGGGAACTCTGCTATTTATTTCTACAGTGCCAGAATCTTACCTTAGGAACTTGTTCTTGAGCCATACGCTAGCAGCTGTATCCAGGAAAGTCATAACATAAACACATACACGAACATGCAAGCATGGCACTTCTTTTTATCTTTATTTCTCTGTAGATAACTTGAATAATTTAGATATGAATTTGCTTTAAAAAATCATTATTTACTGTTTTTCATTCAATTTAAAATGAAAACCTCTGCAAAAACTGTGGCTAACTGTGGCTATTTTTCTTAATTTTTGCTTCTTTTGTGTTGATGATTCATTTGGAATATATTGTTTTCTTTTCCTATTGGGAACAGACTTCTAAGGCTCAATAGAAGAGAAGTACAAACTTCTTTAAAAAAGAAAAAAAAAGCAAGCCAGCAAAATTGTTAAGACATTGAGTTCCAGCAACTGTTCCATAGAAGCCAAAAGTGAACAGCTGTCTTTTAGTTAAAATACCACCTTGTCATCATTTACTTTGAGACAAGTAATCTGAAGAAAAATGTCATGTTTCTGAACTTTTGATGAGATAGTTCTAAATGATTACTAGTCTATAAGAACCCTGATGTTGAATCAAACAGAGACTGCTCAGCTGTAGATTATTTATCTATATAGGTTTCATGAATACTCAGTTTGTTGAATACAGCCTCCCATACAGACAGTGCCCTAGTATAGAAAAGCAGATGATTGAAGACTATGTTTAGCATGTCCCATTTCCTGATGTGTTAGTTTGCTTAACATAAGGAGCTTCCAAGTTGGGAAGCATTCAGAAATATGACTTTGAACATGCAGTCTGAAGTTAAATCATTCAAACATCTATCAGACCACTCTGTGCCATTTTTAAAGATAGCTCGAAAGCCTCCTTCAGTTTATAGCTTTCGCTCAACAATAAGGTAACCGCATCAGTGGAAGACTTTACACCCTGAAGGCACAAGAGACCTGTAAATGAAGTTACATCGTGCTCCTTCCAAAGTCTTTTATTGTTGTTTACTAATTCGTCCTTTAAAGAGCAAAAGGAGTGGAATGTGTTCATATGCTGTTGTGAGTGAGAGAGACCACTTGTTAAATATTCCTTTGATGTTTACTTGTTACCACTGTCCCTCCTATCTAAATCAGAGTGGCTTTCCTCCCCAAATCTGCTATTGAAAGGCAGTAATAATGCGCCCCCCACCGCCCACGTGACAACGGGTGAAGGGGGGAGGGCGCTCTTTGCCGTCCTCCCGCGAGAGGAGAGCACCGGTGGGAGGAGGCGGGGCTTTAAGGCGCTATTTAGGGCTGCCCCGCCTCCCCCTCGGCCTCTTTTATCCGGATTGTTGCAAGCAGGAGGGAGGGCTGCCCTGCGGATCTAGGCCGACCACATGGTCGGCCTGGAGGCCATGGTTCGGCGGCCTGGGAAGCAACTGGTCGCGAGTTGGCTGCACGCCTCCTGCTCCTCCGCCTCCGTTCCTTCCTCCTGCTCGCCTTTCCCTCTGGTGGTGATGTCGGCGGGTGCTGTGGCTGGCCTCGCGGGCTGGCTGCGTGGCGCGGTCGGGAGGCCTTTGTTTGTGGGTAGCTGCTGGCTGCCGCCTCAGCGGTCACCCAGCTCCATTCCTCCCGCCCACCGGCCTTCTTCTCTTTGTAGGCGCTGGCGGCAGACGCAGATGGCCCCATAGGCCAGCCATGTGGCACGGCTGCGAGGCCTTTTTTCACAGCGGTTAGTGGCCGCCTCAGCCGCTGCCCAGGTAGGAGGGTCGTCTTTTGGCTCGTCGGAGGGCGGGAGGTCCGTGCGAGGCCGGGGCGGCCAATGGGGTCTAGCCTCGGGGTTGCGAGTTGGGCTGACGCCCCGGGCGAGCTTCAGTTGGGTGCTGCTCCACTGCTCCGCCGCTCTGGGCCGACCTTGTGGTCAGCCTGGGGATCCTTGGTGCAAGGGGACGTCTGGGGAGCTAGTGGAGGACAGTTACTGTGGCCATACCACCCTGAACGCACCCGATCTCGGCTGTCTTCGGATGCTAAGCGGGGTCGGGCCTGGTTAGGACTTGGGTGGGAGGCCGCCGGGGAATACAGGGTGCTCTGGGCTTCCATCTATTACTTGGATATATTAGACTGGTGAAAGTGTGTGGTTTCCTTCACTTTCTGCTATCTTTAGCAGTCAGTGGGCTTTGGGGTGGCCAGACAATAGGGGTTCATGGTAGGGCTGGAGTCAACTTCTCCAGTACGCTGGGCTGGGCGGGGTGGAGGGGTGCCAACGAGTCAGAGAGTGCTCCCGCTGTTCATGTAGAGCATCTTTCCTCCCTCTGCCCCCACCTCTCGCTGGCTCTCTCGCCCTCTACCTCCATTGCAAAAAAAAAAAAAACCTGGATGGCTTTGAGCATTATGGAACTTGAATTGCCATGGGGCCAGGTAACTTAATTCTCCTACTGTTAGAGGTAGTGGGAGCTGGGCCTGATCCTCTGAATGGCCACGGTAGGGCTTCCAACGCTAGGTGAAGATATATTAATTACGTACAGAGGTTTAGGGCTGCAATGCGGCTCATAAAAACCAAGGAGGCATTGGATATTAACTTGAATCATTGACATTTAATGAGTTCTGCTAACACTGGGCATTTTCCTCTTTTAGCTTACGACTTTCTGGTCTACAGTTACTCAATGCTGATAGGGGTGGGGGGAGTATGAGAGTAGTAGTTCAAATAAACAACCTCTCCAAGTTACACTGTAGATTGAGGTATACTTACTCCCCAACTGGATGCCCCCGATATTATTAGACTGCAATTCCTATTATCCCCAAATAAAAGGTGCACATCTGTAGAGGGTTGTGAGCACCTCTCTGTACTTTTTAAACTAATATTCGTTTGAATGGGGAAGTTTTTATGGATTGTGGGGCTATTTGAGCAATCAAATTCATCGTTGTTTGTTCCTAACTCTATCTCTCTTAGTTTTCAGCGTTAACTGTTCCCAGATAAGCTATTGGAGGAAGGAAGATGGAACTACAGGCCAACACGGCTACCCGCATGGCCTAGGAGCCATTTCTTCCCCACCTTGATGTCAGGTGCAAGAGGATGTGACTGGCTGGGAGCGTGATTTAAAAACTCCAGTGCGAGTGGAGTTAAACCAGAAGTAATTCAAGGCTGCAAAGGCCCTCTAGTTAATTTAAGTTGGCTTGGAGGAGCTGATATATTCTCCTGGTGTTGAAGTTCAGGGAGCTGGACTCTAGTCCTTCAAGTTGCTGGCATTTCCACAACATCCTACATCCATAGATTGTTGTGGTTGTGTGCCTTCGGGTTGTTTTGGCTTGCAGCAACCCTGGGGTGAGTGAACCTTGGTGATAGAAGCCCTGGTCTTCCTTGGTCCCAGTCCCGTGCTCACAGAGGTTGTAGCGTTTGGCTGTGGGTGTGGAGACCGGGGCTTGACTTGCCATTAAGCCATGGAGTCCCATTGGGTGACCATGACCGACCATCTCTCTTGGCCTTTATAGGGCAGGGGCAAATCCCCCCTAAAAATCCTAAAAATCCTTGCCATAACATAACAAGCCCATGGAGGGTTTGCCCCTGGGTCGCCATGGGTCGGGGGCGGTTTGAGGACACGTAGGAGCAACCTGCAGATATGAAAATGGGTGGTTCATAAATACAGCAAAAGAACTGAGATTTCTTTATGATTTCTTTCGTCGTAACTTCCTCCTACAGAACATTACGGTTCCAGTTCTGTGAGAGGCTGTACTAACCCTCCAAGCACCACTTTTTGTATTAGATCCCTTCTGGTAGCAATATTTTTAATAACAGGACAGTAAGTTAATTTATTTTTGAAACCGTATGCCATGCATTTTCTCCTTCTTAGCTTTTCCATTGTTCATAATGTGTTCTTTGTTAACTCTCTACTGACAGACTTCGATAAGTATATTAGCTGTCCTTTTATTGCAAGTAATTTATAACACTTGAAGAACTTATCTCAGAGTGAAAGAGCGGGTTCTGGGGGTTAGATTATACCCTATTATTTCTTTATATTGTTACCTATATCGGCCCAATTCCTGTCTAGTTCTCAGCTGTCTACTTGAATTCAGCTGTATCCACCTTACATTTCCTTCACGAAGCGGTGGAAATAGATAATTGGTTCTTGCGTTGTGAAGTATGTTGACACAAGAACAAGGCCTTGCGTAATGTTCAAGGCAGATCTAGGAAATGCTGCTACAAAATGAGAGGAATTAGTCGAGCATTTGCTAATTCCAGTTTTTTGCTTTTGCTTCTCATGAATAGTCCGAGCTGCAGAACAATTTGTTACTAGTACTTCAGCTTTGGTCGACTTAACTTGTCAAGCATAGTTTTATTGATAGTTTTATTACAGTCCTCCTTATACATCTGCAGGTTTGACCTTTATGAATCTGATTAATGCAAGTTGTGTGGGTGCCTTTCTCCCGTCTCCCCCTCCCATTGGCTTGCCTGGGCTCCAGTTACAGTACTGGACATGACAGATTGAGAAATTAAGGTTACAACATCTCATATCCTTTTGACGAGGATTACCTATGAGAAAATAAATTTTTGGGCACTGGTGGTTATATATTAGTCATTTATATTTTCTCTGTGTTCGAGGAATGCCTCACATCAGTTTGAAAATGCTGAACTTTTTTATCTGCCTTCTCCCAGGACAATACAAACAGTCTTGTTTGGTTACTTGTAGTGTGATTGGCTGGGGGGGGGTGCAGAATTAGCATAACATGGAGAGTCTCGTGCTCCTCTGCATGTGAGGCTCTGTTCCTCACCCAGTAGCTTTCGCTGCAATTTTGGCGCATTGAGGATGAGTTGGTAGTTCAGAGCAAGGGGGACAGGCCTGGGACTTGACGGTGAGGGGCAGTTAATGCCTTCACATAAAAGATTGGAGTCTGATCGGGCCAAGCGGGGCACGGGGGTTATGTGGCGCAAATTTTCTGATGCCGCTTTACGCTCTGTCGGGGAGCTGAGGGCTTACATCGCATTAAATCTGAGAAACATTCATTTCGTGCAGGCCGAGCTTCCGTTGCAGCTCTGATGGTAGATGGAAATGGAAGACCACGGCGTGCCGGCGCTTTGTCAGGCCGGCTCATCAGTTACACTGTCAGGCCGACTCACCAGTTACAATGTGTTTGGTTTCATTTCAGATCATTCTGTCCTGAATGTGAGGAGACAAGTGCGGAACTGTGGTCACAGTTTCATCTTGGGCAGAGCGGCAGGCTCGTGATGGCCAATCTGGCACGCATGGGGGATTCGGTGACCAAGCCTCGCTCCGATGGAGTGGCAAGAGAGGCCTTCACTAGTATGGCCAGTTGCCTACACTGTTTGGGGAGAGCCGTTGGCCTCCGCCGATGTGTTGGTCATTCACCTGGGGGGTAATGACCTTGGTCAAAGGCTTAATTTTTTGGATGAGCGGCAGGCTCATGGTTGCCATGTTGGCACGCATTGAGATACAGTGGTCGGGCCTCGCGCCAATGGATTGGCAAGAGAGGCCTTTGTTGGCATGGCTTGTTGCCTATGCTGATTGGGGAGAGCCGTTGGCCTCTGCTGATGTGTTGGTTATTCACCTGGGTGGTAATGACCTGGGGCTTTTAAAAGGACAGGCCTTGATCATATAGGCCATTCGCGATATGTGGCTTTTTCTAAATACTTGGCCTGGTGTTCGCATTACTTAGTCTGCAAGATTTAAAATTACAAATTAATTAAAATAAGTAAAATAAATAAATAAATAAATTAAACTAAAATTAAATTAAACATGAATGAATAAATAAAGAAGAGTTCGCTCGTAGGCGAGTGAACAAGGAAACCTCCAATGTTGATGACAGGGCTTGAGTTGATACACTCATCACTGTGACATTGTCTTTGATAAACCTGAGCTGTATAGATCACAGTGGGGTTCACTGGGACCTGAGGGCAGTGAAATCTTTCTGTGGCATTTGCAGCAGGAGCTGGAAGCCATCCCGTGTGGGGTTGGGGGGATAAGGACTAAGCAGACGCTTGCCCTTATCCATGGCTGGTAAGGGGGGGTCTATGGGTTCGGTGTGTACCTATGGCACCCTTTGGTGTAGGATAATGTCTGTTCTTGAGGAGGGCCCGGGACTAGCCCTCACTGGCTTGCGCCCGGGGGATTTGGTCTCGGGCTCACCTTCCAGACAAGGGCTGGCCAAAGTCTTGATCCACCTTCTGCGATTGGCTTTGGGGCCCGGTATCTCGCCCTACGGGCTAGGGAAGATGGGTGGGAGCTGACTCTTGCCCTAGTCCACCCATGCTGTTGACCCCCCCTTTTAGGATAGAAGTTCAAGATCAAGTTCAAGTTCAAGTTAATTACCATTGTATGTTAATTAGGCATATTAATAAATTGCCCTAGTTCAACCCAAGCCCTGTGTGCGGTCTCCTATTTCGTGGGTTGGGCGGCAAAACCTCCTTCACGGAGCCACGAAGGGAGAACTGAGCAGACAACCAGATTTTGTGCTTAACTGTTCCTACCTTTTCTCAGAAATCTTGTCTATTTTGGGAAGAATTTAGCTTTCACTAAAGAAAAAAAGAAGAGAAGGATATTATATATGTGTGTATATCTGGGTTGCATTACCTCTGTGGATGGAAAGGAAAGTCTTTATTATCTTGGTCCAATGGTGCTGAAAGCACATCATTGGACTAAGCATGCTGGCACAAAGGGAGCCATGGGTGGGGTAGAGAATGTCAGCTTCCTTATGGAGGGGGTTTCAAGAAACAGGCAGATACTTGAGGAAAATAATTTAAATGGGATGATGGAAAATTAAGAACTGATTTTTTAAAATAAGGACTGGCTTCTTAGTTTATTATGCAGGAAAAGGTAAAGCTTGGAAATGAATACTTACAAATAATATTGTATTTGTGATGAATTGATTTTAGCAATAACTAAGGCACAATTAAGTTATATTATGATTGTAAAGCAAGGAAGGATCCTCATTGCACCTGGAAGAAGGCAAGGGCGGAATCACTTGGCTATGTCCCCATGTCCAGACATGAAGCAATTGCATCAGCCACAGATATCCACTGCAGCCTTTTATAGGGCTCAGTGACTGATGTAATCGTTTCACTTCTGGCTATGGGGGATATGTCTGGCTGGGAGATTTGCTTGCAAGGAATGAGAGAGGGATTACTGACTTCAGCAGTGATCAAAGACAAGTGTTGGGTTAACTTATGTCTGTACATGCCTCTAACAGGATGCCACTGAGAGGTTCAGTACAGGCATGCATTTGGAGCTGCTGGCCTGGTTCAGCCTCTGACATGCTTGGGCCACTGCTACCCACCTTCATTCCCATGCACTGCTTCTATAATGATAATCTCTTTGCTATTGGATACTGCATGTCAACCCTAGTGAGTAGGGCTATTCCATGCAGCATCCTAACACCTTCATACATTTAGTATGTGGAGGGGATTGTGTATAATCCCATGAAAGGAAGAAGGAAAATATTTCACAGAGCCCAGCACAGAAGGAGTTTAGTAGCAGGGTCTTCAGTGCCATAGGTGGGGGACATGTGAAGTTCTGGCAGCTTTGTTCTAGAAAACTGAAGGAAGTAACCAAATAAGTGGAATTTTTACATAAAACTTGGACCTCATCGCCCAAAGATTTGCCTTGTTATAATTACCTTGTAAGGGCAAGTATGTGGCAAATTAGGAAGGGAAATGTGGTACTATAATTACGTTAGTTGAATGGGTGCCTCACTAGAGCTTTTGAATGTATCATCATTCAGATTGATATCTTAATGTAGAAATATGCCATATGGGAATGTTCTTGTACTACAAAAGTGAAAATCATACTTGTGGAACTGATGAAATATTATAACTGTTTTCCAGTCTAATGTGATTTTGGCACACTTTTCCCGCTTTAAACACAAAGAAGGTTAGAAAAAACCATAATGAATAGCTGGAATGGGCCCTTTTCCTTTCTCTCTCTTCTTTCTTTCTCAAAAAGGAGTCTTCTGGGAAAGTTGTGGTATTGGCTTTAAATCATTTTGTCATTGCACACCACATTTTATCATTACAAAACCCACTGAAGTTGTTAGTAAAACATAATGAAAAGATTAATGATATTCTTGTAAGGTAGGTCAAGTTTCTGGCCAACCTTAGCATCCCTTTGAGAAAAATAACACAGCTTTTCTCCAATTGTTTGTGAAGGCAGTAACCTAGTAAAAGAAAATGATGGTAACATTTAACCTTATTTCAAGTGGAACCATCTGAGTTGAAACCATGACATTCTGTGGTACTGTTTATTCACTGATTTAATACACATACCTTAGTCATGTAGCAGAAGACAGACACTTGTTGACTAAGAATGATTCTCACAGGCATATTGTAGTGATTAAATATTTGTTTCTGCTTGTTCTTGTGAATGCACCAATGTCAGTGCAGAGAGGATTCCACTAAACACCTGCTGAGCCCATTCAATAAATTAAAACTTCTTTTCCATGATATGGTGAGCTGTAACTCAGATATATTTTGTAGCATGCACAAGACTGCTTCTTATTCAAATTTGTTATGGTAGAATTACACCATCACCAAGTTATTTTGATGGAGTCATATTTAAGGATATACATACCAGGAAACATACCTGTGTCCTCCTAACTAGAATTTGTATAAGGGTTCAGCTCCATGTTTGCAAATGCAAAATATGGATGGGTTAGGAGAGAGAGAGTTTGAGATTAACAGGGAAGAGGAAATAGCTGAGTAGTGAAGGAAAACGAAACCCTGTTATGTCCCTGAGTCAAAGCTTGGAAGAAGCATGTTAGATGACTGGGAGAGAAGAAGGAAGCTAAGTAAGGCCATTTCTGCATGAAGATACTCTTCCACGTCTTCCTGTTGCAACCTCAGAAGTGCCTCTGCCAGGATGGGAGCGTGTCCCCAGTGCTTCCCTCCACACCTGGCCTGCTGCTTGCAGAAAGGAACGTGAGGGACACACTCCTTCCTTCTGCACTGCAGCCAGCCTTCTTCCCATGCTGCAGTGGGGAAGGAAGCACATGATCATGCTTCCAGCCCTTCTGCATGGCTGGTGGTGACAGCAGCCTCGCGTGATCGGGGGCCATTGACGGAGTCTTCCCATCAATGATATACCCCACAATCATGCTGGCTGGGGACATGAGAAGGCCAGGACCGCAGCAACGTCACGCGCGTGTCATTGTAGTCCTGCTCCTCTTGCATCCCCATGCTGGGAGGGCGCCGTCCTGCAGAAATGGCCTAAGTAAGTGCATAGAGCCCCTGGAAAGTTTGTTGCAGCACCAAATCAAAAGAGCTTTGCAAATTGTTGCAAGCTGCCGCTCTGCCAGCTGAGCTGAACATTTACACATAGTCCTTCGCTTCTGTCTGGAGTGGAGTCCATCTCCCTTGGAGATGACTCATGAAAACTGGAGATTCAGGATCAGACCCAGAGATCTGGTAAATGTAAGTAGATTGCAGAGATTTCCACTCCACCCCCAGCACTGTTTAACATAAAAAAAAAACACTTTCACAAAACCAGATGTGGACTGTCAGTCACTTCTGAGGTACAGGGCCTTGGATCAGAAGACTAATCCCTGAACCTACTGCATTTGCTCACTCCTGTTTTAAGGTCATTTTTAATACCAACAACAATACCAACAACAAAAATGTAATAAAACGTGTTAGAAATATGTGAGCAACACATTGTCTTACCTAAATAATGGGTAACAACAACAGTTCTTTTTAATAAAAGTAGCTAGTAAAAATACGATAACCATTTCTCATGCTTGGTTCAGGGTAATCTAGGCATTGATCACAAGAGGCTCGCACATTCTGTGCAGAAAGGTAGCTTTCTTTAAACTTAAGAGGAGGTCATGACAGTGGTTTCATTCTGTGGTTTTACTGTAACCTTGAACTCAATAATACAGATCACTGAGTGGAATAGCTTAAATTGCCTCGGGAATTCATTCACCAGCTGCCCAGGGTTTTATTCTCCCTGTAAAATCCTCACCTTAGTAGCAAACAGTAGCAAAGCCACAGAATCTGATTGTTCAGGCAAAAGCAAGTTCTTTTTTGTGGTTTCTATGTGTCTTTCATATGGATCTCTGTGTGTGCAAATTTGCCTCTTGGAAACTTCACCATAGCTGAGACTATTGGTGGTAAATCCACATCTTTCTCCTCATGCACACTTTCACCACATCATCCCTTCTGCGTCTTCTGTCACAGCGTTAGCACCTCCAGCTCTGTATTCTGAGATACTGGTTGTTGTACAATTGACTCCTTTTGTCTTTTACCTTCTTCTTGTTACTTTGTAGTCAAGTTTAGATAAGATGTTTATTTTTAATCTCTTTTCCCCTTTAGGTGACATTGTTTGTTGGAGGCTTATGGCCTCATGTGCATTCTTCAAAAACTTATAGTTTGCAATCACAGAGTTTCTATATCAGAGAACTATGACAAGTGAGCTTTTATGAGACTTCTTGCACTGACTCATGTAATATTTGGCTCAAGTTTGTCTGAGGTGTGTCCATGACTGCTTTTCTGAAAAAGCACAATTGAGAATCTGCTAAAGGCCTAAGTCCTATCAGACATTTACATTGCTTCTCTTCTCACCAAAGATATCCCCTGCAGCCTCCACTGCTACTCCCCAGAGATTTTTCACAGTTCTTTCCAAAATGAAGAGAACTGTTCTAGCCCAGGGGATCAGGTACCCTTTTCTACAGTTGGGGATTTGTTCTGTGTTGATGGTTGATTGGATTGCATAAAAAACAGCATTTTTAGCACAGTAATAAATATTTCTGCATTGAAATATTATTTTCCATGCAGAAAATGCTGTTTCCTGTGCAGAAAATGCTGTTTTGTTTTGTTTTGTTTTGCAAAACAACTACATGTGAATATTGTGCAGAATAAGTCCTGAATTGTGAATAGCCTTCAGAAACTTCTTGGTTTTAGAAAACTTTCTTGCAGCTGAAAGAAAATACCTGAAATTACTGGTTCTTGCCTCTGAGAGGAAACTGAAGAATTAAATCACTAAAGTATAAATATCTTGTTAATTCAGACTTATTCCCCTACTTTTCCAACCTCTCCTATACAGTCCAAACAACAAATGTATTAAAAACCACAAAGCACTGGCAGAAGGTGATCAGAGAGATGGCTAAAATTTCTGACTAAATACATCTTTGACTGTCAGCAGAAGGAGAGCATAGAAGGAGCCAGCTTAGCCTCTCATGGAATTGGGTTCCCAAGAGCCTGGTCAATACCACCATGAGCAAGGGAAGCCAGTGCAAATGGCTAAGGCCTGGTTGTCCAGAAGCAGGCCTGAGGATGTGGTTATGTTGCTTATGGTTTTGTCTTTCTCAGCAGCATCGTTACTTGTCTGTGACATCTGCTGTAAAATTGGTGCCTTTCAAACAATGATTCACAAAATTTGAAATCCTGTGAGAAGATTTTTAGCCAGGGGCTCACAATTGCTGGTGGATGAGCCAGGGAAGAGAAGTGGATTCTTTGGGAGTTGAAGCTGTCAAATGAAGCAGCCTGACCATGGGAACAAAGGAAGAAAGGTCCCCCTGCCTCCATCTGAGCCAGGCTCCTGGTGGCTCTTGGCTGCTCCATGTGTCAGAGACTGTCCCCATTCTCCCTGCACCAAACAGCCACCTTGTTTTACCCCTTGTTCTGTCCACCCACCCAGTCACTTTTCACGCTGCCAGTGTGTGACTACTAGGAGGAGTTCTAGGCAGCTGGTCTCCGGATTGTCTTCCTGGCTCACAGGAAGTCCCAGAGAGAGAGGAGCCTCATCCTCAGATCCCTCCTCTTCATATACAGCAGTGGTTCTCAGCCTGTGGGTCCCCAGATGTTCGTGGACTTCAGCTCCCAGAAGCCCCAGCCAT
This sequence comes from Iguana delicatissima, assembly GCA_948472985.1. Lineage (NCBI taxonomy): Eukaryota > Metazoa > Chordata > Lepidosauria > Squamata > Iguanidae > Iguana > Iguana delicatissima. The sequence goes on from CAOKZL010001279.1 coordinate 378,704, forward strand.
TATGGTCAATGCTCAGGGCTTCTGGGAGCTGAAGTCCATGAACATCTGGGGACCCACAGGTTGAGAACCACTGGTATACAGCCAAGAGACCCTTTCTTGCGCAGCTCAAAGCCACCACTCTAGTCCAGAGGTGGCTACCTGGCTGGACAGCCTACAATCCCAATCAGGTGGCCCCTGCCTCACAGGAAGATCTGCTACTGGCAAACAGCTTGGGGTTCTGAATTTTTTTTTTCACCAGGACCCAAACCTGCTCTCAGTGACCCCGAGGGTGGGAATAGCTACCAAAAAGTCTCTCTCCCTTGCCCAACATGCCTGTGAAAGTGATGGAACCAAGAGAAAGCCTTCTCTTGAGCATCTTGGAGGTCATGATTTTCCCTTTGAATTGTGCCAATAATAACTTTCTCCAATGAAATTGAAAGTGAAACACAGAAGGAGAGAAATTTGGAATGTGTACAGTTTGGAAGTTAGGCTTTTACAATATATAGAACTTGTTTCACTCAGTGTTGTGTTCATAATGTAATTTGTAATTAGTTCCTTTTTTCAATACCTGTAATTTTAGTAGAATAAGGAAAAGTAATTTTCATGTCAAATACTGTGTGTGTGTGTGTATGTGTGTGTGTGTGTGTGTGTGAGAGAGAGAGAGATTGAGAGAGGGACTGATCTAAAGGCTCAGTAAAAGGTTCCTGGAGAAGCAAGTCATTCCCATATTTTTGCCTCAAAAGGGCATTGTGGAGGAAATTATTGCCTGCAAAAACAGCCTTGAAGGACTGCATTGGCCCTAAGGCCCTATTTTATCCATAATTGTGTTTTAATAACACTTTTTTTTCATAGAATAAGTCTTAAATTGCCTTTGAAAACTGCAGTGGGAAGAAAATTCTATCAACAAATATATGTCAAGTTCATGTCATTCTTCCCCTCTTCAGGTGTCTGTTAACATCCCTAGGCCATGTAATAGTGATGTTGCTGTTTTTCTCATCCTTCCTATAAGGAAGGACTGCATCTCAGTGGTAGTCTGCCATGTTTTGCACAAAAAGTCCCTAATTCAATCCTTGGCATCTTCAGGTAGGGCTGGAACGTGTGGAGAAATTTTGGTATGGGGAACCAGATTGATTAATTGCTTCTCTCACCATAACTCTTAAGCTGTGTGATATTGACAGCACTGGGCTAGATGAGCCTGTGGTCTAAATTGTCTAACTTGTTAGAAAACAACTTCATCTGTTCCTGCCTTTTTAACCAGTTAACCACAGATAACACTGACTGGGCTGTTTGAGTGGGAACACAGGTTGTACGTAGATGGGAGGACAGCAGTAAATGTGGTACTCTCATATAATCACTATTTCAGAGTGGGGCCTTTGCTCATGGTCAGTTGATGCCTGTGTTCAGCTGCTGTCAGCTTTTCTTTCTTTCTTTCTTTCTTTCTTTCTTTCTTTCTTTCTTTCTTTCTTTCTTTCTTTCTTTCTTTAATTTATATCCTCTTTTTCTTCTATATTGGACCCAAAGTGTATGTTATTAGATATACAAATAAGATGCCTTGGAACCTGTGCAAATTATAAATATCAATTTAAATAAATAAAGATTTTCCCAGATGGAGCTTTTGATTGGGGGAAGACGTCACTGAAGTAGATGGGAGAACAAAAATTAAACAAAAAAATCCAGCAGATTAAAGATTTTATGCACATCAGGGGGAATATTAATCTATATGGTAACTATATATGAAACTGTAGTGTAGGTGTCCATAAACACTCTTGCAACTTCTGTTTCCAGAGATTACCACTATGTAGAGTCTAGACAGTTATGTCAACATATCATTGAAGAATAGTAAACAAAACAAAGCAAAATTCAGCATGAGGAAAGTTTTTAGTGAGTTAGGATAATTAATGGCTCAGTAAATGGCACTTGATACGTAACAGTCCCGTTAAGCACTTTGAAGACTGGCCAAAAACCTTGGTCCTGAGAACCATAATTAAAATATGAGGATCCATGTTTAAAATGGGATGGTTTGAAAGAAAGTGCTCTGTTTATGATCACTGCATTAAAAGGAATATATTTTTCTGGTTGGAAAATAACAACAACTGAAGGGTTGGACAGAGAGTGTAGGAAAGAAGACACACACCCACACACACATACTTAAAATATAGTTTTTTTTAGCTCTGATGTTTTGCTGTGGCAGTATTCCATCCTATGATGTATACTTAAGGAAGAGAGGAAAATTTATTTTAGTCTGGCACTTTTTCTAACTATAGTAGCAAAACCAGCAGCTATTTTACTGATTACATAAATCTTTATAATACAATCAGTGCTGAGATAAATAACTGGAATGAATTCTAAAGATTAGGCTTTTTCTCTTGAGTGTTAGAGAGAGATTTTAGTGAAAGGAATGTTAGATTACATAGGAAATGTTGTAATCAGTTGCAATGTACTTGCCCTGCAAATGTTCTAAATATATGGTCAGGATGTATCGGTTAAGAATAGCAGCTGGAGCTGATATTTATAAGGTAGCAAATGAACACACTTCTTTGAAAAGCTAAAGCTAACGCTCCTTTCTTGAGAGCCTTGTGGGCAAGAAATGTGGGGCAGAAATTCTAGAAATAAATTATTTCTCTGTAAGCCATCTGTGCTGCGTAGGTAAACTGGGCACTTCTCTCTAGATCATTTGTTTGCTGACTTTATTTCCTCTTGCAGAGGTTAACTGAAGAGTAAAAATTGTGCATGCACAGATATACACATGCAACAGTCTTGTACTGAGGCAAAAACTATTCATCTGTGTAGCTCAGCGTTGCCTACTTGGTTACAGGCTACTCTCTAGAACTTTTTAATTAGAGCCAATGTGGTGTAGTGGTTAAAATGATAGACTAGAACTGAGGAGACCCGCTTCAATTACCCACTCAACCTTGAGGCTCAATAGATGACATTCCTTCACCCTAACCTACCTCATAAGGTTGCTGTGAGGAAATTTGATGGGATGGGGAGAATGCTCCTTAGAGGAGGGATGAAATATACATGTAATAAATTGTATCTATGTGTGTATTTACAGCAATTATATGCCTCTTTTATGATATGTGGCTCTCTGAATGGTTTTCACTCACAGACACAATACAAATAGTAACAGGCCTGCTGGTAGCTGTACCTAAGATTTCCAGCACATAAAGTCTGTTCTGTACCACTGTGTTGTGACATCTCCCCATATTTTTAGTGTTTCTTGGTTAATATGTTTCTCTTCCCAATAGAAACTATTAAGGCACTATTAAGGCAAGAGGTGAGGGGAATAAGGGACTATAGGTTAGAAGGGTAAGGTAGCTGCAAAGGTTCCGGGGTACAATGGCAAGATGTGGAAAGAGAGAGTTGAGTATGCCATTTTGCCAGCTTTGATCCCCTTGCTTGCCTCAGGTGCTATGAGGAATGCTGTCTCCACATCAGTGTCTTGGTGAGAACAAAATACTCCTCCAGATGGCATTTGTGCATGGAACAATGGTGGGTAACATCTTGTCTACCACGTCAGCATGCAAACTGTCTTTGAAAGTCTCTGGGGCAGTGGTTCTCAACCTGTGGGTCCCCAGATGTTTGAGAACTTCAGCTCCCAGAAGCCCTGAACATTGACCATAGTGGCTGGGCCTTCTGGGAGCTGAAGTCCACGAACATCTGGGGACCCACAGGTTGAGAACCACTGCTCTGGGGACTGGGAGAATTTCTTTTGGTTACAAATTTACTACTGTAAGACCTACCCATTTACTATCTTCTAGTAATATAATACCTGATGGTAGAATCATAGAATTGTAGAGTTGGAAGAGACCACAAGGGGCATCTAGTCCAACCCTCTGCTATGCAGGAATACACTATCAAAGCATTCCTGACAGATGGCCATCCAATCTCTGTTTAAAAATCTCCAAAAAAGGAGACTCCACCACAGTCCCAGGCAGGGCATTCCACTGTCAAACTCCTCTTTCTGTCAGAAAATTCTTCCTAATGGTTAGATGGAATCATATTTTTCCTGAAGTTTGAAGCCGTTGTTTTGTGTCCTGGTCTCTGGAGCAGCAGAAAACAGGCTTGCTCCATCCTCTGTATGACATCCCTTCAAATATTTAAACATGGCTATCATGTCTCCTCTTAACCTTCTCTTCTCCAGGCTAAACATACCCACCTCCCTAAGCCACTCTCATAGGGCATGGTTTCCAGGCTTTTTACCATTTTAGTTGCCCTCCTTTGGACATGTTTCAGCTGGTCAATATCCTTCTTGAATTGTGGTGCCCAGAACTGGACACAGTATTCCAGGTAGAGTCTGACCAAAGCAGAATAAAGTGGTACTATCGTTTCCCTGACTCGACCTAGACACTACGCTCCTATTGATGCAGCATAGAATCACAGTGGCTTTTTTAGCTGCCATGTCACCCTGCTGACTTCTAAGACTCCTAGATCCTTTTCACATGAACTGTGGTCAAATCGGATGCCACCCATCTGTGCAAAAAGTGGAGTGAAAGACAATTTCATGTAGACTTTTATTCACAGAAAACAGGATAGGCAAATCAGCCAGTTACTATGTTTGCATACACATGACATTCATGTGGTCACTGTGCTTAAGAGTTCCGCTGGGCTCTATTTCCACATTCTCTTTATAGGCAAAGTTTGCAAAATGGGATCCCATAGACCTAAGGATTGAGAAACCTGTCAGTTTTGATCTTTTTCAGTTACCTGTTATTTCCTGTCTTAATTTCATTCTGTTCCTCTTCCAAATCAGTCTGTGTTTTTTTCAAGCTTTTCAAGCTCTCACAAAATACAAATGGATTTTGATGCACATTTCTCCTAAAATACAAATTTTTGTATACATTTTCCCCAACATGTCCATTTTTTTGCAAGCAGCTTTCCTTCATATAATGCATTTTAGAGTATTTCATTGAATATGACCATTTTATTCATCCTTTCTTCATATTTTCAACATGTCTTTTGATCAGAGAAGCACATCATAACATTCAGAAAAATCTGCATTTTGTTTATGAATTGTTTCGGGCCAAGAAATGTGAATTAGATAGATCCGTATTAAAATGAGAACTGAATGAATTTCTTCTGATCTCTATAGAGGAGAGAGTAAGCAAGTATCTTGTTATACATCCCAGTTTGGGGAAATATTCATTTGTTTAAATGCCACTTCAGTTGTTTTCAGTATCTGAGTAAGAGGGCATTTTTCTGTTACGGAAAGGGATGAAGAAGGAATAAGCAAGGTCATAATGAGGGGTAGAAATCAGGTATGAAAAGAGCTGTGTGTTGCAATCCATATCAGAAAATAGCTGAATCAGAGTATGTGTGGTTCAGTTGATTCTTGTAGCCATTGGGATCACAATGTGAACAAGCAAGCATATGTCTCGGGGGGATTTGTGTTTGCTGTTTTGAGAATACTCTATAGAACTTTTATGTCACTTGAATCAGGATTATGGAGTGTCAGTTCAGTATGCTTAAGAAATCTGAGTTTACTGAGAGTCTCTAAGGGACTTTATTTGCTGTTTGGAACCCAGCTGAGAGAGTGTGTAGCTGCACCTGACTTGAAAAGCCAGAGCATTCAGTCATTTGGTAAATAAACACCAGCTGCTCTTGTGGCTTAAGTGGTGGAGTTTTGAGCTGCAAATAGCCAGAACTGAAAGGTTGTTTGAAGTGTACAACTGACTTTGCTGTGTGAAGATTTCTATGAGTCATCTCCATCAATATTTAAAATGTTAATTTAATCTCTCCAATTTTCAATATTAAGTAAATGAGCAAGGAAAGTCATATTTTGTCTGAATTAATATTAGAAAACCAAAACCTCTAGTTGGTCAGTTGGTCCATTTAGGGCAAGAATGCAACCCTTAGTGCTTCCCACTTTCTCTAGATTAGGACCCTTATGTGTATTCTATCAAGTTAAACTCTTGTTCATCCTCTCTTTATAGTTGTGGTTTGCTTGGGACCAGTGTCTGATGGATTATATCCAGTGTTTTGTACTTAGATTCTTCATCTTTTGGGTAGCAGGGCTTCTCCCACCCATGGAATTTTTTTTTCATCCAACAGAGTTTTTCTACTGATGGAATATGAGAGGAGATGATTTTCACCATTTTCTCCACCACTCTTGTAGTTTCCTATGCCTTCTTCTCTCTAAAATCTATTTGGGCCCTTAAAATCTGTGCCAGAGGTTTGAGGGCCATTCCAAACAGACAGGGTCATGTAGTGGTTTGAATTTCGAACCAGGATACCGGGAGACAAAGTTTTGAATTCCCATCTAGTCATGGAAGCTTACTGAGTGACCTTGGCTAAATCGTACTCTCTCACTCTCAGAAGAAGACATGGGCAAACCCCTTCTCAATAAATTCTGCCAAGAAAATCTTGTGATAAGTTTGTCTTAGGGCCACCGTAAGTCAGAAATGATTTAAAGGCATACAACAGCAACAATCCAGACCATGTGGGATGCAGAGGGAGGAGGAATTGGTGAAGATGCTCCCCTTCCCATTGACCGGTGCCTCCCATATTAGCGGTGTGATGAATACACTCCAGGTTTTAATTCATGTTTTTAAAAAGCAGTACGAGGTGTGCAATGGTATTCTTAAGTAAGCGTAGCACCTTGGATATTTCCTTTGAAGCTAGCCAAAACCTGGAGTGGATTCTCAACATCACTTACATGGGAGCAACAGCCATCACCATTTGAGGGCTGCTTACAGATACAGTTCCATTAGTAGATCAGATCTCTATTGAATCCTGCCCAGTGATAATGTACCCCCTTTGTTGCTATCTGGAACCCCTGTAACAGTATTACAATAGCAATAGCAATAACCTGTGTATTTCTATACTGCTTATCAGCTAAGCGCTCTCTAAGTGGTTTACAATGTGTTAGCTAATTGCCCCCAACAAGCTGGGTACTCATTTTACTGACCTGAGGAAGGATGGAAGCCTGAGTCAACCTGGAGCCCAGCAGGATCGAACTTACAACCTTGTGGCTGCAGTACTGGCATTTAACCACTGCACCACCAGGGTCAAGATCGAGATCTGCTCTACATGTGTGGCAGAATGTGGTGATATGAGTGTCAAGGTGATGTATTATAGTACTTCTCAGGATACTGATGTGCAGGACCTGCATTTTTTTTCCTTCTAAAATGCCAAGGACCAGTACCATATTTGTGCCCCCTGGCTACAGCTACAGCTACAGCTATTTTTCTTTTCCTGGAAACTCACCATGCTCTGGCAGCCAATGACTCGTACATTGATTTGTGGACTACTGCTTTGAGTAGCCCTACTGAACATAGTCCTTTGTGAAATCCTTTCTGCTACAAGAGTTATTTTAGAAATAAAGTGGTAGAAATAAACATATGAACATCTTGTGTTAAAATTTTATTTATTATTCTATAAGAAAATACTCCATAATCCGTTTTTTCCCATTTTTCTTAATGAAAAATAAGGCTTCAGGGTGCAGGGAAGCAGACCTTTTTCTCCCTGGGGTTTCATGTGTCTAGTTTTAGGCCAGTTTTTCCAAATGTTTGTTGTACACATACTAAGGAGGACAAACCGAACACTAACTATTAATCTTCACAAAAATGAGTTCTCAGGATCTGTTATATTCTAATGTGAACTAGAAGACTGGAATATGCAGATGAAGGAGAAGATCAGCAGCTTCCACTGATTTCTGTAGGGTAAAGTTAAACAAGCTGCTGTGTGGACGTGCATTGAGGAAAAAGAAAAAAGAGAGCCTTTTCCCAGTCTCTGGGACACCACAGGCACGGGTTGATTTAGCTGCCACTTTCAGCAGACATTCATTTCCTGTTGTGTAATACATAAAATGCACATATACATAATATGTAAAATGCACATACACATACATGATATGTGCATCAGCATGTGCATGCATGTGTGTGCATATGCACACACACAATTTTGTACATGTGATGGTGCTAGAATGATTGAAGTGCCAGTTTTTTGTTTTTTTTTTAAAGCAGGGCTAATGATATTGTGCAACCCCTTCCCAAGTCCCTCTGTTTGCTTTGAGCTAACCTGCAATACTCTCAAGTAGCTAGGGTTGGAGTGTCCAGGCAACAATATATTGTGAGATATCCCTATTATAAGACAATGTATTTTGGAGTGGTGTGGTTTTGAATAGACAGTGATGACTCATTAACTGTATGAAAGACTTGCACCATGTGGAGATGAAAAACTGTATTTTTCAGTTTTGCTTGGGTGGGTGTCTGTGGGAACTGTTACGATGAGTAGCTGGACTTCAACATTTGCCACTATAGCCCATGTTACTGCTGTCCTATCTATCTATCTATCTATCTATCTATCTATCTATCTATCTATCTATCTATCTATCTATTCAGAGCTTTGTCTTGTGACATTTAAACATTTGAAGTTTGATTTCTGTTAACCAAATAGGTTTGTGGAAATGTAAATAAAACTTATCATATAAGCATAGATAATGGTTTCTGCCCCTGTTAAATTAGGAGTTAAGCTCATGTTGAAATTACAATGATAGGCAACAAAAAATGTTTTTTAACATTGCCTCCTGAAAGTACTGAAGCCATGAAAGCAAACAGGAAACTTGGACCAGAATAATAGTGCAATACTCTTCAGGCTCTTAAGCTGCTGCTGCTTTTGTTTTTCTTCCTCAGAGATTCAGACCTGTTTATGCTGGACACAAGAGCAGTGTGGGCCTCAGAAGAAGGCTGGTTAGAGTTTGACATCACTGCCACCAGTAACATGTGGGTGATAAACCCTCAGCATAACTTGGGACTCCAGATGAGCGTGGTGACCAGGGACGGTAGGTAACAGGCCAACATACTTTAAACATCTGGCCAATGACCTAGTCATTAATTGGAAGCTGTGTTTATAGCATTCAGCTGTGATGTGATTCTGTGGGTAATGTAGCCAAAAGCACAGCTGGGATGTGCTGGTTGGGCTCTGGATCCAAACAGAGATTGAAAGTTGCTCCGTCTGCTGGTTGTCCTGTGTTGGAGGCTGCAAAATACTGGGAATGCCTGACTTTTGAATATTTATTTTAAAAAAGAGAGAGCAGGGAGGAAAGGGAAAAGAAAAGTCTTGTAGAATCTTTATAACTACTTTCCCCTTTTCTCTTTTTCTTTGTCAAAGCACTCACTGCAAGTGCTTTTTTCAAAATAGTTATTAAATACCACCATATATAGGGCTATGAAAGCATCTTCTGAGATATTGGGGGAAGTGCTTCCCCAGTGTGTGTGATGTCCTAGTCTCTGTCTGGCTTTTTTGTATCACTTGAACTTCTGCTTTGTTACTGCAAATTCTTGGTTTGTCTATCACTCCCCACTTTTTACGATAGGCCATATATCTTTTGGAGCCACTGGAGTCACAGAGGCTGGCAGAATATCATTCTGCTTGAACTGGGAATGATGGCATTTGCTCCTAATAGGAACAGAACATATGAAGCTCCCCTTTATAGAGTTAGGTCATTGCTCCATCCAACCCAGGAGTTGGCAGCAGTAGCTCTTCAGATGTTTCAACCCTATAACACCCATTGGCCCTAGCCAGCATAGCCAGAGGGAAAATGAGAGTTGCAGTCCACAACCATTGGGTAGGCCAAAATTGCCCACCATAATCTAGCCCAATATAATCTACTCTGATTGCCAGTGACTTTCCAAGGTCCAGGGAGAGAGAAAGGGAGTGTGCGCAAGATTTCCCTGCTTGGCTTCTTACATATCTCCATTGCTACATAAGCCAGGTGATATCCTGAGATCTTTAGAAGAGGCTCTTCACACTGTCCCACCTCCCTCACTGGTACATCTGGTGAGAACATGGGAGAGGGCCTTCTCAATGGCTGCGCCAAGGCTCTGAAATTCCTTTCCTAGAGAGGATAGGGCAGAGCTTTCCAAACTTTTCATGTTGGTGACACACTTTTTTAGACATTCATCATTTCATGATACAGTAAGTCAGTAAGTAATTTAGTAAATGGAGGCAGCCCTTCCACCCGAGCCTGGCCTGCCACCGCCCTCATCGAGGTCTGCCTTGGCTCAGGGCTGCAACGGCAGCAGTGAAAGAGACAGCCTTTCCACCCAAGCCTGGCCTGCTGCCACCACTGCCCTCGCCAGGGTCTTCCTCAGGCCACGGCAGCGGCAGAGGCAGGCCCTTCACCTGTACCTGGCCCACAGCAGTGGTGGAAGAGGCAAGCCCTCCACCTGTTGTTCGCAAGACACACCTACACACTGCAGGCAACACACTAACATATCACGACACACAATTTAGAAAGCTCTGGGTTAGGGTGGCTTCCTCTTTGCTAGCCTTCATAGTTTTTTCTTTCTTTCTAAATTTCAGAAGGCCTTGCTCAGGGTAAAGGGCATTTCATGTGCTGTGCTGTTTATATTTGTTGTTTTATTTTTAATAGGCTTTCAATTGCTTCTAATGTTATTGATAAATTAATACAAAAATTAAAAATGTAATTATGTAAATTCTTTTAGCTTTATCTGTTTAACTTTTATAAGCTGTATTGAGTCCTGGCCTGGAATAAAGGCAGGATATTAATATTAATCAATGCATGGTAAGGTAGAGGAGACAGTAAGGAAAGAGGCCACATTACAGATGGATTGACTCTATCTAGGAAACCATAACCACAGTGTTTGCAAGACCTGAGCAGGGCTGTGGATGAGAGGGTGACCTGGAGGTATCTCCTTCATAGGATCACTATAAGTCAACTTGATGGCAATTAGCAACGTCAAATTAATAGTAATAGCAGAAAAGAGTAAAATAAATGCAAAATAGGAAACATTTCAGAATAAATTATGCAAGATAAGAACAAGTGTGTGAAATAGAAGAAAATTTGTATATTTTATCAGTTTGTAATATTTGCACAGGACACAGGATTGTATAAAATATGGGATGCGTTTGGCCCCAATATAATTTTTCCTCATTAGAGTTTTCATTCTTTTCCTACAATAAGCCTATAAAGGCACTTCTTACAGCAATTGTGCTTGCATGACCTTAGAAACGTCAATGAAGCAAAGTTTTTGCCTTTTCCCAGCGTATTACATTATTTCATGATACTGAAGGTAGAAGAGGAGGGAATGGGTGAGTGGGGAGAAAAACTGAGCAGGACAGCAGACTATTAACTTGTAGGAGAGCGGCTGTGTTGCTCAAAAGAGCTATTCAGAAACACTGTGCTCTTTATATGACACACCACTTTTTTTTTGGTTTAATTTATAGGTCTCAGTATAAACCCTAGAGAAGCAGGACTAATAGGTCGAGATGGCCCTTATGACAAACAGCCTTTCATGGTGGCTTTTTTCAAAGTGAGTGAGGTTCATGTTCGAACTGCTCGGTCAGCCTCCAGCAGACGCAGGGAACAGAGTCGAAACCGCTCCACTCAGCCTCAAGATGTTTCCAGGGTATCCAGTATCACAGGTAATCTCTTAAAATGCCTGTTGTACCATGTGAAAATAAAATACTTGCACTGTTTTTGGTTTATCACTTCCCTTACACTTTACATGTGTGATTTGCTTTTAATTCTTACCTCATTTCTCCTGGGATTACATTCTGTTTTTCTTCTTTCTGCCTTGTCACCAAAGTAAAGTAAAATAGCACCTTACGGGACTTCTTGATCAGAATCCTGTTGATGTCTCACATATGCCTTAAGTTCCCTTACGAAGCAGCTGGACATTTTTGTCGAACATGGAATGTCTACACTCAATTCAAGACCACAGAAGTAGAATTGTCATGTATTGCCATTGCACATGCGGATGTAGTTGTACATCCAGTTCTGTAGTGTTGCCATTTGACGCGAGGATTGAGTAGTACAATCAAGGCATAACTCCACATGCTGATATTTATGCTGCTCAACCTTGATGTAGGATCTTGATGAAGAATCTGGTTTCCTGTGTGACATCACTGCAGTTTTCTGCTGGCGTGCACAGAGGGTTTGACATGTGACATTGACTGATCCAAAGAAGATGACAGGGGTCTTGCATCTTTAAAAGCTGTGTAGAAGAAGAGATTGCTGGAACATAGAGCTTACTGTCCGAGAGGGGAGAACTGCTTTGCTGGAGCTTTTTCTTAATTACCTTCTGATAACCATTTCCATCCCATAATGAGTAGTGATAATTGTAAAAGTCTTACAGAGAAGCTGCTATCCTCTTTGTAGCTGATGAAGCCCAAACTAGCCTTCCTCAATCTGGTGCCTTCCATAACCCTTTCTCATTGGATAGCGCAACCATACTGTGGAAAACACAAAAGAGGACACATTAACCAATTGACTATTTCAAACCACCAATCATGATGATAACACTCAGTTCAAATACCCTATGATATAACCGCAATAACTGTGTAAAAAATATTTCTAGCTTTCATTGTATGACATAATAACAATTTTAATTTATTATTTAGAAATGTCTAGTAGTACCAACAATTGATCTGGTTATCTAGACAATATCCCAACACAACCTGTGATTAGAGGCCCATCTTTTATGCCTTCTCATCCACCACTCCAACACTTTTAAGTTCCCACAACAGTCCTGCAGTTGGGAAGACTCAAGGGGACCAAAACAGAAGAGCTATGGATGGCAAAAGGGACAGAGGATGGAAGGTCTTGTGAAAGGAGAAAGGGAAGGGGAGATAAACATCTAGGTATTTCAGAGGAGAGGGAAGAAGCCCACAACCACTCCATATCACACAGTAGCTCCTTCCTCACCAGGCCAGGTTTACCACCCTTCTTCTTTCCCCCTCTCACCTCTCTTCACAAGTAATGACATTAAATTCATAGGCTATAATCTTGGCCATCCCTAGTGATAGGATATTCTCGGTGTGGAGCTTCCTTGTGTCCCATATATTTGCAATAATTGTAAAGGTTGCTCCTTTTTGAGTTTCACAGGTTGTATGGCAACGCTACCACTGGCCAACCTACTGAATTACGGCTCCTTATGCCATGCCTTATGCTGTGACACAGACTTCCTCAAACCTGGATTCTGCTGCAGTTCTGGGTAGCATAATCCTAATGCATGTAAATTTTGAATTAATGTGTAGTGTCTTTACTTCCTGGAGAGTGTGCATAGGATTAAATCTTTATTAATTAGAAGTAACAATTTACGTTTTTAAGTATAAATGTCAGTTGAAATTTCTGTTTTGTCTGAAATAGCCGCACATATTAGTAGGTATTTTAGAGTGGAATGAGTTATGATATTATTCTCTATATGGGTCTGACACATGCTGTGAAATATGAGAATATGCAATATGAAGAGCTGTTTTATGCTATGTTGGGTTTTTGTCCACCTAGCCAACTTTTCCTGAAATTTTCCCTTTGGCACTTCTGTTTGCTGAATTATGTTGTTAGCATTTTCTCTGTGAAAATGTTACTACTTTGCTTAGATTGCAGCCTCCTTTTCCAGTAAGCTCTTCTTTTGTTTTATCATTCCTTTTCTTTTTCTTTTTTTGTCTTTTCTTTCTGTCTATCTTTCTCTCTCTTTCTCAAGATCAACAGTTTCCTGTACTTTTAAACAACAACAATAAAAAAACTGCACCATTTTTCTTTGTTCAGTAATAATTGTTTAATAATATTACCCATTTAGCAAGAGTAGTATGTTCATATTAACCGTCAGTGTTTACAGGACCAGCCTAGGAGTCAAATGAGGCAACCCGCTTTGCTCATGTAAATTTCTTGAGGAGAAGCTCTTTTGGACCACACCTCACAGAATCCCCCAGCCAGCTTGGCCATTGGGGGATTCTGGGAATTGCAGTCCTATAGAGTAACTTTTTCTTTTTTTTTAAATATTTTTTATTAAAACCAATAATACTTCAGACATCTCAACATTCTTACATCATTACATTATCTACTTCATTAAAACACCATATCCCCACAGAAGATTTATATTTTATCTCATTGCCCTTGCTACATTTCCAAAATATAGCATCCTTACCCCAATTTAAGTCTTTTATGTATGTATGTATATATATATATTCCCTCGCATTCATTTCCTGCCTTCTTTGACTTGGTTCTTTGAGTACCTCTAGTATCTTACCCTTTCTTGACATTTCTTGCTTATTTCCAAATACAGTCCTAGCATTACCCATTACAGATCTTTTCCCAATTTTCCACAATATACTTCTTAATTTCCAGCATTCCAATCTTTTTTCCTCCTCTCTTTCCTCCTTTCATAATTCTCAATAAACTTTCTAGAGTTACATATTCTTGAACTTTATAGAGCCACTCTTCCAGTTCCGGGACTCTGTTCCCTTTCCAATATTTAGCATATATGACTCTTGCAGCTGTTGTCATATACAGTATGCTATTCTTATATTTACTTTGTTCTTTCGTTAATTGATGTGACATATTTAACAAAAATATTTCCGGTGTCAACGGTATTTTTATGTTCAAAATTTCTGTAATTTATGTATCTTTTTCCAGTAGTTTTTCGCTTCATCACACAGCCACCAAATATGATAGAAAGATCCGTTCTCTCTCTCACATTTCCAGCATTTCTTCTCTTTTGTTTTATAGATCTTACTTAGTTTCTCCGGATCCAAATACCATCGATAAAACATTTTCATATGATTTTCCTTCAGATTTTGTGCCATATAGAGTAACTTTTTCAAGCTCTCATCTTGGAAAGAACAAGCTTCTGCATTAATTTTTGCAGAATACACACAGGGGTCAACATTATGCTGGCAAGAATGTGAGTCTCCAGCAGCATGTTTATGGTAGGCCTCCCTCTAACTGGTTGCTTCTTCCGGTGTGCCCAAAAGGAAGGAAGGAGGATCAAGTCCTTCCTCTGTCAGTGCTCAAGAGCACCTGGAATGATCTAGAGTGCTATGCTACAGCTTATCAACAGCTGGGGAAACAAAGCTCTTCCTGGCAGCTCTCTGGCTGTGGTTGTGCACCAGGAGAGGAAGCCTTGTGGAAGGTGGTACAGAATACCTTCTTCTGCAAGGTCTAAGAAAATACAAATGCAGTTAAACCCCTCATTATGCTTGTGTGTGCCATCCACAGCAAGCCAGAGTTAGCTTTGGAACTCCTTTGTTGAATAAATATCCCCTTATAGTAAGAGTCAGAATCAAGGAAAACCCTTTTTGCTGAGAGAATAGCAATTGAGGCCCAACTCACTGTTGTAAAGGGGAGCAAATAAAAATGTCGCAAGCATCAAAAAATGATTTTTTGAAAGTAATATTCTGCTTCACTTGTGATACTATTTCGCGCTTGTCTTATAATGAGTAGATGGGTGGGTTTATATTTTCCTAAGGTGACGAAGTATCATGGGCCAGTCCATCAGACAGAACATTAGAAGCATACTTTAAGTCAGCTAAATGATTAGTATTTTGTTCTAGTAGCTAAATAATGGTCTCAGTCCAACTTTATGCGCACAAAGCTTTTGCAATTTATTATCTGATGGTACAATTTAGTTTGCTTATTCTGTGCAAAGCATTGGCATAGAAGATACTCACTTAATGTGTGTACTAATTTCGGGTTTTATTATAGAACTGTAACTTGGCTGACATCTTGTGTTAGGATGTCTAAGGCAGTTAACTACAAGCAAACTTTTTACAACTGTAAAGGCTTGTGCTAGTGACTCAAAGCCGTATACAGAGTCACCGCTTTTGCCTTGACATTTTTCCGATTACCCAAATATTTTTATTTTTTAAAAACATAATTGATAACAGAAGAAAAGAAAGCAATACTACTTTTACTCTTTGAACTTAATAAAACAGTTAAATTCACCTTCAGGACAATCCCTAATTTGCTATTTCAAATGTGACTCTTAAAATTAGTAGTCAAGAAAAGATCACAAGGCTTTCATGAATATTGAGATTTATTGAAACAGAATTTGTGTTCCTGCCGGGTATTAAAGTAAATCAAATAATGGATTAATGTGATGTCACAGAAAATAGCTTATACTGGGTCATTATTCTCCATCTAGCCCAGTATTGTATACTCTGCCTGGCAGAGTGTTTGTCAGGTACTGGCTGAACCTCTGTAAAAACTGGAAATACCAGTGATTGAAAATGGACCCTCTTATATATCAGTTGTGTGCTCCACCACTGATCTGTGGTATCTCCCCAAATGTCATGCATTTATGTACATGTTGGGAGAGGTACAGAACTTTACTAGGGGCCTAATTACTCTAAAGGCACCAGATCGCATGTTACTTTGGAATCTAAGCAGGGTCAGCCAGTGGTGGAGCTTGGAGTCTGGAGGGGGTGGAAGGGGGGGCTTTGACGTGAGGGGTGTGGCCGTGGCACATGAGGGCGTGGCCGTGGTGTGTGGAGGCATGGTCAGGGCATTTGGGGGCATGGCCAGGGCACACGGGGGCATGGCTGTGGGCTGGGATGCCCCAGAAACATTGCTGCCTGGAGCAAATCACTCCCCCACCCTCACATCCCTACACGATTGGGGTCAGCCCTGGTTAGTACTTGGTTGGCAGACTGCCGATCAGTACCAGGTGCTGCAGGCTATATTTCAAAGGAAGAAACTGGCAAAACTACATCTGAGTTTCCTCGCCTGAGAAAGCATAATGAAATTCATGAGATCACCATAAGGCAACAGGCAACTGGAAGGCACACATGCACACGTGTGCGCATGCACACACACACACACGCACACAGAACTTTACTGATGTCCATCTCTTCAGTAAGTCCAACTCCACTGCACTTGGAAACTAGACCATTTTAGATGCATTCTACCCCAAGAGCTAGTTAGTTAGGCACAAAAGAAAAATAGATAAATGAAAATACACATTGTTCATAGGAAGGGAACAGTGAAAAAAAAAAAAATAAAGAAATGACATTTGTGTGATTAACACTGGTAATCCCATAGGACATTCAGAAATGTTAGAGTGTTAAGGGTATTAAAACTGGTAATCTCGTAGAATATTCAGAAATGTTCGGATGTTAAGGCTTAATTTCTCATTTGGAAGTCATCTGTAACCCTTGTATTCTGTGGGTTTCACCAAAGGATTTTGATTCATTTGTACCAAAGACTATAGTTCAGGGGTGGGCAATTATTTTTTCCCTGGGGCCACATGAGAAACTAAAAATATTGTAGAGGACCGGGCCAAAAGGTTGAACTCAATTCTGCGTAATATTAATTGTATTTCTTTATAAAAAGGAGTAAATAGCATTGTTTTGACAAGCTGGTACGAGTATATGTTATAGTTAAACAATGAAAAAGTGAGGTTGCCTTACAAAAAAATGTAATTTATTAAATAAAATTTCCCAAAACAATGGTAAACAAATGAACATTTTTCACTATTTGTGACTCATATTAGTGAAAATTTCCAGTCACATTCACTCAAACACATTTTGAGTTTCATTTACTGTTGGAAAGAGGTTCTTAGCATTCTCAAGACATTACAATATTGTCTTTGTATTAAGCAAGATACATCATATTGAACTGTCACTAAACATCACTGAACTGTGATTCTGAGAAAAAGGCTTCCAAAGAAAGTGTCCCAGTTCACTGCTAGTTGGTGCCTTTACATGCCAACATTTGTAGTCTAATCACCTCATTTGGTGTTTTTAAGTTCTCTTTTCTTGTTCAGTGAGAGAAATCTAGTCTCTGCTGGGCTTTAACAAGTGCATCGAAGTCAGGTTGAATGTCTGAGGTGGAGATGCGAAGCACAGCTGACAGATGATCATCAGTGAGAGAGGATCTATACCTGGATTTCGTGAACTTCATCATTGAAAATGTTTGTTCACATATGTATGTAGAGCCAAAGAGAACCAACATCTTCTGAGCATGTCTCCTCATGTTTGGAAGGTTCTCCTCCTTGAGAGAAGAGTAGAAATCTAGCAGAGATCCTGACTTAAAGTGCTCTGCCAGTACTGCATCAGATTGCAGGTCGATGAGTTCCAGCTGAACATCACTGGGTGCATTATCCACACTGCAGGTAAAGGGAGAGGAAATCAGATGCATTTCATCTTCGATTTTTCTGAGATCTTCAAATCGCCTTGAAAACTCACCATGCAATGCTCCCAACATGGATGAGTACCTGCGGAGGTGATCAGCTGGTGGTGTGACTTCTTTCAGGGTTTGCATATGAGTGAGAGTGTTGCTCTCCAGTTGGCTTGAAAGAAACTGTATCTTCGTCATGAAAGCCTTCACCAGGCTGTGCATTTCATGAACAAAAAGGCCCTTGCCTTGCAGTTTGGTGTTCAGTTCATTCATCAGTGCAGTCACATCAACAGAAAATGCAAAATCTGCCACCCAGTTCTCATCTGAGAGCTCTGGGAAGTCTTTGCCTTTCTTCTCACAAAACTCTCGAATCTCTGCTTTCAGGTCCCAGACTCTTTTCAGCACTTTGCCCAGGCTGAGCCATCTGATAGCTGTGTGGTAGCCAATGTCACGATGCTCGGTCTCATGCTCCTCCAAAAGTGCGACAAGCTGTCTGTGGTTCAATGCTCTTGCCCTGATGAAGTTTACTATTTTAGTAACAACATCAATGACATGGTCAATTTTTAGCACTGATTTGCATAACACATGTTGGTGTATAATACAATGCAAAAATACCAGTTTCTGATCCACGTCGATTTCAGTCACTTTATCTTGCATACGTTTCAAAAGTCTGACATTTTTTCCGGTAAGATTTGGACAACTGTCCGTTGTGACGCCTGTCAGTCTGCCCCATTTCAGTCCCAGCATGTCCATACACTGGTTTACCTCCGTGAAAGATCGCTCCCTGTCATCGTTCCTTCCATCAACCGCATTGCTGCCAGCTCCTCCGTAATCTTGAAGTCTGGTGTTATCCCGCGGATGAATACGAGTAACTGGGCTGTGTTGCGGACATCACAGCTCTTGTCCAAAGCCAAGGAGAAAAAGTTGAAACGTGCCACTTAACGTTGCAGCTGAAGCTCCAGATTGCCCGCAATGTCCTCGATCCTTCTAGTCACGGTTCGCCTGGACAGCGGGACTTGCTCAAATGCCGCTTTTTTTTCAGGGCATATTAGTGCTGCAGAGTCCACCAAGCACTCTTTGACAAACTCCCCCTCCGAGAACGGCTTACTGTATTTAGCGATTTTGTGGGATATCACAAAGCTGCTCTGGGTTGCTGCATCCCTGGCTGCGTGAAGTTTGGTAAAACAGCCTTGCTGCTTTTGCAGTTTAGCTAGCAAAGCTTCCGAAGTCCACACCCTTTCAGCGTCAGTCAAGTTTTTATACTTCTCAGCGTGTTTCGTCTCGTAATGCCAACTCAAATTGTAGTCCTTAAACACGGCGATCTGCTCCCCGCAAACTAAACACCCAGCTTTATCTCTGACTTTGGTAAATACATACTTAGCAGTCCAATTCTTTTTGAAAACCCTGCATTCAGCATCTACCCTTCTTTTTTTAGCGGACATTTTGAGGGCTAAAGTCCTCTTGTGACAAGGATCCAGTCATGTGCATGTCTGTCATTATGCACGTGAATAAAAAAGACAACTTCAAAATAAAAGCAATGCAGCTTTAGACCATGCATGAGGTAAAGTTAGAAAGTATGTTTATTTTGTAATTTCCAATTAGCCGGTCAGAGCCAATCAAAGGGCCGTATGTGACCCGGGGGCCGCACAATGCCCAGGTCTGCTATAGTTAGTTACTTTGTTTCATCTATCTGAGATGCATCTTAACATTCTCAAGCCTGGCATTTCGTCATACTACTCAACTGAACTCCTTTTATATTAAGGGGACTGTTACTAATTGCACGATCAGTTTACATCAGCTAAGTTCAGGCAAAACGCAAACATAATGAAGTGGGGGTTCCACAGAAGAATTTGTGCATCCTTGTCAATGGTCACCTTAGCAAATTAGCTTCAGTAAATATAGCGTATCTACTTTTCCTTACTTTTGGTGAAGAGAAGTTTTACATAATATAAAAGTAGAAAGATGAGGATTATTGAAATCAGCCTATTCTGATTCTAATGTATTAAGTGCTAATCTCTGCTTCAGAAGAAGTATTTCTTCTGCTTTAGGTTGGAGGGACTATTGCCCTAAGGCACTCTAGTTTCATATCTTGGGCCAGGTTGTGGTGAGAGTTACAGATTACCAGAGTCTGAGTAAACTGAAATGTTTTATCTGTATGTAAATTTAAGCTTGTCCATTAACTGGCATCAAAGCTTTATTAAAAAGTAATTCAGGATCAAACACATATAGGCTGGAATCCTGCTGGTTAGTTCCTACTGCAATAGGAACTCATTACTCATTCAGTTCAAGTCAATATATAGGTAAATCTCATTGGTTAATGAGTCCACTCCAGTTAGGACTAGCAGCAGATTCAGACCTCAAATTGGCAGGTACTGATACAAAATTTTGCTGTTTTGCATAAGGTGCTCTCAGCTCTCTGTCTGAGCACACTGTGGCATTAACATTTTGTCATGATAAATTCTAATAGTGTTTTTTCCCCTCTGTATACACAGATTACAATAGCAGTGACCTAAAAACAGCTTGCAGAAAGCATGAACTTTATGTCAGCTTCCAAGATTTGGGATGGCAGGTATGTAGTATTTCTACTTCCATTTACGTAACTCCTAAAATAACACTCAGCATATTGAAATAGATTGCTTCTTACCACACTGAATTCTGGATCCTGTGACAAAAGCAACCCCCCTGGATGAAGAAAGGAGGATGACTCTAAGAAGTTAGTCGACTTTCCACTGATGACCTGTTCACTCAAAGATATATAAGAATTTATTTTAATTTATTTGTTGTTATTTCCTTTCTCTTCAACATATGGGATTCCAGATACTAACAATAAAATCCAACAAAAACATAGAATTAAAACATAGAACAGTTTAGTTAAAATTTAAAACAAATTAAGCTTGTAATTATTTTGGGTATAAGGGACCTAGTTCTTGAGTATGTTGGCTGCAGTCCAAAATGCTAACACAGACTTTTATCTTGTTGTTTTATCAGGTTTTTTTGGTAAGAATATGCCTGATGCTTTGTATTTTGACAGCCTTTTTTTTTTTTTTAATACTGCTCCTGGTGTTTGTTAGTCGATCCAGTTTTAAGGCTTTCTGGACTTGGATTCTACTCCTATCTTTCTTTTTATTACTGAGGTTTAACTTGCAGGTTTTTTAGAAGAATGAGAACCATTTCTCTTTTCGTTCATTACCTTATCTGCTACCATTGCCATAGTGATTCCTCCCACCAAAAGGGATGTTCTCCCTTCAAACTCTTTGCTGTTATATATATCTATATGTTGGCAAGCATCTTGTAGTTACAAGATTGTAAACTGGACTTAAGATCTTGTAATTGCTGGGGATTCATGTTTATAGTTGTTAATGACTGAATGTGACCCCCACCCACCCACTTATTCAGCTTGGTGATTTTCCAGGCAAAGCATTTCTTAGGTGCTGGAGGTTGGGTGCTAGGAAGAAATGTCTGCTGCAGTCTTCCAGTTGCTGGATATATTGAGACAAGCAGTTGTAGAAGGGCCCTTGTTCTCAATGCACCCCATGACTGGGAAAGCACTGCAGATGTCATTTCCTAGCACCATGATCTGCAACAATCTAAAAATCCTTTTGGCAGAGCCACTGACAGGCTAAAATGGTGGGCTTTTTGGAGAGGGATTGGTATCATTAACTATGACAGTGGACTTCTGTCACCGTAATTGCATCTAGTGATAAAGAATCTTAGCTGTTATATTTCTGTAGGTATGTTGTATGGTCTGCTATATGGTGATGATAAACATTCTGTGAGATATGCTAGATAATTCTTTGAAGTTTATAGCTTTTAAAACCCTATATAGCTATTGTTAAAGATGATTTCCATTTTTTAAATGCTGCAGTCAATAACTGCCAATAGATTTGTTGGTTAAATTGCTCCAATTTAGTCTGTCCTGAAAACTCAACAGGAAGGCTTCTGTGGATTTGTACACAAACGGATTTGTTTTGAGTCTTGATTGCACATTTGAAGTACAAATCTTGAAGCATCTTTGAAAAGGTGGTGAAATCATCATCTATTACATCACGGTCTAAAGACATGCAGAACACAATGGAACAGTGATTAAATATGTAACTATTTGCCGTAACAGTAAATTTCAGATATGCATTTAAGAGTATGTTCTAGCTTGGATGAGCCATGTGCACCTCTTGGTACACGGCAGAGGGCTGTTGCACACATGAGAACATCATGGCCTAGGATGGTCTGGAATGATTCATCAGCGCATTGACTCATGCCATTCTGTACCTATAGCCATGGGAATCACTCCCCCTCTGCCAATTTAAGTGGCTGTAGTTTTATAATGACTAATCTACCTATTTTACATGTGCTTATTATGGTATTTCAGGGTCAACAAAAGCATACTGTAGGACCTTGCTATGCAAAATATAATCTGTAGTCTAAAGAGGCTTCTGATAGGCATACTTTCAACACACAACAAGGTAACCTGAACTGTTGTTAATTACAACAGATATGCATAAGGCAAATTATTTTGTTTTTGTTAAGGACTGGATAATTGCACCCAAGGGCTATGCAGCAAACTACTGCGATGGAGAATGTTCGTTCCCACTCAATGCTCACATGAATGCCACCAACCATGCCATTGTGCAAACTTTGGTGAGTAGTGCTTGTAAACTGTGTATTTCACCTGTAAGAGTATTTCAGTTTTTTGTAGAGGTATCAAAGAAATAGCGAAAGAACCATCCTTGGCCCAGTGGGTAGACAGAACCAAGTCACTGTGCTTTCTTCCATCATTGAAGTGTAACAACTAGTGGTTTTTGAGACTGAAGCTTCTCCACATTGGTTTTTCCTGGTGCAGTATGAGACAAGATAAAGTGTCATTCTCCCAACATTACCATTTGGCCTTGTGAACTTGAGAGTAGACAATGCTGATAGCTGTCTGCAAAACAGCAGTTGGGGAGGTGGTCCTGTCCACACCCGGGGATCCCAACCACTGCTTGCCTGGAGAGGTGCACTTGGCCATGTTTCAGCGCATATGCACTCCTGCTGTAAGTCTCCTTCATCCCCAATTGCATAAATGTGCCAAGATACACCTCATAGTCAATTAGTGGCCAGACGACTGTGCTGAAAGTAGGAATCCTCCTGGCTACTGTTGCTTATCATGGAAAGAGGTGTTGGCACAATAGGGTACAAGGTATCTCCTGCCACAACACCTCTAAAAGTATAGATGCTGGCATAACTGAGGACTACACCAAGCATATGTAATCTGCAGGATGCTAGATAAAGAACTCTATAGAAACTGCCCTTGTTTTTAAAGGAAATTCAGAATCAAATGTACTAGATACAGCCTAGACTGGAACTACAAATAAATTTGTCTCTTTCTTTAAACAGGTTCATTTAATGAATCCAGAGAATGTTCCTAAACCATGTTGCGCCCCTACAAAACTCAATGCAATCTCAGTTCTTTACTTTGATGACAATTCCAATGTCATTTTGAAAAAATACAGGAATATGGTGGTAAGAGCTTGTGGGTGTCACTGACAAGACATTTTCTACAGAAAGACCTTGAATACCAAACTAAACAATTTCCAACCTGTGCCTCAGAAAGAACACCTAGCTTCTAGAAGAATATTTGTGCCTTGAGGAGGAATAAAGAAAAGCAAGGAATTCCAGCACTACCTGTTAATTTGTAAAGTGTCTGCAGAATGGTGGTCTTTTGGTCTTACAAATTCTACGTGTGCCGGAAGAAACTGTAAAGCATGGATCCTGTTAATGCAGCAAACCAAACACTGTTTGATCTGCAGTTCAGTTTAGGCAAGTGTTAATTACATCTTGGTTGATGGCAACAACAAAAAGGAATTTGTGCTGAGATCAGAAATGCAAGAGTCCATCCCCGTATGGCTAAACTGAGCAATTCTTACTTAGCTTTAAAGGCCTGCAAGCTGTATGTCATGATCTTCATTACTAAGGCAAATGCAGTGTGCCACACTAAGCAAACTGCTGCATTTAGGTTTCCTCCTGGAAATGAAAGCAACACATTCACTGTGTCAAGCTTTTACCCCAGCTCTTTGGCAACGAATACTAACTGTAATGTACGCTCTATGGCCTGAGCATCAGAAAAGTGTGTATGGTAACGCTAGCAGATCTTCTGGTGTTCTAAAGATAAAATTGTCCATCAGACTGATGGGCAGTTGTTCTAAATGCAATTATTATGCTTAAATTTCACAGCTGTACCTCGTTGCTAGTTCTGATCCAACCTTTTTAAAGTACTGCCACCATCACTATTAAGTGCACATGTATACCCCCCCACACACACACATGCACACACACACGTATTCTGGCCCCTCAAATGAACAGCAAAATGGTATGTTGGACTAAACCACTGTAAAGCATATAATCCCTAATAGACATAGTCAAGATGCCAGTTTAAAAACTGATGATTCTGGAAATATTCTAATGCTCCTTTACTAAAAAGTCTCTGTGACCTCTCAAAACAGGAAGTAAAATGGGGCAACGTGAGTATTAATAGCTTGACTCCAGCTGGTCCAAGTGATTCTGAACTTCTGAACAATACAAGATTAAAAGGCCGGGTGGGGGACAGCAAGAGCACGCAGAACTTCTTTGCATTCATTGATGGGCTCTGTGAGTACTCAGTTCTGCTGGTCCAATTATACATTCATAAACATTAATTGGATGGGAGGTTAGAAATACAATTACACCTCCCCTTGCACTTTTCTATATTTTATAGCATATCTTACCTCTTTCATAAAATGAATTTGATGCTTGCTTCCAAGATCTGGCTCCACATGGAAAAAAGTTGTCTTGAGGCAAGACTTCAGAAAAGTGCACTTCCCCTTGACTACTTTGCATTTTAAAAGGGCTTTTGTAAATAAATTAAAATTATAATTTATTGCAACTGTCAGATATATTAATTTTTGATGTACTATGTAACAAGACCAAAGGGGTTTTTTTGTAAAAAAAATGATAATTTTATTCAGAAATTGCTTGTGTAAACAATTGTACCACTTGATTTTGTACAGGAAACTCATGAGTTACAGCTCAGCCTACTCATGAGATTGTGCTTTGTTAGGTTTTTTAAAAGCCATCATGAATAAAGGATCCCTTTAAGGCAGAAACATGTGTGTTGATGTGATAGATCTGCCATATGTGATTAGCCCTTTCGTAGACATTCCATCTTTCACTCCCCCCCCCACACCCACTCCCCAATTTGTGCTGGACCAGATCCATGGCTTGTATTAGAAAGGATAAACTACAGTACAAAGGTAAGACTACAGACATGGCTAAAATTAGTTACACCCCTCCAAAGACATATGGCAATATGCCGCTCTCCCCAAACCATTAACCTGAAGAAGTGGTGCCGTCACCAGTTATAGGAGGTGCAATTCCACATACCTGGGGGCTGTCAGATTGAGAAGACTGGGCCTGTGTATACACAACCTGCAACTTCTCCCCACGTAAGTGGCAATAAATTTTTACATACAAACTAGTACACTTTTTAGTATCTAGTTTGGCTGCTGTCATGTAACATTCTACCAATATCTGCACTGTAAGTTCTTTGGCTCTGAATCAATCTCTCATGTGATATCTAAACCTGAAAGGGGACAGGAGGCACAGAAACTATTCAAAATAAGAGACTGCCTAGAAAAATGTTGTAGGTAAATTTATTTCCTTTGTTTATATTATTGGGAAAGAAATATTCCTTAAGAGGGAAACTATTCCAAAGGGTCTACTTTTTTCTTAAATGTTTTCTTAAATGATAAGCAACAGATTCTAGTTGCTATGCTAAGTAGGGGACCAAAAGGAATTTTGTTTTTTTAAAATCAGATTTTAAAGCACTATCTGATAATGAATGGAGTCTGCAAGAAAGAAGTCTAATGACAAGACTGTATTTTTCAGATGTTAGCAACTGACAGACACCATGTTCAACAGTGAGCAGGCACACATTACAGTACCATTTCTTTTCACTGTGCATCCCTCATTAGTGGTCAGGACAGTCCTAGAGTGTGTGTGTGTGTGTGTGAGCTTTCCTTTTGAACTTCCTTTTAACATTTTTTTTAAAAAGAGACATTTTAAAAGGTAGCGATTCATCCGTGTAACAAAACTGAGGTCCTAATGTGCAGTTCTGGGAGCTGTATGCATGTGCTAAGTTTGTGACTTGTGTACCCAGTACTGAAAGCATCTATCATGACCCTTATTTTAACATCTGTTGCTTATTTTAGTCCTCAAAAGAGCATTAATTTTTTCATCATAGTGGAAGTTCATTTATGCAACCGATACTGAAAACATTCCCAATCTGAACAGTGTCTGCTGGTTGCATGTCTCCCTCATGGTTAGCAGAGCAGGGGCTTAGGAAATACAAACACACGCACACAACATATCACGCTCTAGTACATTCAGTTTCCCCAGTGACCACTATTGGAATTCTGATGACATTATCATGATTCAGCTCCCTTGTTTACTGGACAGACACAGCTAGAGAAACCGCATCCAGACAGGTAGGTTTTTTTTTTTACAGTTCATCTCTTGCTTGCCGGAGAACAAAGTTATGCAGTGTTTCAAGATCTCTGGCTCCTGTGTGTTCGCTGACCTTCTCTCCACTACGGAACAGCATCAGCGTTGGGTAGCCACGCACCTTCAAAGAAGAGAGACGAGGGAAGTTGAGAGAGCACCATCAAGTTTCTTACAGTAATTTTTTTTTTATACATGCTCATCAGAAAAAAGCTGCTATACTTAGCATTTGTATTTTAACAGCATAGTCATATTTGTGCCTAGTAAAAGGAGTCCCATGGACTAAACTGGGTACAGCAGTGCAGCCACAGTTGTAAATAGATGAAACTTAGCTTTCAACAGCAAGACCTGGGTACTACAGTGGGCTTTGCCGCAGTCATCTTGATCCATATGGAGGAATCCTTTGTTTCTAGGTTCCAGGAAAAGCACTCAAGGCGAGGTTGGAGCTTAATCAGGAAGATTTCCAGGCAAATGTGGTAAGAATTAAGTATATTCAAGGCTGTGGCCAAGAGATGGCTATGCAAAGAGCGCTGAGCTATTTCCCCATATTTCTTAAGCAGTCCTCTGCTTAAAACCCCTAACGTGAAAGTCAGGGTGGAAGGGCAGGAAGACACCTTGTATAACTTGCATGTGTGTGGAGGCTATTTAAATCTCAGCCTATGGCTTTTATACTCCTAATTGTGATACGCTGCTGTTCACCTTCTTCTGTGAAGTGAAGACGACGACCATTTCCATACTACACTGTCACAGTGCTGTTATTCCGCTTTCAAAATCCTATGGAATCCTGGGGTTTGCAGTTTAGGGAGGTGCATTTAGAATTCTCAGCCAGAGAGCTCTTTGGCCTCAGTAAACTACAAACCACAGGATCCAAGCCTCCACAGAATGTTGAAAGTGGAATAATAGCACTATAACGGTGTAGTGTGGAAATGGTGTATAGCTGAAATCTTGCTTTGGAAAGTGAATGCTCTCTTCCCAACCCACCTTGTAAGCTGTACAGCTCCCTCACTGTGGCCATTTCTGGGTTGTCAGAGAGTGAGGGGATTAGCAGTGACACATCCAGCTATCTTCCCATAGCTGGATGCACTATAACATGTGCCAGCAGGTACTTCAGGGGTTTCTGGAATGTCCCTGCTAGCAGTTGTGTCCAGCCAGAGGAAAAGTGGATGCATTATTGCTGATCCCCATGTTTGGGGAGGGGGTGCTACACATCTTACAGAAAGGATTGCTGACTGGTTGGAACAAAATTCCAACTTACAGAATACCAAAAGAATGAGCTGCAACGTCAATAAGGCAAACATACAATGTTGTAACTTATTAACATGATGCTGGCCTACATAATCTTTTTTATATGATCCTGCCAGAAATTAAATAGGCAAACTAACAGTTACATGCTAGAAACTTCAACATGTAGTACAAATTTTGTCGAAAGTAGTACACTGTCTTTACTTACAGCAAATCTATTGCAGATATTGCGTTCTGTTGTGCAGTCTACTTCTGCTATCTTGACATCCATGGGTATTGGAAAATTCTTTTTTGAGAGGTTTTCCCAGGTAGGAGCCAGGTTTTTGCAGTGACCACACCTGAAACAATATAGTGTTTTTATTTCTGTTTTGATTTTAAATCAAGTAAATTTTAAAATATATAAACTAGAACTGACAGGTCATATCACACCATATCCTGTAATAATATTCACAATAAAACATCAAATACAAATTTACACCCTCCCCCACCCCCCCTTGAGGTATAAAAAATCAGAAAAATTAATCATATTGTACAGGAGATCTAATTATTTGAAATTGCCATAAAATATAAAATAATAAATCTTTTTGACATAGCTTTTTTTTTAATCTTCTCTTAAGCAGAAATATGTATTGCTACCCCAAGAATTGACAAATGCATGTAGGAACTCACAGGTGGAACAGACCTCTTTCATTTGATGAGAAGTGAGAGCCTCTACTTTCCTCCAGCCTTGGCAGAGTATAAGAGTTCTCCCTGACCTTGTATTGAGCTTTGAAAAGCAATAAAAGGCTTTCCTAAGAGTTGCTGAAAATTCATTATGGAGTCCAGAAGGCCTTTCTCTCTTCCTATTTTTTCTCCACAGGAGCAGGATCAGTGACAAGTGAAATTCCTGAGAGACCACTGCATGTTGAGGTGAAAAGCTAACCTTAAACATCTCTAGGTTTGATACCTGAATTAAGGACTGGCCATACCCAAAAATCATGCAGCACAGAAACCAGGTTTCTTCAGCTTCCAGGTCTGGTACCTTCCAGATGTAGACTATGAATCCTATCATCCCTAGCCATGGGAACCCAGTTCATCTGAAAACATCCCAAGTTAGGAAAGGCTGATTTAAGCACTGAACACTTGAAAGCTACAAACTTAAAACCATTTGGTGGTTCTGGTAATGGTACAAAAAGCAAACACATACGACTCCTGATTGAGAGACTGAAACATGGCCTCAGAATACAGCTGGGAAAAGTGACTTTTCTTGGACTCAGTGTACTTAAGATAATGGGTTGGTAGGAAGGCATTAATCTGTTGCAATATTCAGTTCAAAAAGCAGTATTTCCAAATTTTGCCTGAGACCTTATCTAAATGCAAACAAACAAACAAACATCTTAAAAAATTAAAAAACAAGTTTTCTTTATTTATACAAAATATCAAACAAAAAACTAAAATACACTATTGTACATAATTCCCTCTTCTATTTCAACCAAAAATAAGAAAGGGAGTGAGAAGATGGGGTTGGGATTTTTTATTTTAGAAGTATCACTTTGCTTTTTTTCAAAAGCAAATATGAAGTGCACATGTCCCAATGGTGCAGTTATTTCCACAGAAGATTCCTTCCTCAGTTAGCTGGTCTGCCCTTTGCTAGGTTCCAAAATAAAACTCATAGTCTTTGTGAACCTAGCAAGATTCAGGTTACTCGTGAAGTTACAAAGTTATAAAGCTAGGTTCCTCACACTGATTTCCTCTTTTCAACCCTCTGCCTGACAAGTGAACTTGCAAACAACCAAATCTGCTTAAACTTCAGCAGGCTACAGTGTTAGGACCATTTCACAAGTCTGCCAAATTAAATGCCATGTTATGTTCCAATTTCCTTTGCCTAGGTATAGAATCTGGAATTGTCCTTTATTCAGATTTACTTCTCACTCAACATCCCATTAGCATTACAGGATACAATTCAGTCAAAGTTAGGCACTTTAGTGTTCAGAGAATTCAGCTGCAAAAAAAGCTAAGTATCATATTTAATTCTGGCTGGATCATGTTCACTTTAAATTGCCCTGAAATAAACCTGGAAAGTGTTGGGTGAATAAATATATCACTGAGATATATTCTGAAGTAGATGTCAGCAAAATGACAATTTTGAATCATAATGCAATCTGTATATATCCAACTATCTTTCATTAGATCAATGGAATTTTAAAACATCTTAATTTTCAGTAGATTTTACCATTGCTCTATATGTAGCACTTATCTATGTTGAAAGTGCTTGGTTCAGCGCAGTATATCATAAGTGTTAAAAATCCAGTCTCTACCTTAGAAACAAAAGGTGTATCTTCTAAACAGTCTGGCTACAAATGTACAGAGAGTGTGTATTGCAGGATATAACATTAGAAGATTCTGAAAACTATTGAGATAAGCCTCTACTTGTCATTCAGCTTAATGGTAATATTTACTTAAAACAAAGTAAAGGGCAAAAGTAGACCTCAGCACACTAGTGGTTACTTAGCCAAACATAAAATGGTTGACATGGAAGAGAAAAAGGTCAATTTGTATACAATGAACTATAATTGTGTACACAATTTAAGCAGCCAGAAATAGGATTATGGCTATTTGTGTAGTAAACATTAGTCTAAACTGAAGCTTTTCATGGAAACAACTCTTGCCAAAGCAAGTGGATTGGCTGGGCAGCCTTTAGTATATCTTTAACACAAGCTTCACAAATGGATATTTAGCATCCTTGTGATGTGCCCTTTTCAGAATGAAGTCAATGGAAGCTATATTTAGAGTGCAGCTCTCTTCTAAAGTTTGTAGAAGGGCTTAATGCACTCCACAGATACCTTATTTCCTTCACAATCTATCACTTTCATCTGGAACTAAGTAAGATTAATGTTATTTAAATGTAAGCAAACATGACTTTTTAACTAGACTCAAGACCCCCACATCAGGCTCTATAGAAGAAACATATAAAGACAAGTGGTGGCAGCCTCCTCAAAAAGTCCAGGAGTTGCATTGCAGGAGTGTTGCGACAGCATAGCCAAGCAGATGCAAAGTTCAAGATAATCTGAAATGCAAGATGTTGAGCAGCATGATGGAGCCAGTTCAATAACTAAAAAGTTTCAGTGGGTTAACTGAAGATTCAATTCAATTTTTCTACCTAACTCTGAAGTCACTGGGTGGTCTTTGTCTATGTTTCTGGGCTGCTTCATACATCTATAATTATCACTTGATAAACTAGTCTTGGATCTAGCCACACAAACAGAACTTTTGCATTGCAGTGGTAATTCTGATAGCTACCTTCAACATACCATTGAAGAGGGGACATGAAAGCAACTACAGTCATCCCTCCACATTTGCTAGGGTTAGGGGTATAGGACCCCCGTGAATGTGGAAAACATGAATAACTCTAGGCCCTCCCAAACCATATTTAACACACAAAAAAGTATGATCACCATGAATTCCTCTGAGGCATCAGGGTTCCTTCACAAGGCAGAAGTGGTTGGCTGGTGGGGCTTACTGCCACCCCCACTGCTGCCCCACACCATTTTTAATAGGAACTTACAAGCCTTGTTCACAGTTTCTCAGTGTCATAAGGCTTGCAGTCCCTATTAAAAATGGCATAGGGGGGCAGCAGAGGTGACAGCAAATAATCTGTGGATAATCACATCCGCAAAAGTGAAACCTGCAAATGTGGAGGGCTGACTGTACTGAAGTCCATCAAACATAACAGGTTAAATGGAGGCTCAGACACACTAAAAGTAAAACTCAAATGGAATCATGATTAAGAGGTACCACTGATTTCAAGGTGTTGATCCCCATTTTTGAATCTAACTCAATCGGTGGTTCTAGGTTGTTGAGGATCCTTGGGCAAGACACCTTCAATAGGTTTCCTTCTCAGTCCACCTTCGCACTGTGACTTACACCAGCTTTGTTCCTTTTTTTCCTCATCATTGTTTTATTCTCATAATTCAATTGCTTACATGGCATGTGAAGAGACAGTGAGTCAGCAGGCAGGGACATCTACTGCTCTTTTTCTTCACCACCACATTTCTCGAGGCAGGAGTAACAAGCAGGTGAACAAACAGGTGGCAGCAGCAAAGAAAAGCAAGAACTAGGGGTTTTTGTAAGGGGGCCCCTGCAAGGATGCAAATCTTCGGTGTGTGCTCACCCTGGCCAACCTTGATGCCATCCTTGAATCTATTTTTTTTCCAGTAAAATACTGGTGGTTTGTTGTCTGAGCAACTGATACACCTGAAGGTTCTGACAGCATAGAATCAGCCGTAAGAGGAGAAATAAATCAACAGTGGGGAGTAAGAACACAGCAATATTTGGGGAGATGTGAAACGCCTTTACCCTCATACTGAGTACAAATCAAATGATGAGGAACAAAGGAATAAAAAAGAAAATGGCATCTCTAGCCAATCAGAACTGAGCGGAATTCATAAGGGTCTTCTGCCATCCCTAAAATTCACATCCTCACCTGTATACATCACTGAAATAACTCCGCAGTTTTGTGCTCTACAAAATGGGTCACCAATGAGATGAAATTTCAGCTCTGTGACATATAACACTCTTTTAAAGGTCACATCAGCAACAGAAGGGTCAGGTACATAAGGAAGCTACACACCACAATGCGAATTCTTGGACTTAAGAGTAAGGGAGTTGGTTAAAAAATATCTGAGAAACCGATTTGTTAAATAAGGCCACAGATTTGATTAAACTTGTGTCATAATAAATTAAGAAACTTTATCTTTAAGGTAGCAGAGAGGAACCTGTTGTGACTGTAGCTAGGTTGTTAACCATTATTAAAAAACTGAAAAAAATAATAATGTTTTTGAAAATGGTAATGAATTTTGACTGTTAACAATGGCTGAACTCATAGCCAGAAGGATCAGAAACAAGAGCTACGCTCATGCAGTATTGTTAAACCTTGCATGCAATTTAATGTACCGTATTTGCCAGTGTATAAGATGCATAAGCGTGTAAGGCATGCCCCATTTATACACTGACAAATACTATTTGCAGGCATATAAGATACACTTTTCAAGCAGCATTTCTCAGGAAAAAAAGTGCATCTTATATGCTAGCAAATAGGCTATTATTTCTCATTTTAATGAAAGACATAATATACCTTTGCATCTGTATCAGCAAAGCTGACAATATTTGGCTGGTGAACTGACCAGCATATCAGTTCAGTCTAACCCAAAAATCTATTAGTTATTAAATACTCTGCAACATATGGTACCAGTATTGTACTGTGGACAATCAAGTATTCATACTAGTACTAGATGCCAATTAAAAACAAAATGGAAAACCTGAACAGAACACTTCCATTTCACTGCTTGTAAAACATAGCTAAAAGTAATTCATAACAATCATGTTAAGAGTCCATCACTAACAACATCATCTTGTCTCAAATGTGGCACAGAGACAGGGAACAACTACTCCCAGATAAAACTGATTTTTAATTTTGCATAAATATGATCAACCACCTAATGAGTTTACAATTGTTCTATGTGTGTTGAACTGGAAACAACAACAGGAAAGTAAAAGGTAAATCGCTGCAAGCCCAAATACTTATCTGAAAGCTTACCATGGAGCATAGAACTTGATGAAGGTGATTCCTTTAGCAACTTCTTTATCAAAGTCTTTTTCAGAGAGGGAAAGGACTTTGCCCTACCAGAAGAAAGG
Organism: Iguana delicatissima; assembly: GCA_948472985.1. Classification (NCBI taxonomy): domain Eukaryota; kingdom Metazoa; phylum Chordata; class Lepidosauria; order Squamata; family Iguanidae; genus Iguana; species Iguana delicatissima. The sequence goes on from CAOKZL010001279.1 coordinate 411,966, forward strand.
GAGGATAGCATCAATCTACTTTACATACTGCCAAGTAGAGTAAGCCTACTTAGTTCAGAAGCAAGGCAAAATCTTTGCTTCTTCAAGTTCACTGTTACTATCCTGCACTACTGTAGAGTGTTCTGTCCACCGGATGAGAAGTACTGCCATGCATATCCCCAAAATTGCATGTGGATATTCTCCTACTCACCACCAAACGGCATCCCCCTAAAACATAAATTTAACTCTTTTCTTTGGCTGCTGCCTTTGCTAGAACAACCTAGCACTTCCACAACCGTCCATTTACCATCAGATGAAAAGGGAGTCAAATATGGAAATAGACTGAAAACAAAGAAACATGCTCTTCTGGCCACAGAGCTGCCAATTAATAATTTACTGCCATCTCCCCAGGAATCCACACTGTACTCCTTGAAAATCCATCATATGAATGTGTGTGTATATGTGCCATCAAGTTGCCTGTCAACTTATGGTAACCCCATGAACTTCATAGGGTGTTCTGAGGCAAGGAATACTCAGAGGCGGTTTCGCCAGTTCCCTCTTCTGAAATACAGCCTACAGCACCTGGTGTTCATTGGTGGTCTTCCACAACCAGAGCTGATGCTTCTTAACTTCCAAGATCAGACAGGAGCTGGTGTCATTAGGGAATTCAGGCAGGCTACATATTAATGATATTGCAACTGAAATTGACAGCTCTAGTAACTATTTTGTTTTTCCAAACCCATGTTTCTTATTCCCGTAGCACCTTTGGGTTTATTGTAATCCCTTCATTCTTGTCCATTTGTTCCTTCCAGCTTGCTGTGTCACCAATAAAAGCAGCAGAATCTACATGTGATCATCTGTGCTCTGGCAACAAAGTATGATGTCACAAGGATGGTGACTAAGTGAGAAAGATGCTACTATGTAACATCCAATAGGAAGTAAACACCCTGCATTTAACTATATACAGACCCAAACACTAAATATAACTACCAGGAGCCATCTCTTTAAGAAAGTGGGCTAACACACACTGCTATAATGAGTTACTTCACCTTCCCCCTGCAGCAGTCAATGCCAGTTTTAACAACTACAAAATGTACTTCAAAGTCTGACAAGAATTTAGCCAGAAACCAATTGTAGCATGGAACGGCAGCCACTACGGGAAAAAAATAAAATAAAATAAAAACAGTATGGAAAAGTCTTTAATTCAAGACCAAGTCAGGACATACCTCTTCCTCAGGAGTGATTTCCTCAGGTGGGGCTGGTGCTTCAGTGGGCTTAACATCATCTGAGGCTCCTTCTGAAATTTTTAACTGGGAATCTACATATTCTTTTAAAGAGTCCAGATCTCTCTTTCCTTTATACTGGTCAACCTACAAACAAACCATCCACACAATTCATTCAGCAAACATTTCCTGAAGATAAAAAGATATAAAGGACAACTCCTTATTTTTTAAAATAATTTTTATTAGAATAAAACAACATAAAATATAAGACACATCTCTACAAAATAGCAAGTCAAAAAAGAAAGAAAAGTCCAAATTATACATACACAAAACAAAACAATAAAAAAGACAATAACTAAACTGAACGATTAAACTAAACAATATTATCTAACACAAAATAAAAAGGAGGTCCCCACCCCTGGAGCATACACTTTTAGTAAAATAATACTAACACTTTTAAAAGTAATCTAATATATATTGTTAGTTATTAATGTTTAATGTTAAAAATTTAAGGACAGCACTTAGAGACTGAGAAAAAGAAATTTCTAGCATAAGGTTTCATGGACCTCAATCCACTTCATTAGATGCATCTTAAAGATGTTAAGACGACTATGTGAAAGAACTACTGCAACACACTTATGCTATCCTGCCAACCTATTAGTTTCATTACAAGCAGTTTCACTGGTTAGGGTGGTTAGGTTTGTTTTTTGTTTATCCAGATTATGACTTCCATTTGAATTATACAGGAGCAAATTACCCTGAAATTGATAGAAATTGGGCTTGGATAAACATTAAGCAGATTTTGGCAATGGCATGGAGCAGTGTTTAGAAGGGGCAATATTTTGGCTGTCGGTGTGATTTTGGAGGAGGGAGAGGAAAAGGGAGGGGAGACTTACATTGTTCAGAATATGCAGAGGATAAAACACAATGCAAGAACAAGGAATGCAAAGCTACAGGGGACATTTCCGTACTAGACTGTTACAGTGCAATTATTCCACTTTCAGCATCCTATGGAATCCTGGAGTTTGCAGTTTAGGGAGGGGCCAAAGGGTTTGTAGTTTACTGAGCCCAAAGAGCAATCTGGCTGAGAATTCTAAATGCCCCTCCCTAAAGTGCAAATCCCAGGATTCCATAGGAAGTTGAAAGTGGAATAATAGCACTATAACAGTGCAATGTAGAAGGCCCTCAGAGAGAAAGGCCAGGGGAAGACGCAAAGGTCTAGAAACACTGCATGAACAGGATGGATTGTCATGGATTGGCTTCTATGAGGCTCCCAATTTATTTATTTATTAAGTATTCTTTATTAAAGCTTTTTTTACCCTGCCCTATCTCAAAGGATCCCGGAGCCACTTCCAAATCACATTAAAACAACAGGTTAAGCACTTTAAAACAAGGAAAATAATTTAAATAAATAAGCTAAAAATAGATTAAACATATTAATAAATTAAAACAGATTTTAAAGATTTTAAATGTTTCTAAAACAATGTGCACCGGCACTTGAGATGACTCAATGAGTCTCAAGAACCTTCATGAACAGATGAGTTTGCACTTGGGGCATAAATGAACTGAACTGAGAGTTGGTGCCAGTTGGGCCTCCAAAGAGAGCCCTCTCCTGTAAGGGGTCTGGTCTGTGGCTAAGTCCCTGCAGGATCCTGCCCAGTACCTCAGACCTGCTGGCTGCTCTGATGCAGGGCAGCTGGAAAAGCCAGCAGCCAGCTAGATAAGAGCTCGGGTTACTCTGCAGCTTTTGCTGCAGCAACAGGGTCTTCAGTGGTGCTTGTAGCTTCTCTTGACTCTCCAGTATTCTTGCCCTTGCTGACATCTGGACTGGATCACTGCCTGTTTTCCACACCTGCCTCTGGCCCTGCGGACTCTTGTTGCCTGATAGGCTTCTACTGCCTTGACCTCTTGTTGTACCTTGACCTTCTGCCTGTTTCTGGACCTGCCTTTGGCCTCTGGCCCTGTGTTTGTCTATTGCCTGGAAGTCTCCTGTTGCCCTGAACTCTCATTGTGCTCTGACCTCCTGCCTGTCTCCTGGCAGGTGAACTCTTGCTACCTGAAGGACTGCTGCCTTGGACATTTGTTGTACCCTGACCCCTGGCTTCCTGAGCTAGGACCTGCCCTTGGCCCAGTGCCTGTCCCGGTCAGCCCTAGCTGCCCACGCCTTGGACCCTGACATCTCCTATGTCCCAATGAAACACAGTGACTTCAGTGGTGGAATACAGAGGAGTCCCCCACTGCATTTGCAGACCTCAATCCTCATGTAGGCACATATAGGGAGAAATGGTTTCTCAAGAATCAAGATCCCAAACTGTGTAGTACTTTAAGTATCTTCACAAAAATGTTGAATTCAGACTGGAAGCCCACTTGTGGTCAGTGCCATCCTTTTAAGGCTGTCATGATATGCTCTCTATATGGTATAGGACTCTACATGTATAGTACATTATATGGTATAGTACTCCAGTACTATATGGTATAGTGCTCAGCATTTCACTGTCAAGCTAGTTTCCTCATCCAAAGACAAGCTTTTGCCTTTCCAGTAAAAACAGGGTAAGTCAGATGTGTTTGTACAACCAAGCAAGAGCAGACTCCTCAAAACAAAGGGTTTTCCAATGTTTTCCACAATCAGGACAGGACTGAAGATAATCTAGTTCAACATGTCAAACAAAAGTACTCAAAGTCTCCAGTTTCACATACAGAGTTCATTCATAATGGCCTCACCTTTTCTCCATCTCTGAACCAAAGGAGGGTTGGATAACCACGTACTTGGTTTTCTGAACAGACTTCATAATGCTGCGTGCAGTCCACCTATGATTTAGCATAATTAAACAAATTCACAAGGACCAAGTAAATTCTTTAGTTCACATAGGAAGATGTGTATGATCTGATAACCTGAAATCTAAAACAGATATTCTAAAATATTTTAGTCTTCCACCTTATAGTGTACAAAAGCTATAAATGCTGAGGAAAATTAAACTCAACATGAATACGTATTATTTATAATTGCAACAAAAATATACTAGATATTACACACTGCCCTGCCTGTAGGTTTGCATTTTTTAAAAAATGAAGCAAAATGGGGTGGAACTTGGGAGGAAAAGAGGAAATGCTATACCTTCAGGGAAAGACCAGAATGAAGCAAAAGGAGATAAAGTGAAATCTGTATAGTAACCAACCTAAAAATTAGAAAAGAATGAAAGGAAAACAAAATGGAATTTCATGATGAAGAAAACACAAGTGAAACAGATAATGATTTTTTAATCATTTCTTAAAGGAGGACAAAGAGATGTATCAAATGAAAGAGTTCTGTGCCCAAGACATTGTGAGAGAGGAAGGATGGTGAAAGTGGATACTTAGCTAGAACTTTAGAATTTGATGAACAGAAAACAGAAGATACAAAGAAACCACTGAATAAGATGCAAGGGCCCAAAGAGACAGAAAAGATGCCTATGAAGGGCAAACGGAGGAGACCAGTGAAGAGAAGCATGTACAGGTGTAACATGATTAAGGGATGACTAAAGGAAAATGTAGTGAGTACAGGTGGTGAACAGAAAAGCAAAACATTAGCAAACAATTGCATAGTTCAGAATGCATATGTGTATAAAAACTTTAGCAGAATCAATATGTAAGAAAGGATTTTGAAAGTATCACAGAGAAAAGACACATCTCAGCCAGAGCACTAATGTGAACTGGACAAGAGAAATGTCAAAACACTTAACTTGCTGAGAAGGCTGAAGAATGAAGTTGCTGATGGGAAGAGGAGATGTAAGCAAAGGTGTAAGAAATGCAATAGATTTTGTTTGTTGCATACAACAAACTTCACCTATGCATACTTCACCTATGGTCTCTGGATGTATGAATTTGAGTGACTGTGATGTCGCATTCAATTCCTAAAATGGTGATAACATGCATGGGCACAAGCCGAAGCGGACACATTGCTACCATGGACACATGGCTACCATTATTATGGGACATGAGCATTCACATTTTTTTCTTTTATATGGGGGTTCCTTTCTGGAAATGGAACCCCTACAGATATGGAAGGTGCATGGTATTGGGTTTGAAATTGGGAATGATCTGACGTCCAAGCAGAAATATCTGTAAGACTGAACTTTTAGACAGACTGATGTTCAGAATCCGTACATCTTTGAACATCAAACACTAGTGACGTAAGACAGAAGAAGGTCATTTTCTTCAAGCTCAGCATTGGCTTTTCCAAACGCACCTGGTGGCCACATTATGTTCAGCAGTTCAGTCTATTTGAGCAGATTTTTACGATGGTTGTTTTTGCAAGAAAAGAAGGAGCAGAGATACAGCTGGACAAAGTAACACTGTATAATAAAGAAAGTGCAAAGCCAAAAGAGAACTTAAGGACTCCAGAGGAACATTATCAAAAATTTTCATCAGTGGAAATCTTAAGAGACAACCTTCCTGCTATGTGTAAAAGCAAGCAAGTCAAAAAGTTAACCCATCAAATCAAAGAAAACTAAGGAACAGAGAGGGATCAGCTATGTAAAGAGTGGAAGAAGGATCAAGAGGCAGAGACAAAGAAAAAGAACCTATTTGACCTAGCACAAGAAGTCTGTTACAGATTTTATACAGTGCCCTCTCATCACAACACAGAGGCTAACAACTAATCAGAAAAGATAATTGAAAGAAAGAACAAGCAGACACTTGAAATTAAAGTGTTGCTCAAGTTGTTTAGCAAACAAAAGAAAATAAAGAGGAAGAGGGATACATAATAGTTATATCTGTTGTTTCTAAGTGGGAAACCACAGCAAGTAGGAAGCAAAGGAGGGCAGAGGAGGAAAGACTGAAAATATGAGGAAAGAATGGATGGAGAACATTTGTTGCTAATAAAAATGAGAAAGAGAACAAGATTAAGAGAATGGAAGAAAGGAGAAAAGCAATGTCAGAAACAAAACCTGGAAAAAAAGATTAAAAAAAGATAGGGGAAGAGGTTTCAATAACATAATGAAAACATGGCCAAAAAAAAAAAAAAAAAACACAAGTATGAGGGAGTAATGAGCAATGGCTGACAGGAATTTCATTAATATAGGTATACCTTTGTTAACAAAGTTGGTGTGTTCCTAGACACTACTTCTTTAACAAAAACTCTAGTACCGGAGGGAGAAATAATACTGAAGAATACAGATAGGTTCCTGCACCCACCCCCAAAAGAAGAGAAGTTCACAATTCTGCAAATGTTTTGTTAAACCTCCCCCCAAAAATGTACATGGGAAAGGTCAAACAAAACCCTGAATAAGTCACCAAAAACATTCTGAGTCTTCTAGAGACCACTTGAAAGTTTTTTCAAAAATGCATCCAGGCATGTCTTTTTTCTTTCATTAGCATCCACTCTCATTATGATTTTCATTTTGGTGGCCAAGCTTATAGATATATATTTTCTAAACATGCTGGGTGCGGCTGGAGGGAGAGACTTATCTGGTCTCTCCCTTTCTCTCTGTTTTGTTGTTCACGTATGCTCAATAGGACATTTCAAATGCAGCTGTTGTTTACCTTGCCTGTTGTAGGGAGGTACACACAGCTAATGTAGCATCAGCTAGAACAGAACCCCATTCTTTCCCAGCTCAAGCTTCATTGCATTGTTTACTGCAGACATGTTGCTCCAACCTGCAAGTACATCTCCTTTTTCCTTCACCATCCTCCCAATACCAATGTGACTAAAAAAATTTCCTGCTAGATAGAAGATGAGCAAGAAAAGAGGGCTGGATTGGGGTAAAAAGGACCTTCTTCATCAAAGACTTTGTGAACTGAGGTATGCCTGTACTCTGGGGAAAAATAATAAAAAATCGTGAATGAACAGCAGAGGATGAGTAAAACAAAAAAAAGAGCAGTAACCAGGTACTAAGGCCAAGGAGAGGAAGAAGAAGATTAAATAAAGTAAAATGTATAAAACTGCTTAACAAAAAATGGAGAAAAAATAGGAGAAAAGGACAAATTTATAAACAATTGTGTCCTATTTACAAGAGATACTCATCATCTGTGACACAAAAATAATCTAAGGCAGAAGACAAATATTTCTGAGCAGAAGTGGGGGAAATGAGGAGGGAGGGAAGCAGAAGTAAAGGGTATAGAACAAATATACAGCACCAGAATCACAAGACAGTGAAAGATATAGAGTGCTGAAGGCACCCTCCCTTCTTGAAAATTTTAAAAATGCTTAAAACTTGAGAGTTGATGTGGAATCCAAATGATCAAAGTACAACAGTGATAGATGGAAAAAGAACATTAAAACTTGGGAGGATAAAACAGAAGAAGGTTTAAAATGTGAGTGGTGCAACAAATGGAAATGGAAGAACTGAGGGTTAGAGCAAAAGAATCTAGCAGGCAAAGAAAACATCAAGCAGAAAATTCAGAATGAGAGTGAATACACATGACAAAATCATGAAGAATGAAGAGTTAAAAGAGAGAGCAAAAAAAAAAAAGTAGGCCAGAACTTAAAAGTCAGAAAAAGAGGAACAGAAGAAAGATAAAACCACAATATACAAATCAAAAGTATGGTCAAAAAAAGAACAGTTTGAGCTTTGAAAGTAGAGGAAAGAAAATTGGAAGATTAAAAAGGACTCTGAAACTCACAAGGAGGAGGAAAATGATGCCTCTTTTAAATCAGGAGAGTGGAAAAATATTAGTGAACCATAAGAAAGGACATCTAAGGCATGTGTCAACAGGAGACATTCTGATTTACTATAGTAAGAAACAGACTGAGTATTTCTAACTTGTTAACTGTGGAGTGGCAAATCAGAAAACCAATTAAAGAAATGACAAGGTGATAAATTAGGATTGTGAGAATGTAGGCAGGGGGTCAAGTACTGAAAGCAACACTACCAGTTATTCAGGGTTATTCAGAAACAAGAAGCAATAAATTAATGTATTACAGAATGTCAAACATTTAAAAATCACTGTAAAGAAGAAATGCAAACATTCTACCATGGAATGGGTTTGTTCCAGATTACATTAGTCATGCTTAGGTCCCACTGGATTAACTAGTCATGACTAATATAAGTCTCATTATCTTCAAGTTCATTTGACATGTGACTCAGTGTGGATTCATTCTACTATTTGACAAAACAAGCTAAACACTCAGTATGTTAATTTCGAATAGCCAGACTGAAGAATGGAAATATCCACAGAAAAACTGTATACTCAAAAATGCGAAAGGGTTGGCATCAAAGATAACTTAATGGTACAGAAAGTTCAATTAAGTAGTTGCACTTATAGAGGTTAGTCACCAGAACTCCATATGATAAATTGGTTTGCCACAAGCTTATTTAATATTAATTGAAAGCTCAGCAAGACTTCCAGCCTAGTTTCCAGACTACTTCTGTTATCTTTCATCCTCTGTCCCATTGCAATGCATAATGTTCAGCAGTGTGGAGCCGCAACCCTGTGCAAGAGATTTACAGTGTCTACTCAAAAGTAAGCCCTACTGACTTCAGTGAAGCTTGCTTCTAAGGAAGCAAGTGGAGGACTGCAGCTCAGTGACTTCATACAGCATCACAGAGATGACATGCTACTAGATGAACTTTGGCATCTCAAAATGATAGTCACTGTGATGTTCAGTCTAACTAACCTACAGGATGTAGAAAATGGGGTAAACCCTTTTGTTATGTACACAAATGATATTGTGTTTTGTTTTCGTTTTAAAAACGAAAAGCTGTTTTGGAAGGGGCCATTTGGAAAAGAGATGCCACAGGGGACAAAGCAGTGCTTCCCATTTTCCCTTCCCACTGATTGTCTCCATGTGGAAATCCTTGCACAAAGGCAACTGTAAACTCATGGGAGCAAAAGAGAAGCAATTGGAAAGGGGACAACAAAGAACGAAAACCGGCCAGTCAGGAAAGAGTTAATCAGCTGCTGGTCTGCCAGCAAACTGCCTTTGATTAATAAATAAAGGACTTCCCCAACTATAATTTAACATGCATATATAACTCCCCCCACCCCCAGCCCCCAGAGCTGGCTCTTTCTTCTTACTCAAGTTTTGAGTGTCATGGGCAGCATGTCATTAAGAAGATGCTGAACGTCTCTGGATGCAGGCTTTTATTTTGTTTAAGACATTTAACAGTGCACCCCCTAGAACAGCTCAGGCTGGGAGAGCAATCTTTTCCATCAGAAAGCCAACAATATGACTACACTCCTGTTTTTATAGTTACTTGAAGTTGTTCCAACACCCACACACATCTGTCTGAAGATGGAAAGAAGGGCTCCATCATCATAAAAGTAAGCTTCAGGGACTGCCTTTTCCTTCTCTAAAATAACAAGGCCCTGGTATAGCTGTTTTTGTATTAACTACTCATGCACTTGCCCACAAAGAGCAAGAATCCTCCAGCATCAACAACCTTGCAAAGACCAGCAATCAAGCTGCCTTACAATACATATATACAGGGAAGTGGAGTGATAACTATTTTATCAGATACCCACTGAATTCAAAAAAATCAAGGTAGGTTGATGGCTTGTCCAAAAGAGTCTAACACAGAGTTAACAAAAGTTAACTGTGGTTTGTGGTGAAAGCATCCTCCTCCTTTGTAAATGCTACTGCCAGAGAAATCAATGTACACTTTAAGAAGACCTAGCTTACTCACCAGTCAAACCTACCTTGCCAATCTTGACTGATTCTGAATTTTCAAGGTGAAGAGCCAACTGTTCCCAAGTTGGTGCCAGTGCTTTACAGTGGCCACACCAAGGAGCAAAGAATTTGATAAAGTGATTGCCTTTAAGAGGGAAAAAACAAGCAGCCTATTGGTAAAGAAGCAGAGTTCTATTCACTCAGAGGTCGGGGGTGGAGGCTGGAATCTGTCTTTATGCAGATCTCCACTCCTCTGTTTCACTTCTTTAGGTCTGCAGTATGAAGACAATGGCAGGCATCCTGTCAGAGGCATATGCATGTCTCCATAGCCAGATGCTGAATTATTATAGCAGCACTGGGACGCCAGAGGACACTGGCAGATCTGAGGGGAGTATGTAACCATTTTATGTCTTTTTACAAGGATACAGCCAGACACTTCTCTGATCATCCCACTCCCCATGAGGCACAAAATGGCCATGTGTGGGGAGTGAGAGAGAAGACTTCACATTCTGTACAGTAAGTCCAATGGGGTTGACATATGACTCAGCCTAGCATAGGTCTATGCTACACTGAATCACATAGGATTGTAGCCAGTGATAGCTAACTTTTACCTTACAGCATTCATATTCAGATTACTGAGAGCATAACTGAGGTACTTTAAGCCATGTAGAACAGTAGCAGATTTTGACTGACAGAAACTAATATCTGTTGTATGTCAATACATGGAAACATCTGGAAACAGGACTTCACTAAGACTCCTTTGCAAGGGACTGCATATACAGAACAAGACCGAGCCACAGGTGGCCTTCCTATTTTATGTGGCTAGCAAAGAAGCTAAAAAAACAGAGGGAAGAGTGGGTGAAGAAGATTGGGAAGATATGGCAAACAAAGAGATCGAGGAATATCCTACCTGCTTCTGGTGCAAACAAAACACCTAATTTCGGCTGCGCCATTTTCCATGAGCAGTACAGAGCTCCCAGCCAAGGCCCTTCCCCCACCCCTATCCCACATGGGAAGGCAACCACTTGATAGAAGAAAATGTTACCCTCAATTTGTAAAGAGTTTCAAGAACTGTTTCAGCATAAGGTGGAAAAGAAGGTGGTGGGATCCGGTAGTACCTTTGAAACTTATACATTTTAGTATATGCTGAGATGTATCGGTCTCAAAGGTGCCACTAGATCCTTCCTTTAGCCTCTCTTCTTCTTCTTATCCTGATTTATAAAGCTGTTCTTTCCACCATCTATGAAACTACACATAAAGCACATTCACTTCCCCCACCTCAAACAACCAATTCTGTGAATTATCATACAACTACAACATTGCTATCATTCTCAATTGTAGGGAGGGCAACATGAGTTGCATTGTGGCTCCCCCTGTCTGTTTCTGCCATGCAACATTTTTTAAAAAAGTTTTTTTTTAATAGAAATACTCTGTCTCTCTCTCTCTTTCTCACACACACTCTTGCAAGCAGAGTTGTACAGGGAGCACAAACCTTGTATTAAAAAAGAATTGTACCCCTGGAAGCACTATTCTCCTTTAAAACAATGTGTATGCTCTCATATGTTTCAGAGTGAAAATGGTTTTCACTGTGAAAGGATTATATAACGAAATCTATGACAGAGGCAAAATTGTCTGTTTGATATGGGCACCATGTGTTGCTTAGATCTTGTTGACCACAAAATTTAACATACTGGTTTGCATGTAGTAGCCAAGATAAGATTTCTGCCTGCCTGGACTCTATCCTTTCCTTTCAGGGCAAAGTATCTACTTAAGTTTCATTGTATTCACTGGGGTTCATTCCCAGTCAATGGCAATCCAGTGCATCTGTTTCTGGGAGGAATTCCCATTGAATTAAGTGAGATTTGCTTTGACGTCTACATAGGCTCTTAATTGCTGAGCTCATGCTACAACGCTACCAAAGGACAGGGACAAACTCCTGCTCCACTCCTCCATTTATTACTATAGGAGGAACAGGGGCTTGCTCTTGATGTAAATGAAGGGGCTCTGAGTGTCTCAGCTGCTGCTACTCAACCAATTTCAGCCAGCATTTCTCTTCAAAAAGAAAAGATGGATCTTATGAGCAGCAGCAGCACATTCCAGTATACTTACAAGCAGCAGCAATACACTCCAGACTACTTCTGTCATCTACTAACCAGTCCTGTATTGCTTCCTCTCAGCCTGGAGCAAGGATCCTGAGTGATTTTCAGAACCCATGAAAGCAAAACACAACTGAAAGGGAAGTTTCTATGAGAACTGGAAAAATTAATGGTGGCACATAAAGTAACCTTTCTGAATTCTTTTTTCCCACTCCCCTACTCCCATTTGCAAGGTGGAGAGATGGGAGAGACCCTTCTCTTGACCCTCTTGTCTGAGAGCGAGAGAACAGTTGCCACAGTGAGAGCATCATGAGGGTCTGTGGGAAACTGTTGGTTTTTTTCCCTCTTGTATGGGACAGATTTTGTTCAATAGGGTTATATAATGATGCTACGTAACTCTAGATCAGTGTTATAGAAGCTGAAATTTGCTTACAAAAAAGAATTTACAATATCAAGGTACCTTCTGTTATATGCACTTTGAAATTGGCTCCGAAATTTCATATAGGCCCTGCTTTGATCCAGGGGCTTTGGGAGGTTCTGGTTCAGATTCTTCTTCCTACAGTAAACCAAACAAAGAAACAAACATATGAACAAAAATCAATGAATTACAGAACCATCAACATTGCTGCACAGCATAGAATTCGTTGCTCATTCAGCTGCCTGCAAAATCCAGCTGTAACTATAATCTATATACAAAATATTTGTGTTAATTGTATATGAAGACATTCTTCTTTCTTTGAGTAATAAACTAACGGCAGCCACCTGTCAAAAGTGATGAAAAAACAGCAATGCTGGCAGTTGAAGTGTGGATTTCTCAGTTTGCACATATTAATGTAGTTTGCATTTTGTTCAATAGAGAAATAAAAGACTAAAAAAACCCTGTCCACATCAGGTGTTCTTTTTCTAACCTGTAAATTATATGTGGCTGCTGTGGATTGCTCTGCATGTTATAGATGTGGTCTTCCTGCTTATAGCAAAGTTGGAAGGGAGACGGGTAATCCTAAAAAGAATCTGTAAGCCCCACCCTGTGCTCCTTCTAAATTTTAAGCAACTATATCCTTCTGAAAAAGGCGTTGGAAAAGTTAAGGGGAAGAGGTTACAATCACAGCACCATTCTGTTTTATTGGCACAACCACCACAACCCTCCTCTCCTGAATAAGGCCTCTTGGCTAACTTACACTGGATTTCTCTTTCAGCGTCTCCAGCATCCAGTTCTCCAATGATTGAAAGTCTCTAGGCCCCTGGTATTTTGCAGTTTCTTGGCCAGGTCTAAGTAGTTTTAGACTGCAAATAGAAGAAAGACAGTATTTTCAAGGCCATACAAACTTGAAACATCCTGAAAACAGCCATACTTATTGCATGATGTCAGATCTCAAAAAACCAAAAACAAAAACCCCACTCTTCACAATGGTTTCTTAATCGTTATTTTTAGAGTCTTGTTGATTTCAGTAGCACAGCATTTTACAAATCCAGACCTCTGGCATTGTTCTGCAAACTTTCCAAGGATCTTAAAAGTGAAGACAGATGTAAGACTAACAGTGGTGAAGAGTAAACTCTGACTGCCCCCAAAACATGCAGTACCTTTAAATAAGCTACTAAATAAGCCAGTTCTCTCTGTTTTGAGTATGCTGGGGAAAAGTTGGCTAATGCTTATGATGTCACTAACATGCTCCCCCTCTCCACTAAATTCCTAGAGCTGTTTTGCAACTGTTCTTGAAGCATTTATGATTTTTCTCAGCAATGTCAAGGGTGAACCTATGCAAATAGAAACACTATTTTGAAATGCATAAAAAAGGGGACAGTGAACTTGAGACATGAAGTAAAAGATTATACAGAATCAATCTCATGTATTTGACTTGCAAGAAAGGAATTGCAAGAAAACTGGAAACCTAGCATTTCACATCACAGAAGGATATGCTCATGAAAATTATGCATCTGGCTTCACCCTTGTAAGGTACACAGAAATTTTATATCACAAAATCTATTATAAAATATGTTACATTAACAAATACAAAAATCTTGAATTGATAACATGCTAAGAAATAGAGTGAGGAGTTTAACCACTATCTGTTCACATATGTCAACTAACATCCTCAATCTAAATTCATTCATTGGTCTCAATGTGGTGGCATTGTGTGCTTTTGAGTCTTTTCCAACTTATGGCACTCCTAAGGTGTCTCTCAGGCTTTTTGGGGTCTGAGAGTGTGTGATAAGCCCAAGATCACCCAGTGGCTTTCCATGGCTGAGTGAGGATTCAAACCCTGGTCTCCAGGGTCAGTGCAATGCTCAAATCACTACACCATGCTGGCTCTCTTGTCCCAACTAGACCCACTGAATCAACAAGAACTTAGTAAGTGAGCACTTATTTAAGTGACATATATTCAATGGGTCTAGTCTAGTTGGGATTAACAATCATATTTAGGACTTTGTTACCTACATTTTGACAATAAAATATTCATTTTCAATAAATATGAAACAGAAAAGCTTTTGACCTTGTACAAGTCCAACCTAGTTAAGCTGAAGCCTAGTTAAGCTCCAGAAAAATGAAGAATTCCTCAGAGAGAAGTCATTTCTGTAGAATCATCTAAAATGAACAGAATCTCAGAGGCCCTCCAGAAGTTGTTGGACTGCAACTCCCAGCACTCCTCAGAATTGGCAAAGCAGGCTAGGGCTGCTCTGAGTTGCGGTCCAGCAACGTTTAAAGGGCTGCATTACACCAATCCCAATATAACAACTGTTTTAGCCAACAAGCTCAGATGGATTTTTGGAAGCGTATTTTGAACTTCCAAGCTTCATTATTCATTTTGTTCCTCATTTGGCAATAAAACACACTTTGAAGTAAAGGAAATGCTCAGTAATTACTATAGCAGACTGGGTGTGGTTCATTTACTCCAACCTAACACAGCAATTCAGTTACTTTCTGCTAGCCATAAAAACTGTTACATCAGCCTGGTGCATTTACACAGCTGTTCTTAGCCAGGTATAGGCAAACATGGGCGTAGATTTAATATGCTTTTCCATATATCAAGAGGCAACAATAAGAAAATATCATGCACATCTTATTGCCATTCTAATTTTATTAACGTGCAAAATGATTTGAGCAATATGTAATGTGGAAGAGGGTTTCTCAAAACTATAACCATCTCATTGCTACATACTCCTTTGCTAAGGAATGGGGGGAAAGTGAAGGCAACGCAGAATCTCATGTAAAGACAGAACATATAGTGTGCACTGGTCAAGAAAGGGTACCTGCTAAAATTTAGGGGTTAATCACAATACTCCAAATCTGACAGTGCACCTTAGTATCCTATGCTACAGAATCAGGACTTAACTCCTCCTTCTCTCCTGCTGCAGCCTTCTGTGGCACCAAAAACATTCACCAGAAAATTTCTTGGCCTTCCAGAACAGGTTCTGCAATGTGTGTGGGCATCTGCATGAAGGGGGGTGTTGTTATTGTCCATACTGGCACAAGCAACAGAATCCAGTAGAATTATACCACTGGATGCTGACCCTACACTGAAGGAGAAATACTTCAACACAATAAGCTGTCAGGCTGGCAGGAGTCTATGGACTACACAAAAGTGCACAGTGAAAGAAATATTCCTTTACACGTACGTTGGATATCCTCTGACACCAAACTCAGAACATAGTGGGGTATCTGTAGTGCAATCCACTTTCACAACATAGACCTGAGGATTTTCCATATTGTTGTATTTGTCTGCAAGTTCATTCCAAGTTGGTTGCAAACGCTGACAGTGTCCACACCTGAGATTAAAAAAAAAAATCAAACAACAAAGATTATTTCTTGGTAACAAACATTAAACAAGATTTTGAATTCACCCTCCTACGAAAGGGAAACTATAAAACTATAAACATTGTATTTATATTTTCCCTCCCATTCTGGTCACATCTATTGATTATCTCATCTGAGCCTGCGAGCAGAGTCTTTGTGAGATTTAATTTTTCAGGCCCTGTTTCCTCAAACTGTGCTCTGGGGAAAACCCTCTGGTTTTTCAGATTTTCTCAGGAGTTCCTTAAAGATAAGATCAATCATGGCACACAAAATCTTCTGGAAGACAGAGTTTCTTTTATTAACAATGTTAATAATCTGTTAATAATGTAAAATAAAACAAAAGAGCAGGGATGGAGAACAAGTGGCATTTAATGGATTACAATTCCCACCAGCTTTAGTGAGTGTGGCCAATGATCAGAGGTTGGACAACTTACAGTTACAAAAACATCTAGATGGTGACAGTTGTCTACCCTGGTCCTAAGCAATCAAACAAGCAGGTATACTTAAGACATTGTCATCTGAATGAGGCAATGGTTTGAGTGTTAAACAAGGACTCTGGTGGACCAGGGTCTGAATTCCCACAGACTAACTGGGTAGGACTTTGGGCAAGTCACACTGCCTCAGCTGAAGAGGAAGGGGAAAACAAACCATCTCTGAAAAAACTTTGCAAAAAAAGCCTCTATTATATGGTCACCATGTGGAGCTGACTTGAAGACACAGCAACAACTTAAGGCCCAGGTGGAATAAACCTATCCAAGCAATTGTTGAATGGTGAATCAACACAAAAGTTAGTCCTTTGTTTCAGTGGACTTGTAACATGACGGAGGTAATGGTTTTATTAAACCAACATATTAGTGAACAGAGGAAAATCCCAGAAAGATTTGGAGATTCCTTCAAAACCTCATGTGAAAACCAGCAGCAGCAGATCTGATTACAAGCTCCTGGTTCATCCACATTCTTAAACATTCTTAGAATTTCTTCACATTTCAGGTCATCTGCTAATCAAAATCAAGAAACCTTAAATCTCTGTGATCTCAACAGGACATGAGAAGAAGGGCTCAAATATTTTTATCTTCTTCCTCACTTGTGTGCTTTTCTTGGCAACCTGAAACACATAAAATAATGGTATCTATCTATCTATCTATCTATCTATCTATCTATCTATCTATCTATCTATCTATCTATCTATCTATCTATCTATCTGCCTACCTATCTACCTATCTACCTACCTATCTACCTACCTACCTATCTTGGCATAACGTGAGGGGAGAGGAAGCTTTACAAGCTTAATTCTGTTGTTAAATGTACCAGCACAAAGGTACTAGTGCAAAAATATCAGGGTGTGTATGTGTGTGTGTTCGTGCACATGTGTGTGTGGTGTCAGCCCTACTCTGAAAGACCAGGTTTTGTGAAATCAATGACTGCTACTGGAAAAAAGCTGCAATATGAGCTTGCCAGAGAAACCTTAAAAGTTGAAAACAGAATCCATTTCACCCAATCAACAGGAAATCATCTCCAATTCACAATTAAAGTATTTTTAAAAGCCCTGAATATCTCATAATATCAAAACCAGGCACATCTTCAACTCTCAAAGGAAAACCACCACTATTTTTCTGGTACATGAAAATGTAAAGTCCAATTTTATATTCAGTGTATCTACATATAAGTCAATTTTATTAAATTTTTGGAAAGGTACTTTTGGAGACTACAACTCTTGGAATCCTCCATAGCTGCCAGTGATCCTACAGGGTTGGAGATTTCGCAAATGTAGTCCAAGAAAACTAATTTTTCTAAGTCTCAACCAGCTTAATGTTCTTTACTCTTATGTTTTTCTACCCTATGTTCTTTCTACCCTACTTTACTATGCTACATTTTTCAAAAAGCAGCATGAACACCATTTGAGTTGCAAAAAATTATCCTTCTTTTTTATGTAATAAAAGGGATGCAGACAAGGCCGATACTAAAAAAAATTTTGGCACTAAAATTTGGCTTGCTTCTACAAAATTCTGCCAATTTAGGCTTGATGTGAAATGTTTTATGGCTGCAGAATGGGACAACTAAAATCTAAGAGCAAAGTGTTTCTTTTTAAAGGAAATGTCTTCATTTCCTTCCCATAATTCTAACTGTAAGTTATGAATATGAGAGATGGCTGTAAGATGTACAGAAGAACCACAGAGCTGCCCCATCATTAAGAAAGTGTTGGCTGGTTGTGTCAAGTGATACACTTGGGTACCAAACTACCAAGTGTTAATTGTTCTTGGCAAGTGGGAGAAAGAGTGTCTTTAAGTTTTATACCTTAGATGCTAACTTCTTTGAGCCAGCTCTGAAAGTTTCATTAGAAAAGGTTTCTGTCCACTTTCTTGTCCTGAGCTCCAAAACTCTAACAGCACAAAGAGACCTCAAAGCCTTTGATAATGTTCTCCTACAAAAAATGACTGTCAGATTCTGCTTCTGGGAACTCTTGCAATATCAGGTTTTATAGACTTCCTGAATAAATATCCTCAGGCCATCCTGCTCAGGAAAGGTTTCCCCACTTCCTCTTCAGTTCATGTTTAGAAAAGTGTGTTAGATCAAGGACTCAGAGAATGGAATTCTGTGAACTAGGTGATCCTGCAGGCAAAAGATATTTTGTACTGATTCCTCTCGCTCCAGCGTTCCCCTGAAAATCTGCACTAGAAGTTGAGAGTTCCCTCTACAACTGTGTATCAAGTCGCACTAGGGGCAGCAGAAAGGAGAAACCTGTCAAACCACTGTCCTTTCCCTGTCCTCCAGCAGGCACTGTCTGCCAGATCCCAGTTCCCTCTGACAGCAGAAGGAGCCCTTCTGTTCATGGGAGGTCAAGTTTGGATCCAAAGTTATCCAATAAATTCATATTTTAAATTCAATTTCAGTACCTTTCAGGCTGCAGCAGAAGTATCTGAGAAAGAAAGAATAAAACTCATACTTCTTACTCATGTATTTGTATAAATAGGTAGTGAATTGCAGCAAAACATAGCCCAGCCCCTAACAGGAATGTTCCTATGGGGCCAGATAGAGAAAGGACATCTTTCCTGTATTTTCCTCATAGAATGCTAAAGGGTCTGACTCCAGCCCTGAACCCGAATGCTTTATTGGTACAGAATGAGTGGCAGTAGAGTGGTGCTTCTGGGGAGTGGGAAAGGAAAACTGTGTCCTTCTATGGCCAAGCCTCTCCAGTATCATGTGGGGAGTCTTTGAAAACTGACTGCATGCATTCATCCAGCCCTACTGTACCATTCAGGCAGACACACATTTAAGAGGTGCAAGCCAATTCAAACTTTTTTCTTTTCTGCAACACATTTAATATTTCACACATCCTAGAAGCCTCTAGAAAAATGTCTTTGTTGGGCTACTGTCGGGGGGGATGATGTAAGATTTATTTTCCTGCAAGTTACAAACTAACATACTATTACATACTAGGGATGTCCTCCCAAGTGAATATAACTTGCTCTCTTATTTTGGGGGAATCTACTCAGCTTCACTTTGAAAAGCCTTATAAATACAGCTTGGGACTACAATCCACGACAGAACACCTCTCAAACCTACATCACAAAGCAGCTCATATTTTGAACAATTGAGAGCCCTTCTTTGAGTACCTGCATCAAGAAAAAGTAGTGCAAGCTAGATCTTTTAGTTGTCTCCGTTGGCTACAGAACATACCGTATCAGGGCTTCCCTGGCCCAAACATTGTCATGTCATGTCATGTCATGTCATGATATTCCTAGTTGACTTTTAAAAGGTCAGCATTCTGCCAATTGTAATCAAATCCATCTAATGCGCTATGCATAGGGGAGATGTGGTTCTTTATTACAGATGCAACATTTTACTCTTTTTAACTTTCATAGATTTTAATATAGGATGCTTTCAGCCGTTTTTGAAAGGTGAAACTGAAACGAAGCAGCAGCAGCAGCAGCAACAACAGATATTGCTTATAGAAGTGTTGCAGATGCATGGCCTTCTCTTCCTTTGGTTTGTCCGCTTGAGAAAAATTTTGCATATGTCAGTTTTTGCAAACTGTTGTTGCCTCGTACCAGGACAAGCCATCTCCCAGCTGCAATGTTCCTCTGGATTTATCATGTTCCTTCCTCCTGCTACTTTTGGGTACCTATTCCACGTTCCCAGAAAAGGAGGGGGAATCATGCCTCCTCTTTTCATCCCTCATATCTAACATGTGATGGGAAACATGTATATCTCTCTAAGGTGACTTGAAAAAAAAAGTCTCACACATCTCAAAGCAGAAGAGATATGGGTGCTCTGCCTTTATAAATATGACCCATTATGAAGCCATTCACACAATATATTTACTTGTCCTTTAGGAATCAAGTCTCAAGAGACGTTAGAATATTCCACATGAGCTTACTTAACCAATTTTGCCCTGTCCGCCTTTTTTTTTTTTTTTTTTTGCAAGGTGGAGCTGGAAGAGATGGAACACACAGCATAAGCAAGCCTGTGCAGGGGTTCTATTTTAAAAAGATTTTCCATTTGCACATTTATCTATAAATTAAGTTTTGAAGTAAGGGCACAAATGAGATCCTATCAGATAATTCTGTAACAAAACCAAACCAAACCAAACCACAACACACTTATTGGTAATAGGTTATCAGATGATTATAGACACTACAAATTGTCTCTAGATAACTATGTGGTAGAGCGCCAGAATTGTGTAGTGGTTTGAGTGCAGACTACAACACTGGAGACCAGGACTCAATTTCCTGCTTGGCCATGGAAACCCACTGGGTGACCTTGGGCTCATCACACACTCTCAGTCCCCCCAAAACCCCATGATAGGGTTGCCATAAGTTGGAAATGACTTGAAGGCACCCAACAGCAACAGCCATGCTCCTAATTCACAGCATATTCCTTATCATGAAACCAACTTTTTCAAAAATAAAGTTTTAAAATACATTGCATAAAAATCAGTTCATGCTAAATTATTAAGATGCCAAAATCTTCCTGCTTCACAAAGAGTTCAGAAGCATGTGAAAGGCCCTCCCTCCTAGCCTCCGAGAGAAGAGGAGACAGTATCTGCTGGACTTAATCACCTCCCACGCTGCCATCCGCTTTTCCTTTTGTGTCATGTCTTAATTAGACTAAACCAAAGGGCAGGGAACTGTTCTGTTGTCTTTTTGCTTGAAAAGTACCATGTACAGTGATAATGCTATATAAATAGCTGATGATGATGATCACCACTACCACCACCACCACACCTAGATCAACACTTCCTAAATTGTGATGGCAGGTAGACTATATGTGCATATAGACTTTAACTTTGGAAGTAGGTCTGCATAAAGGCATACCTCAGTTAAAAAAGCCACGACAAAGAAGCTCCTTTTTACAAAGTCTTTTTATGGGAGCCCGGTCCATCCCAGCCTTCTCTTTTCTTGTCCTTTGACTAGCTGGAAGGTTTTTTTTTGCAGTATAGGCACTGGAAGGATGTTGAAGTTGGACTGGAGAAAGATGGACTTTCACTGTTAGGTTACAATGGCATGTCTGCAGTAAACAACGCAATAAAGCTTGACCTGGGAGAGAATGGGTGATCCTCTAGGTGAGCCTACTGTAGCTGTGTGTGCTCACATAGAAGGTAAACAATTGCCTCCAGAATCACTTACTGAGCATGTGTGAAAAGCAAAACAGATTATCCTGCTTTACTAGCTACCCTGGCAAGTTGAAAAAGCATGGATCTTGTACATTTTGCCACCAGAATGGAAATCATAAGAAAAAAAAATCATCCCAGGATGCATTATGATATAAGCTTTCAAGTGGTTTCTAGAAGATTCAAAATGTTTTTGTTTACTTAAGGAAGGTTCATCTGAGTTGGTTTTCATTTCACATGGGTATATTACGAGATTTGAATAAAAAGTCTGCTGCAATCTGTTGAACTGCTCTTCTTTTTTGTTGTTGTATAGGAACCCCTCCCTATGCTTATCATATTATTTCTACCTCTGGTACCAGAATTTCTGTTAAAGAAATAATGCCCAGGGACACATCAACTTCCTTAACTGAGGTATACCTTTATTTGCTTTTTTCTTTTGCCCTGAGGCAGAGTTCTAGGAAAAGAAACAAACTCTTAATTAGTTGTTTGCTTTTACTGCAGAAGCTGCAGCTGCTTCCACAGAAAATAGCCTAGGAACTGCTTTTGTGTGGAGTTTATCTGAGGTCAGCGCTACACCAGTTATGGGTTCCTTACATAAAAAAAGAATTTTACAAATTCTTAGAAAGTATTACTTCACAGGTTCATGTTCTATCCCGTTTGACCAAACGCTGCCCCCCACCAAAAGGGAGGGATGGGGGAAAGTGATATGGTCACATGGGCAAAGTCCTAAACACTTTTGTTGAAAATAGATTCTATTTCTGCAAAGGGTTTTTTTTTCCCTTCACCATTGGTCCATTAGAATCTGAGGCTGGAATCAAGCAATGAAATGCATATCTACAACAGGAGACAATGGTTTTCCTACTGGTCCTTTTTTACTTATTATTTGATGTAAAACTAAATTTGTACTTGTTTAAACTTCAAATCTCTCTTTCATTTGGCATGCAAGAAACACAGAAGAGTCACTGGCCAATTTAGTCCAGCATTCTACTTCCCCAGCTGGCAAACCAGATGTCTCTAGGAAGCCTGCAAGCAAGACATGACTGCAATAGCACCTTCCTGTTCATGTTCCCCAGCATCTGGTGCTGAGAGGCATAATTCCTCCAATACTACAGGTAACATATAGCAGCCACTGCTAAGATTTAACCTCCATGAACTTACTTACCTTTTTAAGAAAGGCCATCAAAACTAATAGCCTTCACTTTTTGTGTGTGCGCCTTCAAGTCAGAACAACTATCATAGGATTTTCTTGGCAGAATTTCTTCAGAGGGGACTTGCCCTTACCCTCCTCTGAGGGTGAGAGAGTATGACTTGCCCAAGATCACCGAGTTTTCATGGCCGAGTGGGGATTTAAACCCTTATCTGCCAATGTCCTAGTCCGACATTCATACCTCGATTAATACATTGAGAGTCCTGGTGGCACAGTGGTTAAATGCCAGTACTGCAACCACAAGGTTGTGAGTTCGATCCTGCCAGGCTCCAAGGTTGACTCAGCCTTCCATCCTTTCACAGGTCGGTAAAATGAGTACCCAGCTTGTTGGGGGCAATTAGCTAAAATACATTGTAAACCGCTTAGATAACACTAGTTGATAGGTGGTATAGAAATAAATGCTATTGCTATAGCCATTGTTACACTGAGCAATAGCAAAACCCATAGTTTTAATTATGGGCTCTGTGAAGTCTTGCCTATCCTGAATCCTATACTGCTTCATCTGATGGCTTGTTTCCAAAAAAAAAAAGGGGTGGGTGGGTGGGGGGATTCTTCCTATTAATGTTCTCCACACAAGGTCATGTCCCTGCCCTTTTATTTGCTTTTACTAAGCAAAAAGACTCAAATGCAAAGTTTTGTTCTTGTGGTCAAGCTGGCTTCAATTTATGGCAACCCTATGAATCAGAAACCTCCAAATCACGAAGTTATCAACATCCTTGCTCAGGTCTTGCAAACTCACAGGTGTGGTTTTCTTGGCTGAGCCTATTCACCTGTAATGCTGTGTTCCTCTTACTGCTTTCCACTTTACCCAGCATTCTTGCCTTATCTAATGAGTCATATCTTCCTTACAGATAAATGCAAAACCGATGCTCCTTGCTGATTGGAGGATGCAGCCCTAGCATTTCACTTGCTGTTCTGTGCCTTTTCCAGCTCCACAGTATTATTTTTGAGGTGCAGTGACCAACAACACCACACAGAATTCAAATGTAACCATGGCACACATTCCTATAAAGGCAACATGATATTGTTGCTGTTGTACTGAATTCTCTTCCTGACCCTCAACATGGAATCTGCCTTTTTCACAGCTGTTGTACAGCCGATCAACATTTTCAATGAACCCTCCATCACTACAACAGCCCTTTCCTGACCAGACACCAACAGCGTCAATTCTGTCAAAGGATCTATGTGAAGTTAAGAAATGTTTCTGTCCAAATGTGCATCGCTTTACACTTGCTTACGCTGAACTGCCGTTGCCATTTTAAAGCCCATTCACCTCCTTAAGGCTGATGTTGAAATGTTTAAAACCACAGCAAAGTAGTAATCTTGCCAACCCCATGTGATTCTGTCTTAGCTGTATGGGATTGCCAGTGTCAGTAACTATTTGTGACAGCTAGCTACTCATGCTGTTTTGCACAAGGGGTCACATGTGCTCATATTCTTTAAAAAAATTTTTAAAGAATGTGAGCATTAGTCCTTATCAATCAGTCCTGAGTAACATCTGCTTCTTTGTGTACTATATTTAAGACCTACTCTGTCCCAGAGCAGGGCTTTCCAAATGGTGTGCCATGACACATTAGTGTGTCGCCTAAAGTGTGTAGGCACGTTGCCTACAATCTTCGAAATGCATGTTATTATTCATACACCGTATATTTTTAAAAAATATATGAAAGGTTTTCATGAGATATGTTGTCCCCATACATTTCGTTATTACAATTTATGTACGTGTCTGTATCTCTTGTAAGGGGTTAGTTTAACCTCCAGTTTGCTAGTAAAACTGAACTACTGTGTCCAGAAAAGTGTGGACACCAACATGAAAAGTTTGGAAAACTCTGTCCTAGAGACTAAAGACTGCATTACAGCATCTCACCAAAATTTTGCACTGGCTGGACTCAGGTGAAGCGGGGATGCGCTGCAAACCGCAACAGCTACTTCTGTGACCAGAACACGAGTCCGCGGGCTTGGCACAAGCTTGCCCTCGGGCCTCCCTTTCGCCTGCCAGCCGCCTCCAAATATTAATGTATACATATACACGGGGAGGATGTTTTGAGTGAATTCCTGTTGTTCAGGTCAGCACGTGCTCTCAACACCCGCACCCTCTATCCCTCGAAAGTTCACTCGTGTCATTTTGGAAACAGCCACAACTTTAGCTCATGAGCTTCTGGCAGGAAGGTATTACGGGCGGCTGAGAGACGACATCCGTCAAGGCCGGCATCCGCCGCCGCCTCCTGGTGCCCTCGGCCTCCCTTTGCCTCCAGCCTCCAAATATTAATGTATCATATACACGGGGAGGATGTTTTGAGTGAATTCCTGTTGTTCAGGTCAGCACGTGCTCTCAACACCCGCACCCTCTATCCCTCGAAAGTTCACTCGTGTCATTTTGGAAACAGCCACAACTTTAGCTCATGAGCTTCTGGCAGGAAGGTATTAGCAGGGCGGCTAGAAGACGACATCCGTCCAAAGGCCGGCAAATCCCCCGCCGCCGCCTCCTGGTCGCATTTAAACCCCTCCGAGGAAGGAAGAGGGCGCGCGCTGGGGTGGGGGGGGGAGGAGGAGGGGACGCAGGCCGGGCGCTCAGCTGGGAGGATTTCTGGGGGGAAGGCGAGGGACGGAGGCGGGACGAAGCTGAACGAGAGAGCCCTCCTTCCTTCCCTCCCTCCCTCCCTCCCCACGCTTCGCCCGGGGGACCCTTCCCGGCCGCCCTCACCGGGTCTCCCGCTGGCTGCCACGTCAGCGGGAGATGCAGAGGCGAGACTGCGGCGCGCCCCGTCTCCCTTTCCAGGCCGCCGCCGCCGCCGCCGCCGCTCACCACGGGGCGAAGAACATAACGAAGTGCGGTGCGCTCTCGGCGCCGTGGCGCAGCATCTCGGCCGTGTAGAGGTGCCGCGCGTGGGGGTCCGTCTCGTCGCCCGCCTCCTTCTGTCCTTCTGCCCCCGCCGCCGCCTCAGCCCGCGCGGGGGCCCCGCGGAAGACGAGGCAGCCGAGCAGCAGAGCCAGGCAGGCGGCGCGAGAGGCGGCGCCGGGACGGGGAGCGGCGGCCATGGCGGCGGAGCAAAGGAAAAGACAGAGCCCGAGAGAGAGAGAGAGAGAGAGAGAGAGAGAGAGGAGGAGGAAGCCGGCCCGAACCGCGTCTTCCCTCCGTCCGCCCCTCCCGCGCGGCTGCCCGGGCGGTGTTCCGCCAGCCCCCGCCCCCGGCCCGCCTCGGAGAGTCAAAGGGCGGCGGGGCGGGGCTGGGAGGGACAGGCGAGGGCCGCTGCGGAGGCGCGTCCTGTTCAAATCCCACTCGCCACGCGTGGTTTCCTTTCCGGCGCCGGAGGCTCAAGGCTTTTGTACTCGCGCTCAGAAGCAAGCGCCGTTCAGTTCAGTTAGTGGGATTTACTGACTCCTGAGCCTTCTAACTGCTGCGCCATTGGCAGGATCTCCCACAGGTACCAGCTCCTCGCACACCGGGCAAAGCCGCGCCTGTTTAGAACTTACCTGTCGGGCAGTTGCTGAAGACACAGGACACCGGCCACAAGAGGAGAGGGGGGTGCCCAGAACTCCCACGTTACCATAACCGGACGGGAAGACGTTCAGAGAATGGGCGCGCAAAGCATCGATTTCCACGTTACAACTGAAGCCCCTCAAGCGGTTGCAATTCACTCACAATTTTTTTGCTTCCAGGCAGTATTTATGTGTTACATACAAAGGTGCCGACCTCTATGCATGTACAGTCATCCCTCCCCATTCCCTGAGGTTAGGGGCACAGGACCCCCGTGAAAGTGGAAAAACCGTGAATAACTCTAGGCGCTCCCAGACCCTATGTAACACACAAAAGAAGTGTGAGCACCATATTCAGCCCACCCTGGATTCCTTTGAGGCCTCAGGGTTCCTTCACAAGAAAGAAGTGGGGGGCTGGTGGGGCTTACTGCCACCTCCACTGCTCCGCATACTATTTTTAATAGGGACTTAGAAGCCTCATTCTCAGTTTCTCAGTCTCAGGGGGCTTGCACTCCCTATTAAAAATGGCACAGGGAGACAGCAGAGGTGACAGCAAATAATCCATGAATAATCAAATCTGCAAAAGTGAAACCAGCAAATATGGAGAGCTGACTGTATAATTAGCCACATGAAACATTCAGCATGTGTACACTATATCCCTTGCTGATCTGGACCCTTTGTGTAGACATGTGACATGCAATGGGATATGCATGTGTTCATATTGAGGGTTAAAGGTTTACATTGTTCTCAATTAATAGAAATAAGGGATTTGGAGGTATTTTTTACATTGACTTTTTTCTAGATGTAACTAGTTATTAATAAAAGTACTGCAGCAGTCCTGCACAAAATATATCCTAGTATTATCCTAGACAATATAGGATTGTGCTCTCTGCAAAAATTACTAGTTCCACCTGAACTGCTATACTGATATACCTCAGTTAACAAAGAAAATTTGTTTTTGGGAATTACTTCTTTAACAGAAAATTTGGTACCAGAAGTAGAAAGAATAGGGATAGGTTCCTACACGACAAAAAGGAAGAACAGTTTAGCATGTTTCGGCAAACATTTTATTTGAAAGAAACAGTATTTATATGTGAAATGAAACTACCATGTTATGTAAGCCTTCTATAAATACTGTAAACATTTTTTTAAACTTTCTAGAGAACACCTGAAGGCTTTGTAAAGTCGAAGGCTTTCGCAGCTGGAATCCATAGGTGGTTGTGGGTTTTCGGGGCTCTGAGGCTGTGTTCTATTCGTATTTTCTCCTTTAAGATCCTCTGAAGATGCCAGCCACAGATGCAGGCAAAACATCAGGAGAAAATACTAATAGAACATGGCCTCAAAGCCCGGAAAACCCACGACAACTTGAAGGCTTCTTCCCAAATGCATCCAGGGATGACCTTTTCTTTCACCAGCCTCCACTTTTTTATTATTTCTATTTTTGTGAGTGAAGATATAGTTCTATTCTTTGTCAACATGCTGGTGAGGCAAGTGCATTGCTTTCCCACCTTTCTATCTGTTTTGCTCTTCATGCATGCTCAGCCAGGGATTCTGGAGATAGCTAGTATTTACCTTGTTTGTTGTAGGCAGGCACACACTGCAACAGTAGCGATTGGCTAGAACAGAATTCCATTCTTTCCCAGCTCAAATTTTATTGCATGGTTTACCACAAACATGCTACTATAACTCAACATCTAAAAGTGCCATTTTGTCCAGCCCTCTTTCATTGTCCTAATACTGATGTGTCTAAAACTCTTGCTAGACAGAAGAGATGAAAGAAAAGTGGGGGCTACGGGAGTGTAAAAAGACTTTGTAAAAAGGAGTTTTGTTGTCAAATGCATTGTGAACTGAGGTATTCCTGTAAACATAAAAAACTCAATTGTGTGTATGTGTGTGTTTAAGTTGTATGTATGTGCTTTCAAGTCACCTGTCAGCTTATGACAACACCATTAATTTCATAGGGTTTTCTTAGGCAAAGAATACTCAGAAGTCATTTTGACAATTCCTTTCTCTGAAACCTAGGCTACAGCACCTGGTGTTGATTGGTGGTCTCCCATCCAAGTACTAACCAGGGCTGATCTTCCTAAGCTTCCAAGATCAGATGGAATCTGGTGCCTTTAGGACAGTAGTTCTTAACCTGGAGTCTGCAATGTCCTCACAGGGGATCTGTGAAGGCTTAAAGAAAAGTTATGAGCTTTTACAGTTAAAATAGAATGAATGGATGGAAGGAAGACAGGCAGACAGATGAACCGTCATAGATTGATCTCAAAGAGCTGGAGTTTTTTGGTTTTGTTTTTTTTTGCTGGTGACAGACATCATTTGTAAAAAAATTCATTACATTATCTCAAACTGTCCAAAAGCTATTAAATTATATTAAAAGTTATTAAATTAAACTATGATGATGATGATGATGATGGCCATTATTTGAAGATTTCATCAAAACATTAGGAAGAACTTCCTGACAGTAAGAGCAGTTCAATAGGGGAATGTGCTGCCTTGAAATGTGTTGGAATCTCCTTCTTTGAAGGTTTCTAAACAGAGGCTGGATGGCCATCTGTCGGGAATACTTTGACTATGTATTCTTGCGTAGCAGGGGGTTGGACTTGATGGGCCTTGTGGTCTCTTCCAGCTTTATGATTCTATGAACAAAATTATGTGTTTTTCTTGTTGTGTTATTCTTACATCCCTGGCCAGGTGGCACAAGAAGTTCAGTGAATGCCATAAAGGTCATCAGACAACTAATAATTATATTAACAAAGGAGTGGATATAATTTTGAAAATAACCGTATGCAGTATCAGCTCAGATGAAAACGTTAATCAAACAAAGGGTTTTGTGCTGATCTCTCTGTTCTGATTCTTAGAACTGAGAAGAGCTTTCATGGTGACACCCTTATCTCACTTCTGTTTGAGTTATTTTAAGAAAACTAGACAAAACCTATAACCAGAATTGTTTCTGCACAAGGCAGGGAAATACACAATTCACTTTCATGCAGCTCCACTAAATCTGGAATTGTGCCATTTGCCACTTACAAGCCTAAATTTTATCCCATGTGGTTTTGAACAAATAGTGGTAACATAAATAAGATATTTGTGATATGGACAACTGGGGTATTATGAGTCAATTACATACAGCTATTAATTAATCCTGAAATTCAGACTCTTCAAAAGAACACAGATATCATGTATATGCTCTCTTAGAGCTTTCTGAATCTCAAGGCTGAATCTTTTATTTTGACAGCTGTCCTTTGACTGAAATGCTGGTCTCTTTGGAGAGATAATGTGATGTAATTTTCACGACGGGCCAATTGTCACTGGTTAGGAAGGATACTGTAATCTCAGTGGGGGGAAAATGTGATTCTGCTTCATTACTTCAAGAATTCATACCTCTCATGTAGGGGGTGGGACTGGAAACTACTACAAGCTGTTTGAATAAAATGACATCATTTTGCCACCCACAAGGCATGCAACTGACAGTGGAGAAATAGTAATAGCACTTAGTACAATCTCATGGCATATGGATACTTTTTTGCTTCTCATAGATTTATGAATATATGGTGTTTCACAACTGATTGTGGGGCTACGCTCACTTCTGCAGATACAGTGAAATTTGTTCTGTGCCTTTCTGTTCTTACTTCTTACAGATCCTGGAATGGGCGGAGATGTGGGGCTTGGAACCCCAAAGCTAGGCATGGGGGGGGTGAGCTCTCCTTGAAATGATCAGGTACCAAGGACCAGAACCACCAAGACTCCTCTGTAGTTGAACTCTCTGGGGAGCTGCCAGTCAGAAGTGTCATAGTTTATAACCACCTTTGCATTTACTTAATAGGATCTTCTGTACTTACAGAAGTACATTATTTTTCTGCTTTAAAAAAATTATAATATGTCATTTATTATTTAGTCATTGTCTTCATGGTAGTCACACTGTTAACTGTTTCAGCTGGTTGTTATTATTTTATTATTCACTGTAATGTATATTCTTACCATTTGGAAAAACTGTATGTGTGAGTATGAAAAAATGCACAAATAAACAGCCTGCCAGTCTTGAAACCCCCTGCCTTAAAAACAGTTCTGGAGTCTCCACCAGCAAGTCTCACTTCTTCAGCTGTACCAGTTCAGCCACCTGAAAAGTAGCTGGCTTTGTTTCTGAGTAATGACTTGTTGCTTTCTCTGCCAGGAACTCTTTCCCAGAACAACTTCACTATGTCATCTTTCTCTCAACCTTTGGATACCCCTTCAAAACCCAATTTTTACATGACATCTTTTGCCTAATCTGGGGTGGAGGACTTCAGGGCCTGGATCCAGCCCTCTGGGGTTTCTGCTCCAGTCCTAGGGCTATATTAGCACCTGTTTCCCAGAAGGTCATGCTACTTGTCCAGTTACATCATCACTGGGTGGTATCCCAATCATAGAAGTAAACTTTGGAGGGAAGTTGTGGGGCCCAAGCCCCCTGGATCCCCCTGGGGTGTTGGATGGTCTCAGGAACATTGAAGGGTGCTGCAATACAATACTGCATTTTATTTCTGTTGTGTCTTGCTACAGTTTCCATGATTATTTGTGTCATTTCTGTTTGCCAGTTTTTATACGATGCAGTATTTGTTTATTAAAATTTTGTATCAAGATGAGGAAGTGCACAAGACACAGGTGGCACCAGCCCCTATTTAATAGTGCAGAGCCCTGTTACCCTGATTTCTGGAGGTCCTGTGAGGGACACCTAAACGTGCTCTAATTACTGAAGAATGGGAATTAGCAAGAGCACAAGCTAAGCAATGCAAGAGGCAGGGCAACCTAGCGAGATCTTGAACCCAATGTCTACGGGGTCAGGCCGAGTCAATAATCAAACAGAAGTAAATTAAAATTGTTTTCCTTTATTTTGAAACACAGCCAAAACGTATGTATGCAAACACTCACACAGACCTAATGAAAGAAAGGTAGGACTTGGATAGAGTGTTTTTGAGGGGGATTTTTCAGAGAAATACTACACCTGATCCTGAAGCCCGGGTTATAAGAAGAAAGTCCATAGAAGCGGAGATTCTCAGCATGTGGAAGCTGAGGGGAAGGCTCGTCGAACGGAGCAACAGCAAGGCAGGATGGAAGTCGGAGTGATCCGAGGAAGCACTCAAAATCAAGGGGTCTTATAGAGGAAAATGTGCCTGTAGGCTAGTCTGTTCTTGGGGAAAACAATGGGTTTTGGGCTGGAGACAAAGCATCCGAAAGGTCAGTACTTTGCATGATTGAATTATGACAGAGTTGCCAATAGCGTAGCCAGTACGCAAATGCAGAGTGCTTGATGGTTGGATATTTGGCTTGTTAAGCTGCCTGCTCAGGGCAGGGGATCTTTTGTAAACTGCATGCATACATAATGTGATCTTAAGAGGGTACTTGCCTGGAGGTCTCCTGAAGCTGCAGTCCAGCAAATACTGGCCTGCCTGGATTTGTTTTGAATAGTTCAGCTATTTTCGGCCATGCCCGTGTGCTTGTCCGGGGGCCTCGCAAGCACATGGAGAGGAATGGGTAGTGAAGGCCAAATAATTGATATCAAATGATACCTAATATACCACAAGTTTGGACTAGAAACTACAGTAACACCCTCTAGGAGACCTCTAAAGCTCCCTCCCATTTTTTTAAGCTGAAAAATCAGTCCCATTTAAACCTACACAAAAATTGTGGCAGTTTGAATACATTTGACCCCCACCCCAACACGCCCCAACCCCCTAATGCAAAAAGATTGCTTATTTTTGACAGAAACCAGAAATGACATGCCTGCAGACCACCAGAAAGATGTCCAGGTGAAAATTGGCCCCTACCCTGGCACAATTACATCTCGCTGTTTTTGTATGTCTTCAAGTCATTTCCAACTTATGGTGACCCTAAGGCAGAATTATCATGGGTTTCTTGGCAAGATCTTTTTGGGGGGGGGTCTTTGCCTTCCTCTGAACCTAAGGCCCTTTCCTCATGGCATTTGCCATGCGAAAGGGCGCCTGGAGCGTCGCGCAATTGTGAGGAGCGATCTGCATGATGCACTCACAATCGCACAATGCTCCAGGGGCCGGCAGGCGCCGATCACGCACCTTTTCATTTTCGGCTAGAAACTGAAAATGGTGCACAATCACACATTGCTCCCAGGCCCCCCACGCACTTACCTGGCATGCGGAGCCTCCGAAGCTGCACCAGTCACACTTCCTGCCCCAGCGCAGCCTGGGAAGGTCCCAGGCTGCACTGTGGAAGGAAGAGGCAGGGCTCTCGTGCGAGCAGGCAGCTCGTGCGGAGCCAAAGGACCCTGGTCTCTGGAGTTGTAATCTAACTCTCAAACCACTACACCAGACTGGCTGTCACACAGTTACAGGCCCCTGATTTATACCCTGCTGTAAAAGGTCTGTGGCCTTCACAAAGTGGCTTAGTCGCAAACCTTGGATCAACAAACTGCAGGGCTTCAGTTGAGTGCAACAGAATGCAAGCTGTATACATTTAACTAATAAAGTGAGAGAAAACTATGGAATCCTGGAGTTTGCAGTTTAGCAAGGGGCCTTTGAACTGCAAACCCCAGGATTCCATAGAATGTTGAGAGTGGAATAATAGCACTATAACAGCCCAATGTGGAAATGGCCTCAGCGTGTTTTCAGGTTTCCTGTCAACTTATGGTGACCCTATTAATTTCATAGGGTTTTCTTAGGCAAGGAATACTCAGAGGTGGTTTTGCTAGTTCCTTCTTCTGAAATATAGCCCACAGCACCTGGTATGCAATGGCAGTTTCCCATCCAAGTACTAACCAGAGTTGACCCAGCTTAGCTTAGCTTAGCTTAGCTTAGCGGGGAATCTTCAAGGATTAGAGTTCCTAACGTGAATGGAAAACCAGAATGCCAGTACAAAGATATTTGGGAAAGAATGTGTTTTCAGACTGAAAGAAAGCACTGCAAAGATTTCACACTGCATCCCTGTCCAAGCTATAGTATCTATTAAATCTGAGGTAAATGTACACAATGCTCAAATACCTTAAAGATATCAGGTTCCCTCTGAAGCTAAACTTGGTCAGCTCTGGTTAGTATCTAGATGGGAGACAGCTAATAAACATCAGGTGCTGTAGGCTGTATTTCAGAGGAAGGCACTGGCAAAACCACTTCTGAATAAGAAAATTAATAGGGTCAGCATAAGTCGACAGGTGACTTGAAGGTACATACACATAGAGATGTACATAACAATTGTTCAGAAAGGAAACAGAGTAAATACAAGATGCTAAAAAGGACGTGCCGACCATTGTGTCATAAGTGAGATACCTTGTCTGTCGGGGCAGAGGTGTGAAAGGTTGCATTTCAGTTGTCTGGGGAGCTTTTTAAAAAGAAAAATGTGTTTTACAAATTGAACCTAAACATCAGAAATAAGCATAGCTTAGTTTCAGCATTCTCACACCCAGATATCTACACAGAGAACTGCAGTCATGAGTCACGAATGATAAAATTTAACTGTCAGATTTTATTAGTAGTTTCTTTTAAATGTCTGTGGCTTTAAGGTGAAGATTTTAACGGGGCACTAGAAAAACAACATATTTGGATCTAATTCTAGAGTTTCTTTGCGGGTATGGCTATGAGGACTGTCACAATGCACTTCACAGTTGTTAAAGAACCACCCTGAAATGCCCTGGCACTGACTTATAAGATAACTATTTAAAAGACTGAACTGAAAATAATATAACCACAACTTTGTTACATTTCTTGCAAACTGAGATTAGTGCACAGCAACTGTTTTGTAAGTGGTTTGCAATATTCCATTTGACATCTCTTAGAAGAAAGTTCTTGTGTTGCTTATGCTATTCACAAAGGAACATGTATATTTATAGAGTGCATAGCGACAATGTTGAAGTCTTCAACAACCAGGTAAGACCAGGGAAGCTTACAATAAGGGCCGGAATCAATCCCTACTATTGTCCCCCCAACAAAATTCCCCTTGCGGGCATGTACTTCCTGTCACCTGAGTTAACAGGCAAGGGAGCAGTGTGGAATAAAGTATCCTGCATGGGCTTACTATGGGTATCAGGTGTACTGAAACAGTCTGAGCCTTTAAAAGATAGCGGAACACTAAAATCAGTTTTGCACATATGCTATTTCCACAATCCTATTGTCATTTTTTAACCACCACTCAGTAGACTCCTCACCATGCTGACAGGGCAGTTTCTGAAAACAGTTCAGCTGTCACTTCATCACTGGCTGCTTTGAGAAGACTGCTTCAAGGTGTCGATGTTCTATTGGTTCAATATCTGAGAGTTTTGAGTAAGCCAAGATCGTCTTTCATTGCACAAGCCTGGAGCATAGGCAAACCAACAAAGAATGTCATCAGACTGCTTTCAAAACTTTTGAAATAAAATGGCCAGCTTTATTTGCAACCATTTCATTGCAAATACAGGTGGTTTATGGTAAACTGAACTCTTCTCCACCCTGTTATCTTTTCATTCCCACAGCAGTTGGTATTATGAAAGGTATTTCATCAACCCATTCACTCTCCTCTGAACATTTGCCTTGGTGGAACAACACAGACGTCAGAAGTGCTAACTACTAAATCTGAAAAACACAGAAGCAAATATATTTTAACTTCAAATTATAGGATTTCCTTCTTATCCAGGCAAGTCACCAAAAGACAAACATGCCCCACTTACATTTTTAGGCTCCGAGAGATTGTCCCCAGTGGACATTGGTCCATTAGGGGAAGTGCCTGAGCTCTCAGATCATCCATAGAGTTTCTTTCTTTTTATCCCACTACTGTCATAGGCACGCATGGGAGGAATGTAAGAGAGCTTTCTCAGTGGCTGATCCCACAATTTGGAACTCTCTCCCTAGGGAAGTTAGGATGGTACCTTCTTTGTCTTCTCAGCAGTAGGATCAGACTTTTTTTTTATTCCAGCAAACCTTTGGTAATTGATGTTAACAAATGAAGGGCTTTTATGGTGCTGTACTATTCTTAAAACTTTGTTTTAAAACCATATTTTAAATGATTTGAATTCTGCTGTTAGTTTAATACTGTTTTAATCTCAGCTGCTGTATGGTTTTAATTATATGTACCTTAACTATAATTGTCTGCCTCTTGCAAGCTGCCTTGAGTCCCAATCTGGGAGAAAGATGGGATATAAATAAAATCATGGATGGAAGTGAGGGCACTACCTTCCCCAAGGCTCAGGGTACCCTCAACCAGCCCACATCTGCCTGCCACCTCACTTATAACCAGTCTTTGAGTTGGCATTCGCTGTTAGCTTCCTCACTGGTCAGTCTCTCAGTCTTGTCTTTCCAGAACTCAGCAACCGAGTTTCTCCTGCAAAGACTCTGTAGCACATTGATTACCCCTACCCAAAGGAGCAAGAATGGGTAAGGCCCCGCTTTGGGGGTTCCCAATATCAGTATGGTTTGGAATGGCCACCATATCTAATTGGCATCATATTTAATTGATTTTGATATCAATTTGCAATGATATCAAAATCCAACCTGAAGGTGACTGGGAGGTCAAACCAAAAGAGGAAGAAACTTGACTGTAAACATGAGGCCACAGGCAGGTCAGCCTAAAACACCCTCTTGGTATAATCTTGGTCAATTATCAGGTAAATCACCGCTGTTCCAGAGAATAATAGAAGCTGGAATTTCCTGGAGAATACCATTGTGAGAAGCCCAACAGAACACTGATTATCCCCTGTATACCTGGAGTCCTTCCTCTTTCCTTGTAGCACCCACAATACAGAGTTATTACAACAGTCATCATGTCTTTGTCATCCAAACACTGCGAACGTTAGTGGGTTGATAGTCCATTGTCTGTGTTGCAACTCCCATTGTTTCACACCTGAAACTGCACATACCTTCTACTGCCACAGGTTATTTTTTGGGTACAAATACTCCTGATTTCAGGATGCCCAGTGCAGTCTCTCAAAGGTCTACCCACCACTCTGTCCATCTGGCTCCTGAATGAGAACTGTCCTGAGGTTCTACATAAGCCAAAACACATTTCTGGTCTTCACTACTCTTCTGGACTGATAATTATAAATCCCCCAAAGCCCTCAGCCTCTCTATCCATATTTTTTTCTTCCTTTTATCCTTCAGTTAGCTCTTGTGTGAATGTTTGACTGTGTGTATCTTGTGTGCATGCATGAGTGAATTTCCCTCAATAAAAACACATTTTTAGCTTACTTCTGAATCTTTGGCTAGTTCTTTTCCTGTCTGAGCCCGTAAACATTGGTAGCAAGATCTCTATAAGTAACCCCTCTCTTGCAAGCCTCCTCTTTTGAGATAATTAATTCCCCACCTTTGCAAGGAGGTATGGCATCGTGGGTTGGCCCTTGTGGCACCTACATTTTGGGGTAACAAATGTGTCAGTGAACCTGCAGCAGTCTAGCAATCCACCAGTCCAAGCACCAGCTGGATGGTTCATTGGGCTCCAGCAGAGTCCCTTATGTCCCTTTTTGAGTGTCCGAGCTGTCAAGTTGTTGCATAAGATTCTATTCCAGTTTTCTGTTGCTGCTTGCATGAGTCCTACTGGCAGCTCCATTCAGGTATGGTGGGAAGAAGAAACATTTGGTTTGGTTTATTTCGTTGGGAAGCTTAGCTGTGCAGATAGAAAGAAAGGTGTTCTGAAGATCAACTCTTATTTTATTCAGCATCAGGATGTCATGTTCTGCCATGGAATACATGGTTCTGGCTTAGTTTGTTCATTATTTGGGAAGAGCAGCAGCACAAGAGTTTCAGTACAAGTGTCTGTTCTTATGTACTTGATTTGTTTGTTTGTTTCTCTCAAATTGAGAAAGAAGAGAAGCAGATGAGGAGGAACAGTATACTGGAGATAGGTAGCATGCTTTTTGTGAATCAAGGTCAGCAATGTGGATCTGCAGTGGTGATGAGAAGGTTGGGACAGTTGAGAGAAAGTGTAGCTATAAGTGGTAGGTATGTCAATTAATTAGTCTGCCCAAAACTTGACAGATGCCCGGAAAAAGGGTTGGGAAAGTTCTAAACAGGTGAGGAGGTTGTGCAAAGTAGTTTAATTTGTTTTACTTTTCCATTAATGAATGACTTTTGTTACCACCGTGTACTGGCCTGCTTTAGGGGACTTCCCGAAGCAAACACCTTCATTACAAATGCACGCTACCATAAAGAGACCCTCTGCCCTGATAGGGCACCCTGGCGAGCTAGGTACTTAACTGCCAAGCTAGCCGTGTCTAAATACTGGCCATACCATTGTCAACTCGGACTTATCATGAAAATTTTGGGTGCAGTATCACTCAAAAACCAAAATCCCTTTACTATTCCCCCATCCATTTTCCCTGTTTCAACTCTGTAGGCCTTGTGTGTGTGCTTGAACAAGTGCTTGTTGTATGCTTTACATTATTTTTAGTAAAACATTTAAGTTTGGACTGTTTGCCTGGTTTTCTCATGGTGTGACCCCGTAAAAGTTGGGTAGGAGGTCCTGCTAGCGTTGCCCTGCCCTTCGCATTGCTAAATCGAGGGCTCTGCTAATTTATCAAAGCATTCCCTTTGACAGAAGAGAAGCCGCAGAAGAGAAGGTTAAGAAGAGACATGGTAGCCATGTTTAAATATTTGAGGGGATATCATGAGGAGGGAGTGGGCTTGTTTACTGCTGCTCCAGACTTGGAGCAATTGATTTAAACTACAGGAAAAGAAATTCCATCTGAACATTAGGAGGAACTTCTGGACTTGTTCTTTCTGTGCTGTATAGTTCTGAGATAGAGTTTCTTTACGAATGCTGATCACAGACATCTGGGGGGTGTCCTTGGGGGACACCATGATTTGATGCAAAAATACAAAGATTGGGGAAATTACTGGAGCACTGCTTAGCAAACCTGAAGGCAGGACAGCACAGCGAGATCTTTGACCCTATGTCTACGGGGTCAGACCACATGGTAGACAGGCCAAATGTACAGTTTATTCAGCAGAATTGGCAAAATACCCACACACATACACACAAGAAAGCAGCCCCTCACACAAGCGCACAAGGACTAATGAGTCGGAAAGAGACAAAAATCAAGAAAAACAGAGGGAAAGAGAGCAGTTTATACGGCACCTGATGCAGTAGTCTTCAATCCAAGAAGAAGCAAAGTGAAGGTGGCTCAGTGATGGGTGAATGGTGAGGGGAGCTCTTGGACAAGGAGCAATGGATTCAAGCTGCAGGAAAGGAGATTCCACCTGAACCTCAGGAAGAACTTCCTGACAGTCAGGGCTGTCCAGCAGTGGAATATGCTGCCTCGGAGTGTAGTGGAGTCTCCTTCCTTGGAGGTTTTTAAGCAGAGGCTAGATGGCCATCTGTCGGGAATGCTTTGATGGTGTTCCTGCATAGCAGAGGGTTGGACTGGATGGCCCCTGTGGTCTCTTCCAACTCTACATTTCTATGATTCTATGATTCTGACCTTTCAGAGGCTTTGTCTCCAACCCAAAACTTATTGTTTTCACCCGAGACCAGACTAGCCTGTGGTTGTTCTTTCCCCAATAAATATCCCCCACTCTGAGAGCTCTTTGGAACTCTCACCAGATGGCTTGGACTTCATTCTGCCTTGCTGCCACTCAGTTCAGCAGATTC
The DNA here is from genome assembly GCA_948472985.1 of Iguana delicatissima. Taxonomy (NCBI): domain Eukaryota; kingdom Metazoa; phylum Chordata; class Lepidosauria; order Squamata; family Iguanidae; genus Iguana; species Iguana delicatissima. Next base: position 450,494 of record CAOKZL010001279.1, read on the forward strand.
CCCTCGGCCGCCACGCCGGGTTTCCTCTTCTACAATTGGCTTCCCCAGGACTACAGGGCAGGTGGCATATCACCCATTCCCCTTGAAACTCTATTTTCCTTTTCTAGTTAGGAGTGTGTTTGTGTTTTTCTTTAATAACTGTTTAATAAATCTTAATTGCTGCTTGAACCATTTGCCTACTCACTGACCTGACGCTGTAGAAATAGGGTAAAAGATCCTGCTGCATTACCCTGCCTCTCGTTAGCCAAGAGAATGCTCCAGCTAATTTTCCCCATCTTTGCTTGGTTTGGTTTGTTGTTTGGGCGCCCCTCCCGGGACCCCCAATTCACAGGGTAACACTTTTGCCTTTATTGAAGGTCATATATTTCTGTTGCTTTAGGAGAAGCATTCTGGAAAAAGGAAGAAAAAAACAGATTGTAAAGTTTGCAGTAAGCACAGTTGTGTTATGCTTCTGCCAAGCTATAGGAGCAGTTTTTGTGTAAGTAAGTTGGATTTCTTTGACATTGCCTGGAATGGAGTATAATATAGGTAAAGAATTGAACTGAGTTAATATTAATTACATTAATGATACTTGTATATAAAAAACTAAAAACAGAATGTAGTAAGGCCATTTCCACACTACACTGTTGTAGTGCTATTATTCCACTTTCAATATCCTATGGGATCCTGGGATTTGCAGTTTATGGAGGGGCCTTTAGAACTCTTAGCCAGAGAGCTCTTTGACCTCAGTAAAGTACAAACCCCAGAATTCCACAGGATGTTGAAAGTGGAATAATAGCACTGTAACAGTGTTGTGCAGAAAGGACTCTAAGTATACCTTTCTCCTTCCCCACTAGGGCATTTTCTCTGGGACCAATATTGGAGTGACGAAGAAACAAAGCTGCAGTGTGGGGAAGGGGAATAGATTTTAAAAAAAAACAAAAAAAGGAGAAAGGAAAGATAGGAGAGAGAGTGGATAAGTTTGGAAGAGTCTGAGAAAGAGAGAGAGAGATGGGAAGAGGACTGGGATAAAAACAAAAGAAGAAGAAGGGGGAAAGAAAGAAGAAATATATAACGATATTCTTGGAGGAAAGTATGTATGATATGCAAAAGTGCATCTAAACTGAAGATTGAGATAGAGGATGGATGAAAGAAGGCACCAGAGATGGATAGCAATAAAAATATGTCTGGAGAAGAAGACTTTGAAAGACATAAAAATTATAGTCAGGAAGAAAGGTGGGGAAGAGGAGTGAAAAGAGTGGGTTTTCAAAAGTGGCGTCTGCAGAAAGTATTGAAGTTTATAAAACCAGGGATCAATTCTGTAGTCATATATGTAATGTTAAACACTTTAACAAATTTTTTTTGGCCAGAAATATAAAAGCATATATTTTGCATATAACTAGATGCTGCAAAATTATATTAATTATTCTACAGGTGTGGATAATTATGTATGACTTGGAATTTTAAGAACAAATGTATTTATTTTTCCTAAGTAAGAAAATGGCTTTGTCTATTACTGAATTAAGGATTTTTCTGGTGGGTTTAAAGGCTTTTTCAGTAGAGCATTAATTATTCCAAATACCCCCTGACTGCCCAAATAGGGACTTGAAATACTATAGACTCAATGAAGAAACTATATATACATGTGAGTATGTGCCCAATTATTAATTTTGGCATCAGGTCAGTGGTGTAGCTTGATATGAGCGGGGGACAGGCAGGGGTGAGCAGGGGTGGGCAGGGGACGGGCAGGGGTGGGTGGGGGAGCAGGCAAGGAGTGGCGTTGCCCTCCAAAAAGTGCCGCACAGGGTACACCATCTTCCTTGCCCCCCCGTCCCTAGGCCATGGCATCAGGTGTTTTAATAAGTGCAGATGCATATTGGAATCTTTGCTTATTTGAATACTTAACTAGATTACTATGATTTTTATTATATTTAGAAATAAACAACGGGCAAAGTTGGGGAAGAATTTGTCCCATAGCCTCATCCAGCCCATTTTCCATGATAAAAGCCAGGCTGATGTAGTAATTTGGGAGCAGGTTTACGGCTGTTGTTTTCCCATCCTGGCCTTTAGGAGCAGTACTTTCAACCAGGGGGACAGTGAATTAGCTCTTCGAAATTTATTTATGTATGAAATGGGAGCTATGGCTTCTAAGGGGTCAAATGTTTGCCATGTAAAAAAAAAGGGGGATTTCCCATCTCACAGGTATTTCATTATGGTTCCCACCCCATCCATTCCTTTTTTAAAAAATCATACATCACATGTTGGGGTTTACTCCTAAATTCTATATCCTGCACTGGCTTTAACAGTGTCTGTTGGCCCCATGCCAACAAAAGGCAGTGCAAAAAGTTCATTGGGCTACTCACCAAATGTTCAGGAATGGGAACAGTACTAAGCCATTATGAAGCCCGTGGCAGCTGGGACAGTATGCTGTGAGTCAATAAGGGTCTGAAAGCAAAGATCAGGGCAGGGTGGAAGCATTCTGTTGCTTTCTAGCCAACCTAGAATGGCTGAGGGGATGATACCTTTCCCTGAAAACAGGAAGGACTTGCACATACTTTATGGCTGTTAAGCCAAACACCTCAATGGAAGGTAACGCTGGGAGAATATGCAAAGCTTCACTTTCTGTGTTGCCATTCTAGTTAAAGAATGCAGCTGATCATCTAGAAATTCATGGGAGCTGCACAAAAGAACAAATATTCTCTTAAAAACAGCAGAAGATTGGTATTGCAAAGATTACAGAAAAAATAGAATCATAGAGCTGGAAGAGAATAGAAGGACCATCAAGACCATCAAAGCACTTCTGACAGATGGCCATCCAGCCTCTGTTTGGAAATCTCCAAAGAAGGAGATTGCACCACACTCCAAGGCAGTGTGTTCCATTATCAAAGTACTCTTACCTTCAGGAAGTTCTTCCTAATGTTTAGGTGGAATCTCTTCCTGTAGTTTGAAGCCGTTGCTCGGTGTTCTAGAGCAACAGAAAACAAGTTTGCTTCATCTCCCATATGTCATTCCTTCAACTATTTAAACATGGCTATCATGTCATCTCTTAACCATCTCTTCTCCAGGCTAAACATACACAACTCCCTAAGCTGTTCCTCATAGGGCATGGTTTCCAGGTCTTCTACCATTTTGGTTATCCTCCTCTGGACACGTTCCAGCTTGTCAATACGCTTCTTGAAATGAGGTCCCAGAACTGTTCTGCAAAGCAGAACAGAATTGTCCTATTTCTTCCCTCATCCCAGACACCATCCTCCTACTGATGCATTGGCTTTTTTAGATGTCGCATCACACTGTTGACTCATATTACTAAGATTGCTAGATCTCTCTCACATGTCAAACCAGGTGTCATCCATCCCGTATCTGTACATTTCAATTTTTTCTGCTTAAGTGTAATACTTTACAATTCTCCCTATTGAACTTCATTATATTAGTTTTCGCCTACCTCTCTAATCTGTTAAGGTCATTCTTAATGCTGATCCAGTACTAAAAGATTACAAAAAGGTTTGCCTTTCAAGTAGCTAAAGAATTTGGCCTAGAAAAACAGAAATTGAAGGACTATGTAGCACCACTTCAGCCTCTGTGTGAAATGATATTCATGGTGTTTAGTCCTTTCATGGATTGAAATAATTTTAAATCCACATGTTTTGACTTAACAGGATTGCAGTGACTGAACAATAAGCCTCAACTGGTTATAAATAATGGGAGGTGAACTACAGGCTCAGTTTTCTCTAAGTGATTAAGTATCTGGAGCGTAATGTCTGGTGTGAGCAAAAATGCTGCTAATAAATCTACTAAATGTAGCAAAACAAAATAATAAATTGAGTTAAATGACAGCATGAAGCCCCAAACTTGCCTTAGTATTCTGAAAACATCCTGTTAGGTTAAAAATAGTAAAGAACCATGTAGAAGGATTCTATAACATTAATATGTGGGAAACAAGATCAAAGGGGAAAAAGAGATAGGAAAGCAATAAATTTAAGGACACATTAGGTCCAATTCAGGAAAAGTTAAGTGCATCTAAGCCACATTTAGGAAAAAAAATGAGTTAGGTCCAGATTTAATCAGAGTTAGAGTCAATCCACTGACATCAATGGGAGTTAAGTTCCTCTGATGTTTATGGGTCCCCCTGGGACTGTAATGCTTACAAATTGACCAATTTCTGACAAAGATGCTCTTGGAATTCTATGTCAGTCAGTGGGAAGTATGAACCTTTAGATTTCTGAATCTTGACACAGGCCCCAAATGAAAGTACATTGGCTCTGAAGCATGGCTCCGGATCAATCCAAACCAAAGCAAGGCATTTTCCAAGGTGCCAAAGTGTGCATATGAACTAAATCCTGTATAGAGATAATGTGTATCTCTATATACTGGAAAACAAAAATTGGTGTCTTTCCATCTTTCCATCCAGGATGCTGAAATGCAAGTGGTACAGGACAGTGCCACTCAAAGTGGTGGTCCATGGACCAGTGCTGGGCCACAGGCCGCTGGCTGCTGGTCCCTGGATAGGTTCCAGGAAAGAAAGAAAAAATGTAGCTAATGAGTACAAATATAGTACTGGTTTCTAGTATACTGGGGGTGGAAATTGCTGGTCTTTCACATCAAATAGCTTGAGATTCATTGCTATAAAGGGTATGGTTAGTCTTGTATCCAGGATTGTATATATGGGTTTATTAACATGCTTAGAGCTGTGCTCCTCTCTTAGATTTTTTTTGTGCAATTATCTTTCTTATTTGCAAAATGGCAGACAATGAAAAGCTTGTATCATTTTTGAACTTAACAAAAGCCTCATTTGAAAGAGTCCCCCAGAATCTCCTGATTCAAGACTCTCTCTGAATCGGAGTTAATTTGTCTTGATCATAATAACCTTAATTATTTAAGTGATCTTAAAAAGAGAAACAAAACAAAATAAACAAAGCAATCTATAAAGTAATACGACCCTTGAAAGCTTAAGTACTAGAACTTTGTATTATGGGCTACAGTATTGTGGACTTTCATTTGTGGTACTTTTCATTTTTTTCTCTAGTCAAAAGGTACCAGATCCTGCCTGATCTTGGAAGCTAAGCAGTGTTAGCCTTAGTTAGTACTTTTCGATGAGAGGCCGCCAATGAATACCAGGTGCTGTAGGCTATATTTCAGATGAAGGAATGGGTAAAACCACATATACAGTGGCCTCTTGACTTTTGCAAAGATTTGGGGAGCAGAACCTTCATGAAATTTTTTTAAAAAGATGAGTAACTCTCCTCCCGCCCAAGTGAGCACTCCTTTTTGCATTACCTCCCAGGGCTCCCTCCTTCCTTCTCTGTGCCCAGGCAAAAAGCAAGGGAATGAGAGGGGCAGCTCCACTAGTGGAGAAGGGACACATGTGCCTTCCTCCCCATTCCCTTGCGTTTTCTGGATGCACATGCCTTCCTTCCACACACCTAAGCAATAGGAAAGGGAATGGGAGGAAGCAGCCATGAGCACAGAGAGGACACATGAGTGCCTCCCTTCTCTCTCTCCCATTCTCCTGCCTTTTCCCTAGGTATATGTGCCTTCCTTCCATGTGTCTGGATAAAAGGCAAGCAAGTGGGAGGGGGAAAAGCAGAGAAGGCTCTGCGCTCCTTCCTTCATGCATGGGGCTCCCCACTCCCGTTCTCTTGCCTTTTGCCCAGTTGTGGAAAAGGAAGGCAAGGGGAAAATGGAAGGAAGGCAAGCAGGAGCCTCACAAATAATCAAATTTGCAAAGGTCAAACCTGTGAATGTGGAGGAAGGACTGTACTTCAGTAAACAAATTAGATGTGCTCCTGAGCTTTACTACTTTAACATAAGTAGAAATAAAGTAGAAAGAATAATGAGAGGTAAACCACAAAAAAGAATAGTTCAACAGGTTTCAGCAAAGTTTTTAATACAAAACTTACATTATGCACATGTGAAATGAAACAACCAGTCAGATTAGCCTTGCATAAGTAAACAAAAACAAGAAACAAAAAACAAAAACAAAAAAATGCATGTTCAAGAAACCACTTGAAAACTTGTTCCAAAAATGCATCCCAGGGTGATTTCTTCTTTCATTCAACAGCCTCCACTTCTCTTAGGATTTCCATTTTTCTTGCAAAATTTATAGATCAATCCTCTTCCAATATGCCAGGGCAGCTGGTGAGGCAGGCTAAATTGTTTTATCTCTTTTCTTTCTGTTTTCCTCTTCACACATGCTCAGTAAAGGGTTCTGGAGGCAGCTGCTTTATCTTGCCTGTCGTATGTGAACACACATACCTACAGTAGGATTACTTACAATAGAATCCCATTCTTTCTCAGATCAATTTTTATTGCATTGTTCACTAGTGACACACTGTTGCAACCCAACACTGAAAGTGTGTCTTTCTCCAGGCCTCCTTCACTATCCTCCCAATGTCACTCCTGGAGGGGAGGGCTTCCAGCTAGTCAGAAAACAAACGAAAACAAAAAAAGGTGGGGAAGAGGATTGGCTTGCACTCCTGCAAAAAGACTTTGTGAAAACAACTTCTTTATCAGAGGCTTTGGCCTTTTCCACACTGAAGAAATAAAATGAGTTAGCGCGAGTTCTGATGGACATCGCCCACACCTTCGAGTGCGCTAGCTCGTACATAATTGGCAAGCTCCACGCCTTAATCCGGCTGGTTAAGTCGCCAACAGTCAGTGCGTGGGCTTTTTAAAAAACGGAGAAAAGGTGGGTTTTTTTCCAGGAAACGTGCTGATTCGTGCATGATGTAATCGGAGGGCGGGCTGTGGGCGTGGACAGCTTCAGCGGTTGGTCCGCCTCACAGAGAGCAGGATGGTCTCGAAAGCGGCTTTCTGCAGCCAGAAAAGGGGAAAAGCTTTCTGGTATGTGCTATTGATCTGAAGAATGGGGTTTTTCCTTGATTTTAAGATTACTGTATGTGTGCATTGGGCTTCTGCCACCACGTCCTGCGCGTCTGCTCCCGGACTCACCATCTTCTTGGGCGTGGGACGCGCCGTGAGGAGCCTCCAAGCAGCAGTACATAAAAGCTTAAGTCCTCTGCAGCATTACCAATAGAGGCCAATTGCCGGCACCTCCTCACGCGGTCTTTAGCCCATAAATGTTCCAGTTCAGCCAGCACAAGTCCAAGAAGCCAGAATACAGCTAAAATGGACCGTTCAACTTTAGGAAACACCTCTTCCTCCATCGCTCATAGGGAAAGATAAAAGCAGAAAACAGGCGCGGAAACCCACCAGAGATAGGGAGCAAAAATGCACTCCGCCCAGCTATGGCGCAGAAAACCATTCTCCCGAGATAGGGCGCGAAAATAAAAAATTGTCACGGTTTATTTCAAGGCCAGCAGGAGGAATGGGAGGAGGGAGTCATTGTGGGAGGAACTGCGGGGCATGAGGTGAGCACGCACGTCATGACACATGGGGCCATTTTTTTAAAAAAGAGCTGCCAATCACATCCGCTGCACGAATTCCACGGAACGTGTGGAAATGGCAATAGACCGTTGTACAAAATGTCCGCGGTAGCATGGACAAAAAAAAAACACCACCCGGAAACGTCGCAGCGTGAATTCAACGGAACGTGTGGAAAGGGCCTTTGTTAACCAAGGTATGCCTGTACTCCTTGCTTAAGAAAATCCTATGAAATTCATGGAGTGGCCATAAATCAACAAGCAATTTGAAGGCATGTGCACACACACAACTAGCAATAAAGAAGCATGTTTGTTTGCCTGAGGTAATGACAAAGAGCTTGCTTGTTTTGGTCTTATAATGGTGGGTAGACTAGGTTGGGTTGCTTATTGCTACAGGGTACACCAGAGACATCTTAAAGTGCCCCCCAAAAAGAAACCTAACATAGCATTTACTGTTTTAAAGCACTCACTATACTCATAACTGTAGTGACTGTATTTCCTTATTTTTCTTATGGATTTTATTGCAAAGGATGAAAACAACCCTAAAGTAACAGCAACCCCTAACTGGACACTACAGTTAGTGGTCACTCATACTGTAACTCAGGCCTGATTTCTGATTTTCCCAGTGCGTGCAACTCAACATGAAGACTTTTCAGGGTATTTGGGCAGAAAAATCAACCCATCAACCCATAAAACCCCCCGAAATAAAAACAATTAAAAATTAAAAAATCCAAGTGCTTTTCACAGTTAACTTGGTTGTGATCATTTGGTTGTCTCATTATGTTGTTGTTGCTATGTCCCTCCAAGTCATTTCTAACTTAGGACCAACAATTGAAAACTTTTTTCCCTTGATTGTCCAGTGGCAAGGAAAATTTCTAAGTTCAGGAACAAGATTAGAAGGAAAAGTCCTCAAAAGGGAGTTAACAAACACACCCAAGGGTTTTTATTTTCTCTCTTGACCTTTCCTAACCTGGACAAATGTATTTTGGAGTCTGGAATCTAAAACTTACATACCTAATCCTGCATCATAGCCAAGTTTATGAACAAAAAACACCTATGCCAGTCACTTAATCCTGTCATTCATCTTAAGTTTTCTGTTAATTTGTACTTTACTAGTTTACTGTGCTAGTTAATACCCTTTCTGCATGAAGCAGAAGTGAGTGGGAAATCTCTGCTTTTCTCTTCCTCAGATCTGACTCCCCCATGTTCTTCACTGAGGAAAGGTGGTGTGGTGCTATGTGCCTCTTTCCTGAAAAGCCATTCTTAGAAAAATGCCTGCCCTGCCTAACAATGTTGGCTACAGAGCTAGCTGTAGTACTGCTCTGGAACATAGAGTTTTGTCACACAGAGAGGAAATGTCATGGAGAAATCAGGCATTCTGAACATAACTAGGTGAGAGCATTCAAGAGCATTTAAGTAGGCGAGAGTATTCAAGAACAATCTCCTACCTCTAGTCTGAAGTGGCACATCATATCCACCAACATTTAACAGGGGAAAAGTGGAACATGTATAATCAAGCAACATCAGAGTGTGGTCAAGATGGCAAAATTATTAATGAAGAAGAACACACAAGCTAGGAGAGGCTGCAGCAATTTGCTTTTGGCTGAGCCTACTGGGAAGGACAAGATTCCACTTATTCCTCTCCTTTCCTTCTTGTTGAAGTAAGGAAGTACAAACTATTTTTGTACTGAATTCAATCTTCAACAATAGAAACATGCTGAGGACAAAAGCCATTTCTGCACTAGACTGATATAGTGCTATTATTCCACTTTCAACATCCTATGGAATCCTGGGGTTTGCAGTTTAGGGAGGGGCTGGCTGCCCCCTCCCAAAACTGCAAACCCCAGGATTCCATAGGATGTTGAAAGTGGAATAATAGCACTATAATAGTCTAGTGCAGAAATGGCCAAAGAAGGAAAGTGGGAGGAGGAGAGAGAAACCAGGACATTAAAAAAAAAAAATGGAAAAAGTTGAATAGTAGTGGATTAATCAGGACTGTCTCTACCAAATTGGGACAGTTTCAGGGTAGGAGTCCATTCTGCCAATGGTAATGTCCTATGATTCTGCTGACTCTTAAGTCTGAGTTCTGTTGGGTTTATTCCCTGGGAAATTAATGTAAAATTACAGAGTTAAAATTCAGAATCCTGTTGGCATACTATGTCAGAGTAAAAATAATTCATGCAAGTGGCTACATGAACGTGGTCCCTAGTGCAACTAGTTGTTCCACAAGCATGCGCACACCCACACCGACAGCTCTTTCTCACAGACTTTTAACTGTTTTGTTGGCAGTTAACTGTTATGTAGTGAGTGAGCTCAAGGGCCATTTCCGCACTAGGCTGTTATAGCGCAATGATTCCACTTTCAGCCTCCTATGGAATCCTGGGGTTTGCAGTTTAGGGAGAGGCTGGCCGGCCTAGTGCGCTATAACAGCCTAGTGCGGAAATGGTGAAGGCCTTTGGGGCCCATTGTGCAATTGGTGGAGCAGCTGTCACATCCAGCACAACTGTGTTGGTGTATGCTAAACAGCATATAAGATCTTGACTATAGAGCCTAACTTAGGCTGGATTGCGCCTTGAATTGTGGAGCCCTGCCCACACAGCAAAGTAAGTAATAATAGGACAAGAGGATCAGGTAGAATCTTGCACTTCTGATTTTTGAAGATGTTCTCAAAATAAAAATAGGACTATTGAATGTGTGACAAGTCTCAAATAGAGACGACTTCATACATCAATACGGAATGGGAAACCTTTCGCCTAAGAGATAGTTTGGACCAATTCCATCCCGGTAAGGATCATGGGAAATGAAGTACAGCACATGGCATGCAATATAAACCATACACAGTACTTTATTTTCTACCAGCTGTCTGCTGCTTTGTTCCCCCACTCATCATGTTTCTTTTAGAGTAACAATTAAGGCATTTGTGGGAAGAGGCGACATGTTTTCAACCTGCAATTTAAAGGTGACTTGCACATAAAAATAAATAAAAATAACAGTGCTTGAAACCCAAGGGATTAAAATTTAAAAACATCACTGTAGTTCTGAAGAGAACAACATTGTTTCCAATACTAGGACACAACCATTCAAAACTCAGATGGCTCTAGGACATTTCTGTCAAGACACTAAAAATGTATATGAAATCAAATATCCTTTCTAAACCAGGTTTCATACTTTTTACTGCCAGTGCTAATTCTTTTTAACCCTCACTTATAGTCTTTATTTCTTTTATCTACTATATAAAAGTCAGTGTTTGTCTGTGCGTTTGTCTGTCTGCGTCAGCATACGATTGGCTGTGCGAGGCGAGAAGGCCTCATATGATTGGCTGGCTGTGAAGATTCCATGGAATCCTGGGGTTGGGAGTTTGGGGGGGGGCTTTAGAATTCTCAGCCAGAGAGCTCTTGGGCATCAGGCCGGTTGCTATGGAGATGAGGCCTACCATCAATAAGGATACCAGAAAACTTTTGGGAGGGATATGTGAGAAAAATTAAAGTGACATACACAACATAGCCCATTTCCACACTACACTGTCATAGTGCTATTATTCCACTTTCAACGTCCTACAGAACCCTGGGATTTGTAGTTTAAGGAGGGGCATTTAAGGATTCTCAGCCAGAGAGGTCTTTGGCCTGAGTAAACTACAAACCCCAGAATTCCACAGGAAGTTGAAAGTAGAATAATAGCACTATAACAGCGTAGTGCAGAAATGGCCATAGTTACAAGGTCTTCTCACCTGATAAAGTAGATTGTATGGGTTCCATATGTGAGGACTCTTACGGCTGAAATTCAAAACAAAAAATGCTTCCAGAAAAATGTAAAGCCATTGCACAAATTCAACAGAAAAAAAAAGCCAGTACATCAACTTCACCAGACAACACATACTGGATTGGGGACTATGGGGAAAAGTTACAGGTACTGGAATAGGCCGGTTGCTATGGAGACGATGCCTAGCAGCAAGGAGGAGGACAGTGTACTCCCTCAGGAACCCAAACTGTGTATGTAAATAACTCTGAATATAGATTGCATTGGGAAATATGGAGCAAAGTTACAGGACATGGAAAAGACAGTTTGGTGAGTTCTTAAGAGGAAAATACAAACCCTGGGCAACATTGGGTAAATACGTTAGTAACTCAAAAAATGACAAGTCCAAAGATGGATAAAGGAATAAACATTCAAAAACTGTCTTTTCAAAAATGACGCAAACCTAGAGTTAGAAACACAAATGTAAAAAAAAAAGGCAAAATAAAAAACAACTCCCATCCTTGACTGTTAATTTTTTGTTGTGTCCCTTCAAGTAGTTTCCAACTTATGGTGACTCTAAGGTGACCCTATCATGGGATCTTCTGGGGCTGAGAGCATGTGACATGCCCAAGGTCACCCAGTGGGTTTCTATGGCCGAGTAGGGAATCGAACCCAGGTCTCCAATGCTCAGAACACACTTTTCTATATAAAAAGCCATTATAGGCATGCCTCAGTCAGCAAGGCCTCTTGACAAAGAAGCTCCTTTTTGCGAAGTCTTCATGTCCACTCATCCTCTCTGTTCTTTTTTCCCCTCTCTCTAGCTGAAAGTTTTTTGTTTTTTTAAGCATCATCAGATTTGGGAGAATGGTTTAAAATGACTGGAGAAACACAGACTTTAGTTGTAAGGGTGCAGCACTGTGTCTGTAGTAAACAACGCAAATAGCGTGAGCTGTGAAAGAGCGGGATCCTGCTCTGTTCAATCCTACTGTAGCTGTGCATCTGAACAGCCAAACAACAAAGAAAGGGGAAAATACTTCACCAGCTAACCCCAGCATGTTAAATAGAAAACATAAGATAAATGGAAGATGGTGTAAGAAAAAGTTGTTCCTGGGTGCATTTTGGAAGAAGTCTTCAAATGATCTCTAGAAGATTCAGATTCTTGTTGTTTTTTTTAAAACTTATATAAGGTTTACCTCACCTAGCTATTTCATTTCATGTGCATATTGTTTGTTCTGAAGAAAATGTTTGCTGAAACATGTGGAATTGCTCTCCTTTTTTTTTGTGGAGCAGGTACTGATTCCTGTTCTTTCTCTGTTCTTTCTGCCTCTGGTAACCAGATTTTCTGTTGAAGAAGTAATGTCCTGGAATACATCTACTTCATTAACTGAGGTATACCTTAAATTCCAAAATTCACAAAGCAGCTATACTTTTATTGGGCCAGCTCCAAAGCATAAAATACATCATGCAAGCTTTCAAAATGTCCCTGGCTTCTTCATCGGGCAAAGATGTCGAAAATCATACAGGAGAAGACAAGTGAAGATGTCAGAGTCACAGGTCTACTTTCTGTCTGAGATATTACACTGTTGTCAGTTAAGATGGTACTGAGGGCCTGTGCACTGGAGATTACAAACCGCTGATTTAATACAATGACACAGCAAGAACCCTACCCTGTGTAGACACTAGTCAGTTCCACACTAGACTGTTATAGCACTATTATTCCACTTTCAACATCCTATGGAATCCTGGGATTTGCAGTTTAGGGAACAGCCAGCCACTATAACAGTCTAATGCGGAAATGGCCACAGCCTACACTCCTTTTTGTAACTTAGAACATTAATTGAAAAGTTAATATTTCTTGAGAGCATCAGTAATTGGGAAAATAATCAGGAAATTGCTTGGGCAAACCCATAGGTCTTTAGTTGATGGTGGAAACGCCCGACACAGAGAGCCCACCTAATCTCAATGGAGAAATCATTCTACATGTGGGTGTCAAGGCAGCAAAGGCCCTCCTGTGCACTGAAATCAAACGAGCCTCATTAGGCTGCAGAGAAGAGTACTGTAATATGAGCTGTTATCTGACTTGTGCACTGGAGATTACTCATCACTAATCTAACAAAACAATGCAGCAAGAGCCCCATCCTATGTTCTAAGCAAGACCCATAGGACACTGCAAAATTTCTTTGCATTTGAAGGGGGAGAACTGCTCTTGATGTCTTCATAGAATCATAGAATCATAAAGCTGGAAGAGACCACAAGGGCCATCCAGTCCTGGTATACAGGAACACACATCAAAGCATTCCCAACAGATGGCCATCCAGCCTCTGCCTTAAAAACCTTCAAAGAAGGAGACTCCACCACACTCCGAGGCAGCATATTCCACTGCCGGACACCTCTGACCAACAGGAAGTTCTTCCTGAGGTTCGGGTGGAATTTCCTTTCCTGCAGCTTGAATCCTTTGCTCCTTGTCCTACTCCCTTTTCGCATGGCATTTTCTATGCGAAAGGGCTCCTTGAGCATCGCACACATGTGAGGAGCGGTCCACATGATTCACTCACATTTGCGCGACCCTCCAGGGCCTGGTAGGGACCGCTCATGCATTTTTTCATTTTTGGCTTGAAGCCGAAAATGCTGCGTGATCACGCATCGCTCCGAGGCCTTGTGCGCACCTACCTTGCGTGCGGAGCCTCGGGAGCCGGGCCGGTCGCGCTTCCTGTCCAGTGCAGCCTGGGAAGGTCCCAGGCTGCACTGCAAAAGGAAGAGGCAGGGCTCTCACGCGAGCAGGAAGCTTGTGCAGAGCCGAAGAAGCAGGGAAGCGAGAGCCTCTCTCCGGATGCTGCCTGCGCGAGCACCACACCCCAGCGCCGAAAATAGGTGAGTTGCGGAAAGGGCTCTAGTCTCTGGAGCAGCAGAAAACAAGCCCACTCCCTCCTCGATATAACATCTCTTCAAATATTTAAACATGGCTATCATGTCCCCTCTTGACCTTCTCTTCTGCAGACTAAACATACCCAGCTCCCTCAGCCACTCCTCATAGGGCACGGCTTCCAGACCCTTCAGCATTTTGGTCGCTCTCCTCTGGACATGTTCCTAGTTGTCTTCAAATAATGGCTAGGGCAGTAAGATCAATTGGGTCCAAAAATCTTGCCATTTCTTGGAAGGGGACATTTGACTTAATTTTCTGGAAAGAATGATTTAAAGATTTTTCTGGAGGAGAGATGGGAAAGAGAAGAGGCAGGCCATGGCTGCATCTTATTCATCATGGGCACTGTGTAGCCAACACACATGCCCACGCGCATTTTTATCAGTCAAAAGGAAAAATCTCTTTCTGGTAAAGGCCTTGGCAGTCCAAATGTAAGCCTACGGGGCCTTATATTACCTACTATTGAGACAAAGGACTGCTTTGATGCTAGAATGTACGAGAATAGATCAAGTATTGTTGTTGTGTGCCTTCAAGTCATTTCCAGCTTATGGCAACTCCAAGGTAAATCTATAATGGGTTTTTCTGGAGCTGAGAGTGTGTGACATGTCCAAGGTCACCCAGTGGGTTTTCCACAGCCAAGCAATGAATCAGACCCTGATCTCCAGTGTTGTAGTCCAGTGCTCAAACCACTACACCATGCAAAATCTTGATCAGGATATACATTAAATAAAAATCAATACATAATTTTAAAACAGTGAAAAGTTGAAATTCAGGTAAGAAAGTCCCTTATCAGAGCCTGGCTGTTTCTGGTATCCTCCAGTTTATCTGTTAAAGGCAATTACAATCTGTTACTGTGTTCTTCCAGAGCTCCAGAGCCCTCTTCCGTACCAAGTGATAAGTTACACCACAAGTCTGTTCTGCCAATTGTTTTTGGCAAATGGACCAAGGAAGACTATTGTTATTGCTGACTGTTATCTCTGCCTCCAACCCTACTTGGCAGAAATTCAAGCCTATCTCCTGGTGGTGCTGGAAACCAGGCTTTGAAAAATCTGGATGAGTCAACTCATTAACAAACAAGGAAATGGGAACCGGTCTTAACAAAATATGTACATAAAATAGTTTATTGGATGCTGTGCTGTTTGTCCTCATAGCTATGACACTGTTTTATCTCGCTCCACAGTCTTCCTAACAAAGGAGCAGCAAGGTCAATGGTTATCATATGTTAATCAGCTTCAGTGTTGAAGCATTACTTACATAGTACAGAAAATATTTTAAGCATTTTCCTGGGGGTGTGTGTAATGTGCTTAAGAATGCCCATTTTATATCTTTTATCATTGTTTAATACCTGTCTTGCTCTACAGCAAGGATGGCCAACTTCTCTATTCCTTGATGCCATTGTGTTCTCTGCATTTTAGTTTATGGACTAGAACAACAATTCTCAACTTGGGATACATGTACCCCCCCTCCCACCAAGGTATGAACAAGGACATTTAGAGATATGTGAAAAAAAATGGAATAATAACGGAAAAAGTTTAAAGTATAAGCCATTCTCAGAGCATGTCACAACTCAATGCAGTTCTTGATTGTCTATAGTGTTGGTGTTCCTGTCTCAGAACCTTAAGGGAAAGGGCAAGGAGGAAACCATAGAGACAAAGAGAAGAGTGCCACACAAGCCAAATTTCTGGCTGGCATTGGTCCACAATTTTTTTTTTAAAAAAAGAGTCTTTCTCACAAACATATGCACACACAGCCTTCTATTCAATTTGCTGTGACTAGATTGCTTCTTGAGCTTTCCACATACGCACACTCTTCTCTTCCTCTTCCTGGTGTTCTTCTCCATGAAGAGAGAGCATGACCAGTGAAGACATCCAGTTCTGCCCTGAATCCATCTGAGAAAGGGATGAGCAGCATCAGTTGCTGCTCCCCATGCCTTTGGCCAGGAGCAAACTGGGACCTGAGAGTGTGGAGAGCATCTAGGTGGGTGACAGGGCATGAAGGGATGGAGCGGCCCAGGCAGTGTGGCTGGCCTGACACCCTGCTTTTCCGTCCGTGGGTGTGGGGAAGTCTCCTCAGAGCCTGATGGGGCGTTCTTTTCCTCTCAAAGAAAGGATGCAGCAGTGGCAGGGGAGATTCAGGTTATGGAAATAGGCTGCCAAGGGGTCTGCAAGTGAAAAAAAGAAAGATTGGGAAGCACTGGATTAGAACATGGCAGGCTCCATAATAAATTTCATGTCAACTCACAATGAGGGCAAATATGGACACATATATCTTAATGGTAAGAAAGAAAGCTTGGGAAAGTTACTTTTTTGGACACTTCCTCCTAGAATTCCCTCTCCATCATGTTGTAGTCAGAAAGTAACTTTTCCATAGTCTGTCTCAGCATCACAATGCAGGTATCCATACTTGGGAAGCCCTCATTGCTAGGAGACATTACCTTTATTATATAGCCAAGTTGTACTCCAAAAAAATTAGCTTGTCCAGGCTATGATTTCTGTGCATTTTGCAGCTGCTTAGTATTCAAGGTCAGTGGTTATTTTGGTACCCAAACTTTCCCTTCTTTCTCTGGCAGTAAAAATACAGTTGCTATTGTTGGTGTTCTTTCCCTTCAAGTAATTTGTTCAGAGGGGGTTTTCCAAGGACACCCAATGGGTTTCTAATGGCTGGGCAGGGATTTAAACCTCGGTCTCCCAGAGTCCTAGGGCCTTTCTGCACTATATAAATATTGCACTATGATTCCACTTTACCGGCTATGGTTCTGTTTTATGGAATCATGGGATTTGCCATTTATAGCAATAGCAGTTATTTCTATACCGCCTATCAACTAGTGTTATCTAAGCGGTTTACAATGTATTTTAGCTAATTGCCCCCAACAAGCTGGGTACTCATTTTACCGACCTGCGAAAGGATGGAAGGCTGAGTCAACCTTGGAGCCTGGCAGGATCGAACTCACAATCTTGTGGTTGCAGTACTGGCATTTAACCACTGCGCCACCAGGGCTCCTTTAGGGAGGGATATTTAGAATTCTCAGCCAGAGAGCCCCAGTACATCCCAAGACTACAAACCCCAGGATTCCATAGGAAGCTGCCATGATAGTTAAAGTGGAATAATAGTGCAATAGTTATGTAGTGCGGAAGGGCCCCTAGGCTTAGTACAACGCTCAAACCACTATGCAACACTAACTCAGCACAGTAAGAACTAGTTGCTCTCTCATACCCTAAGGTGAATCTGCCACAGGGATTCCTGGTGGCTAGGAGCATGTGATATGTCCAAGGTCACCCACTGAGTTTTCAACCTATTGTGTTCCAAGCAGGATAGTATCTATATAGTATCTATAGTATCTATACACTTACATTTTTCCTCTCTCTGTCTCTGTCTGTCTCTCTTTCTCTCTCTCTTTCATAAACACACACACAATGTATAAGGCAAATTCTTTAAATGTTGCACAATTTAAAAATGAAACTATAGTGTAGTCTCTAGGGCCCCTTTGGGGGCTGTCAACCTTTTTTGCCCCCAGTTCCCCAAATTACCCTCTTGATGGCATGATGGCATTGTCACTATGTTTCCTCCCAGGCAATTTAGGCTCAGGAGAGACCTTTTTTTCCCCTTTGAAACAGTCACTTCAGGTTCATTCCTGTTTTCAAGAATGGCCTAATATGCCCCAGGAGGGCCTAAAAACATGGTGCAATTACCACCACTCTCCTAGAGGCATTTGGGGACTTTTAAAAATTTTTAAGTGTGCAGTGCAGTTCCCCAAGTTCTTTGGGGGGGGGCTGATGCTTTCCGCAGTTGCCAACCCTTGCAATATAACATGGAGTTAATGATACACTGTGGTTATTCTAAGACTGGATCTAATTCTGTCAACAGAACCAGCAGGGAAAGATGCCCAATCTTTCTTTTGATTCCCTTTGCAAGCTCTTCTGGAGTCTGGGAAACCACCAGGTAGCATGGAGGGTTGCAGTGAGGAGAGGAGAATAAAGTTCCCTTACTTTAGTGGATGCGTGGTAATATGAGATTGAACCTAGGTTTCACTTCTCTCTTTTATTTTTTTTCTTTCTTATGTGTATCCTTTGATTCAACTTGCATTCACCCATCCACCCAACACTTTATACACACGTGTCATTAAATTAACAAGGATTAAGTCTGTCTTAAATTACTCTTAATATGGCAAAACCATAAGAGGAAAGAGAGGAACACATCTTTTAAACATGGCAACCTATATAGCTATGACCTCTTGAGATGCAGATATAACCTCCAATAGGAGGGAAAATGCTTGTGATTAAATGAGCCGTTACGAACCAACAAATGTTTAGTATCTTCTAATGTCCATGAGATACTTTGAGAAGATAGGAAGTCCTTTGACCCAAACAATGGTGACACGTCCGGTCAGAATCACTAGACCAAGCAACATACTGGAAAATCACTCAGGCCACACAAGGGCCTCCTTAGCTATCTATAGCTCAATTTCATTAGATTATCTGAGGCTTTGACACTGAGTGAGGGTAACAATATACTGTTCCACAGTCTATTAGCATGAAGATAGTAGTTGAAGAAATCTGGCAAGAAAAGCAGTGCTCTTGTCATTGAGTCTTCAAGGCACAGGATATGATCCATGCATAAACACTGGAAGAAAACCTCTCAGATCTCTTTTTCCTCTGACAGTTTTCCCAAATGGTTTGACACTGCAAACTTTGAGTGATCTCTTGAATTCATGAACTTGGTTCCTGTTTTTCCATAATAGCATTATGACTCATGTTGTTGACAAATGGCAAACAATGGAGAATTTTATATCAAGACTGGCACCTGCTAAAGCAATGTGTTGGCACCTTTCCTTTTTAACATCATGCTATTTGCTGGCTTTACAGATGCACAGAGGGTTGTTGACCAAGAAGTCTAGATCATACTGTTTTGACAGAACCAGCTTTAGTCTTTGTGAGTTGAAAGATAAAACTGAGAATGCCAGCCTGCTGTTCAATAACAATTGTCCTTATATAGCAGTTTGTTGACAAATTCTGCTATCTTTAAAGCCTCCTGTTGCAGAAACAGAGACGGATAGATATATGACTAACCTCACAGGTTGAACAAATATTTCTTTTAGAAAACTACCTCACTGTTTTTACAATAGCTATGGAATACTAAACAGGCCAAACTGGAAATCTGTTGTGTGACTGGCTGCTTCCACAAGATCTGTCAAACATGGGCATTTCCCCAACCCAGGCCTTCCTTGAGAAGCTATAAGCTTCCTGAGAATGATAGATCACTGGAAACTTGCAGTGTTTTCAAGTTTTTATTACAAATATATAGGCTTAAGAGAAGTACAAAACAATTCAGACAGTACTGAACTCCAAAGGAATGCCAGCACCCCAAAATGCTATGTTGTCATCTGAGGTCAACATCCAAGCTATCTTGAATATTTGCTTTTTGCCAAGCTAGGTAAAGTCTAGTCCAAATCTTAACTTTATCCAATAGGTAACTTCCCGTTATCCAGAAAACTGCCTAAAGGCCTAAGGGTGTGATTCTTTCCTTGAATAGCATAAATGTATTTTTGTTGGTTTGTAGAATGCAGCTGCATAACAGTCATAAACAATTATTGATATCTCTTGGGATGTGATGAGAATGGTAGCAAGCACTACAGCTCTCGTGCTATTTTGTGAGTTCTTCTTTCTCCCTTGTAGGGAAGTAAAAAGGTTCTCAGCTGTGGGAGTCCAGAACTGGAGAAATATCCATCTTCCTTTTTGAAAAAATGAACCCAGTTACCCTGTACCTAAAATGAGGGACATTGATTTGGTGGTTTAGATAATATTAAGTGTTTTTCCCCATGGATTTTCATATGAACAGGTGGAGTTACATCTCAGTTCTTCACCCAAAAAGGGAGAGGGTTGGTTTAAGAAAAAACAAGAACGGCATGGGGTGTGCTTGAGTGTATGTGTGTGTGAAATTGGTCATGCCACAGAGGTGAGTGGGCTGCTGTTCAAGAAAAACATGTCTAAGGCCTCCCTGGGTTGCAGAACCAGTTTATGATTCTCTGGATCCTGGCCATTCTCTGAATTTATAGAGCTGTAAAAGTCCTCCTTACTTTATTATCTTGTAGAGCTATTAAAACACTTCACATAAGCAATAGGACTGTCAGTAAATTAAATATATTTTATAGATGGATCCCATGAATTTTGAGCAGCTGATTAAACAACTCAATATGCAAACATTTGCATCTGAATAAGCAAATACTTCTGAGGAAGGGGTAGCTTGCTTTTTAGATGAGTGTGACTGGTGATGCACACAGCAAACATTTTAGATGCACACTGCAGGCATTCTCTTCAAAAAGGCATTCCCCTGTATTTGAGAGAAGAGGCATTCTCTTCTCCTAAGATGATGCCTGCCACTCAAGGGTTTTGAATGCTAAATGAAAAATAATTACCATTTTTGAAAAATTAGCTCCTTATTTCATCAGGTATCCCTTTTTTGATCAACCAGAAAGTTTTAGATCAATCAGAAAGTTTATATCAAAATGCATCTACATCCTGTCACACTTACTCACATCCTCCACCTTTACCCTTCTTCTGCCCTGTATGAAGAAAACATGGTAGGTTCCTCTTTCTGGCAACCTTCTGTGTAAGGGCAGTATTAGCTAGAGGAGAAAGTTGGTAATCCTGCTTCTCTACTCTTCTGAGACTCTTACACCAACAAATGCATGCATAATATTATTTTTACATGCTAACTATGGGAATGCTGGTCACCAGCCTGAAAGAATAGTACTAATAACTTGGGACTTCAGACATTTCTTTTTCATAGTTTCTCGTTGGTCTAATATGAGTTTAGTTCAGTTTTAAATTAAGGAGCTTTAATGGGGAAGGAAAAAAGAATGGCTGCTTTAAACGTGTGCAAGAGGATAGTGTGTCATTTCAGGGGTTTTGGCATCTGATGCAAGGAGCAAAAATGTCCAAGACTGAACCTGTTGATAGCTATGATAGAATTACAAATTCTGAAATGATGGTGGGTGCAGGACGAGAAGGGATGGGGAAAAAAGAAAAGAAAAACACCTTTTTTATTTTAGTTTTTCCTCACCCAAGATATATGTGGTTCTTCACTTAAGGTCAGTGTTTCATTTGGTGGTAGCTTTTTTTAAAAGGCTGTGTTCTATGGGCACTGTAATGTCTGTCATCCGGTGGCCGGATGTGAGAGCAGACTTAGGCCAATTAGCGGACAGCTTGCCCATCCTGCTGGCTAGGTTCACTGTCTTTGCGCGTCCTACACGTTACCGCAGTGAAGTCTCAAAAACAGAAAAATCCTCAGGGCACCAAAAGTACTAGGAGCCAACTTGTTTCAGTTATTTAGTTTAATTACACATAGGTGGGTTGGGGTGTTCTTGAGCCTTTCCTTTTTCCCTCTCTTTATGGCTTGGTTTGAACACAAGCTGCTGGCAATAGCTACAACTGCAGCTTTTGCCCTGAGAGAATATGAAACCTCCGTTAGGACACTGTTGGTTCATGACTGTGGTTGGCCTCCTATTTCACCAGAAAGTGTGATAGTCATATGACTGAGAAAAATGGCTGAGAAGACTACAGTCGTCTTTGTATGGTTACCCCAGGGACATCTTTCCTTAAGCACTCACTGGTCCAGGCCTTTACCTTGCTTTCATTCATTTCTGTTCCCGGATGCCCTTCAGGTTAAACAACGTAGTTCTCTGAGTTTTGACTTTCCATGTTGGCCCTGACTGTCTCTCTGACTGAGCTTTCTTTCAACATGCCCTAAATCAGAACTTGAACAGCTAGGTGCTTTGAAAAGAAATGGAACAGATTTGAGCTTAAGCAAACCTAACTGAGAAGCATTACCTTCCTCTCCAAGTCTATAATACTAGTTTTCAAATTGTTGTTCGGTGCTCCTGGAGGCTTAGCAGGGCCAGGAAAAATCTGTAATGATGGACTACCCTAAAATATAGCTTGCCCATCACCACTATTAAAACAGACTTTTCTAGCCTTGGGTCTCCACATGCTGTTGTTTCCTGACAATGTATCCATGTTCAGGGATGGTGGAAGTTGTCATCCAATATATAAAGATCTAAGGTTGTGGAAGACTAATGTAAAATGTAGAGCTGGAAGGAATTATTGCTCAAAGGTGTGCACTTGTTATACGTTGAATAACAGGAAGGCTCAGCAGGCCTGTATGAACTGAGTTATCATCTTGAAATACTTGCCAAAATCCTGTGCAATGTGGAAAGGCTTAATACAGTATTAGGCAATTTATAAATAGTGATGAAAAAAAGTATAGCAAGAGTAAAGGAGTTCCTTGGCAGGTACATTGACATGGAGGGGGTTCCTTGAAGCAAGAAAGTCTGAAACCACAGGTCTATAGTAAGGCTGGGAGTGTTTCCAATGTTTACTAATGGATTTCACATGAGGTTAGAATGGTGTAGACTGCTTAAATATTTGGATAAACAAGAACACAGCTATTTCGTTAGCTTATGAGGATTGGAAAGCACTAAAAAAAAAACCCTGTGGAAAACAGGCAGCCTAATTGCAGTCAGGCTGCACAGTAATGAAAGTTTTTTTTTTTAAACCTACATTTAGTATCCTGGGTATAGTAATAATAAAATTAAATTAAAATAGTAAAATTAAAACTATTTTGCTATTGTAGATATTTAATAATGCCCTGTCCATCCAAACTATTCAAGAAGTTAGGATTGTAAAAATGGCAGAGAACAATACTGCTCAATAAAAACAATGCTCTATAAATAAGAAGAAATGCTTGGGATATTTTAAATTATTGCTCCCTGTGGTGGTAGCCGTGCCAAAAAATTGGCCACCCATGTTCCAGAATGAAGAGCTTTCCATGTAGGAAAGGTCTGTCTGAAGAAATGCTAAATGAGTCAAATGTGACCTTTAGAAGCCATCTCCACCAGACAAATGTACAGTCTTTCAGTCCATTTGTCTAACTCTGCCAGCAAACTGCCTGCAGAAAGTGCCAGTGCCAAATGCAGTGGCAAGTTTTGGAGAGGTGGATGGCTTGCAAACAGTGTTAAGCAAAACTCAGGAATGAAATTCTCCAAAGTCAAATAACCATTAAGTGAAACTGAACTCTCTCCCAGTTTTGTATTTCAGTCCAGCAGTGGCCTGTTGCAAAGACTAGAAAAGAATAAAGTTGCTAAAAAGAATGCAGAGAAGCTGATTTGCTCATTTTCAAACAAGCTTCTTTGCTTATTGCCCTTATTAACTGTGAGCTGAATGCTCATCATGCTCACCATATTAAATTCCACTCAGGAATCTATTGCAATATTATTAGTTAGTGAACTCTCAAGACCAATAACTGATGCCATATTGTGTTTGTAAAAGCAGTACCTGAAACATAGTATTTTGCTTTTAATGTATTACAGGATCATGCTGTCACAATACTGAAAAGGAAACAAAAGCCAAACCATTTATCTGCTGACTATTCTTTTCTTTAATTATTTCCCACTCAGCTGCATTCACAGCTTTTAAAAACTGTTATTATGATTCAAAATAAGTTCATTACAAGTTAACAAAATGGATACAGCAAATAATGCACAGCAATACATGCATCACAAAGTCACATTTAGTGGCTCCATTCACACTTTAATTCTGTTAATTTTTTTGTGGAGATGAAATGCAAGAGAGGCTGCATTGCTCCTGATTTATTCACTGTGTGGTTCTTGTGTCTCCTAATGGCAGTTCAGATGAAGTTGTTCAAGGCCACCAAGAAGGGAGCCATGGCTGTCACCCTCAAAGAGAAATGCGTGCAGTTTTTTTTCCGTGTCAAGGAAGAAAAATATTAAGCAATTAGCAATTTTTCCACCTCCAACTTACCCCAGCATTGCTTCATTCGTGAGTGCCAAATACACAGTCATTTATTGCCCTTAGATGTCAAATTCCAAGTGAAGGAAGCTGAAATGTCATACCTTCACTCACAGCACCGTCTCATGGAACTATTTTTTCCGGATTCTTGGGAAGTTGAAATATTTCAGAAGAATATCAGGAACTGTTGCTTTAGCTTGTTTGGTGAGTAGATAATTGCCTTCCAACTCTATATTTTTTCAGGAAATGATGTTAGCATTGCATTGTTCCTAGATGGGGGCAGCAGTGTTTTTAACAGGGTACATATATGTACTTTTTAAAAAAGAAACAAACACAACAAGAACATGCAGTCTTAAGTCCCTGACGCTGAATCAGACGTTCTGTAGATAAGACTTTGGCACAGACATTGTTCCTGTGACTGAAAACTGTTCTTTAGATGGGAGGTAAGCAACATTTTGTTTTCAGAAAAAGGAAAAAAACAGGGGAGGGGGAGCCTCAAAAGAAAAGCCTACTATAATTTTAGACTAAACAGGTCATTTATATAAGGTAGTATCAACTACAATCAAAATATGTGTCTGGGAGAAATTAGATCTTTCTGTGAGATTCCAACAAACATTCTGGGTTATCAAAATGACAACTATATACACTTAATTGTAAAAATGCTTTTTATCTTCCAATGGGCCTTTCAAATGGGCATCATTTAGAAGTCACTTTAGGGCAACCATCCATCTACTGTTAGTTAAACTTTTATGACATGCAAACCATTCATGCTAAACTAGCATGCTAACCTTGCTATGTTACATTATATTTGCTTTGTTATATTAATGTTGAAGCCTAGGAATCATGACATCCCAGCTCTCTCCTGTGCCACTCAGGTAACACGAAAATCTCCAAGCCACATAGAAAGAGCCCATAGTGCAGGTCTTTTCCACACTAGCACTGCCCTGCTTTCTGATACAGTATGTTATAGCATGCCATAAGAGCAAGCGTGCATCTATTTGATTTGTGAAATTCTTCCATATTTTTACGTTAAGGTGGAAAGGATGCAGGAAACATATGTGTGAATTCATCGCATATGATGCTGTGCTACCAATGGTAATCCCTGGGTAGCATGATGATTACTTCACTGCACATACATTTTTTTTTTCCAGATCAGAAACTGGGGGAAGTGCTCCTATGACTGTAGATAAAATGAGCAAGCGTAGCTTCTTTATTCTGTCCAAAATGATCTGAGAAAAGCAACGTTCTTCTGTATGGATACTGTAGGCCTACCAGTGCAAGCCTATGTATATCTACTCAGAAATAAACCCCATTACGTTCAATGGGATTTAATCTTAGTCTTAAAAGTGTGTTAAGCTGAAAGACTGTTCCTGAAGAGATAGCCATGTTATCCTAATAAGCAAACATAATCATCATACACTCTTGTTGTTAATATTAATTATATACATTAATGATAGATAATGATAGATTGGAGTCTACAGACCACAACACAGCCATTTTGGTGTGCTGCAGCAAAATCAAGAGTCTTGTAGCATTTTATGGATTAAAGCTAAGTCCAGTAATTACCGTAGCTGCAACCAGAGTCAACTCACAGTCAATAAATGGGCTACCAGTCTGTTTCCAGGCAGTATTAAAATTACGACTGGTAAACTCCCATGTGGTCGAGTCCAGATTATCTAAAAGATTCTGTATTGCCATATGAGCCTGCCTGAGTTTTAAGATCTTCAGGGGAGGGTTTTCTCCTTGGTTCCACCACCTTCCCTGGCACATTGGGTGAACACAGGGAAGAGAACCTTCTTGGAAGCTGGTTCCAGGCTGTGAAATTTCTTCCTATGGTACCTCTGTTGGGTACCTCTGTGTTCTTTTAGACTTTAGGCAAAGACTTTTTATTCAGACAGCCTTCATCTTTTAATTGGCTGTGGCAGAAAGGCCTTTTAATGGGGTGTGCTGTATTTTATCTTTATTATATTTAAATGTGTTTTGAACTTCGTAAAACTAATGTTTTAATAGGGTTGTTTTAAAATGTTTTCCCACCTATTGTAAACTGCTGTACTATACACTATTTTAGTTTTATTCTATTTTAATCTATTGGGAGAAAATCAGTAAAAGAAAGAAAGAGAAAGAGAAAGAAAGAAAGAAAGAAAGAAAGAAAGAAAGAAAGAAAGAAAGAAAGTTAAGTCAACATTTATGCAACTTTTGTTGATTCAACAGGACTACTTCAACAGGGACTACCACTTGGGTTTGGACTAAAAATGTATTATAGGGTGAGTTTTTGTCAATTTTGTGGAGAGCTCACTTGATTAGGTACAAGATGAAGTGACAATGTGAAGGTAGACTAACATCAGTCTCTTACGTTCATGTGAATTAGCCTCATTGCCACATTATTTTTCACTCCCATACATTTTTATGCAGAAATAAATTCCATTTTTCCCCCAGTGGAATTCACTCCCAAATAAATGTACATAGAATTATATAGCTCCCTCAAGTACAAAGTAAAGCAGAACAAAAATGATGTTAAAATGGTAAGTAATTTAACAGTTCGAAATGCAAGAGCATTATTTTTGCAGACCGCTTTGTTGAGAAATAATATTTTAAAGGTAGGGAGGGGGGAAGAGACATTTTACAATGTGAAGATGGGGTAAAAGAACAGAGTGTTTATTCAGCACATTCAATAATGAACAGATTTCCTTCTTCAGGTCACAGAATGACAGCTCATTTATTAAGCAGAAACTAGAAACCAGTTTCTAGGAAATTTCATTCTCAAAATCCCCTTTAGGTAATGTGGTAAGTGCATACAAGTATTAACAGTATTAGCACCCCAGTTTGGAACTAAGGCTTAAAGCAAGCTTTCTTTTACTAGTAATACAGGAGTAAACTGTCAGGGAGCAATGTCATTCAGTGCCATGGATTCAAGTCATTCATCTGGCTTGTTTTCAGATAATTCCAAAAGCAGTCTCTGAACAGGACTTTCTGCTTGAATTAAGCTCAAGACACATGGTTAATGCATGTTATAGGTAAATTGATAAGTTTCTAGTCTGCATAGGAACACACTCTTGCCATATGAAATAATGGAAGAGAACAAAAGAATGATAATTTTGCTCTTCCAAGGCTAAGGCAGGTATCTCTAGGGAGGTAGAGACAGGCTACACAGAATGACATGGAGCAATGAATTGTCAGCAGGAATGGCAGAATAAGGCAACCACTTTAGGCAGCAGATGCTGAGGAGCAAAGAGATGGCAAGCCTACGCTTGTGCCCCCTGAACCCCCTGGGCATCCCATTTGGCTGGAAAACAAAAGCTCTATGTACCACACAGCCTACGCTGTACTCTCTAGTTTTCTATCCTTGGGTGCAGAAGACGACCATATTTCATTGCCAATGACAGACACCAGCTTCTATTTGGATGGAATGGAGAGTGGGACCACCTTGCCTTTTGCCTTAGATGAGGAGTTGACAACTGTGGTAGGCTAAGGGGCCACATTAGCCCCTGAGGAGACCTTGGAGGATACCACTTATTCCTCTAAATGAATAACAAAATAAATAATTAAAAATCAATTTTTTTTTTTAAAAAATTGCACCCAGATGGCATTGGGGGCCATGGGGGCATCTTCACCCTACTTTTGGTTTCCAAAAGACCTTTCCTGGGCCTAAATTGGCCCAGGGCCCCTGCAAAATGTGGTGGAAATACATCCCATGTCCCCCGGGGACATTTTGAAGCATTCTGGGGCAAATTTTTATTTTTTTTGAATGATTTGTGTCCCCCCCTTGGGTGTCCAGGGGGTCTCCAAACATGGTAGAAATTCCCTCTATACTCTTAGAGCACATTTAAAGGCATTCTGGAGCAATAAAATAAAATATATAAAAAGTTGACTCCAGGGGAGCTACAAAAGTGGCCCTGGAGGAGCTGCATACAACCCAGACTGTATTTTACTGAACCCCTCACTTAGGGGTTTATGTAGCTAGTCCGTGATGGCAGAGCCTATAGGCTTTATCACTCCAGACTGCAGGTGAAGGATTATATTTCTCAGTGCTTTCCTACGTAAAAGAAATGAGCATCAGGAAGAAGACATAACCCTCTCCTTAATGGACTTGTTTACTAAATGCATGGAGCAATTAATTTGTGGAAATCTTCAAAAGTATCAAATACATCCAGTGGTGTAATGGTAAATTTTGAGTTAAAGGTAGTGAAAAACAAGAATCTGAAAATGCAAGCAGACATGATGGTCTTTATTAATAAAGCATTTATTCACAGTTCTCACCTTCACTAGGAATTAGCTGGTCTTTTGAAAAACTAATAGGTTCTGCTCCCGCATTTCAGACCAAGCCATCTGAAAGCATAGTTCATTATTATATATCCTTGCTGGGAAAATCCATTTTCTTTCCAGCTACTCTGAGGAGTTCAGTTAAACTCAGAAGGAACATAAGGAATTTGGCTGATCATGTCATTTTCCCTGCTGATGACAAAGTCCCAGTGCTTTGATCTGCAAGAACTGATGATATACAATTTGAAGAGATGCTGCCCACGGGTTTTAACACTTTCTTCTTCCACATCACTCTGTATCAGTGACTCTTGTCACTGGTCACAATCTTCCCATCCATTCAAAGAGGCCCTTTTCTGTATTAGTGGATTTTAGTGTTCAGAATCAACAAACCAAACTTTTCACATTTTTCTTCCCCAATGGCTATTTCTCAGGGCCGAGAAAGCTTGTCTGTACTTACTCTCAATTAATATAACTGCCAGGCAAGTTTGGCCTTCCCTAGGTTGTTTTGAGCAAAAACAGTTGAAAGAAAAATAAGATTAAAAGAAGGATGAAATCAGTGGCACTTGCTTCTAAGTAATATTTGAAGGCTGCACTATTAAGAATCGGTAGGCATGCAAGTAGGTACGCATCACATCTACACACTACCCAAAATGTGCATACTGACACCTGCTGGTGTGTAACAAATGACACAACTACATTGTGGATTTTTTATCATCAGATATATCACGATTTACTGTTTTCTTCATTATTTCCCTGCCTTTTGGGGATAAATTGTTAAGCAAACAATAACTGGAGAAAGATCCAATGTTAGTTTGTTTCCACATAATACAATATAAAGCAATTCTGTAGCATCTCAGTGAAAAAAAGAAATTACTAGCATAAGGTTATATGAACTACAGTATCTGATGAAGCAAACTCTAATCCATGAAATTTCATATTACAAATTACTTTTTTTCTATTAGTTTCAAAAGTGCTAAGCAATTCCTTTGTATCTTTTTAATAATAGGGCAAGAAAAAGTTTTTTCTTCACATAACCAGGAGAAGTCTCTATGAAATCATAAGCTCTAATGGCATGAGAGGTGGGGACATTAAGAAACAAGAGGTATTAGGGTGTTGGAAAAAATCCAAGGTGCGACACACAAAACCAACCAAGCAATCTTAAAAAAACCAAAACCTTAAAGGCACAAAAGAAAAACTCCAAACATGGGGACTGGATTTGCTCAGTTGCCATAGAGTATTAAGCGTTTATTAGGGATTAAACACTTGGAATACCAGAGCAGTTGGAAGTAGAGAATCTTGGAACAGGGCATTGCTGGCTGAAAACCACTGAAAAGAAACACTCTATTGTCACAGTCTCACCTATCAGCTAAAATGCTGAATAACTGTCTGAAAATTAACATTTTAAATTGCCTTTTGTATTTGTCTACTATGAAGAAGCTATTTCTAGAAAGCAAAAAAAGTGCAAATGACATTTACTTTATATAAAAGCATAAATACTCACTATCCTTGATTCAAATTTTGCATTCATATATTTTATGTTTCTTCTCCATTGCTTAGAATATGAGTGGTCTATGTGTGTGAGTAGCATAGCGTGATCATACAATTCACAGAATACCAGGGCAATGGCTTCTATACAATACAGAATACACCATTTCCTACTGTATCCTTGAAGCTGTAGCCAGGCATGTTGGGCCGGACTGTGAAGTTTTCAATTATCTTGGAATTCACTCAGTGTAACAATACTATGAATATTTATTATATTTTTGTAGACTTGATAGAATACCTAAACTCCTTTATATATTTCAGTACTGACAAGAATGACAAATCATTTGTACAAGAACATGCATTTACTTATTTATTAAAGATATGGGCCGCAGAGTTTTAAAAATTCCAACCTATGTACATACTATTAACAAACTCTAAAATTATAGATATTTATGTCAAAATTAATCACACTTGCAGAAAAAAAAATTACATGCCTTGTTTGTCTTCATTAAAGGCATGGCAGGTATGTAGGTAGAGCAGTCAGTGTTACAAATTTTGGATGAGAAACCCAATCGACAGATAGATGCCTTATTCAGTGCGAGCCAGGGACATATCCAGCTAGCCCAGCATCCTCCACTACCACCTACCTGTGTGTCAGCAGGGATGGTGAGAACCACCTTGAAGTGACTGTAGCCACAGAAACTGCAGGCGGCTGGGAGGGCTGCCATATTAGGATTTCAAACTGCATGGAGCTCTTTAATTGCATTCAACCCAACATGGTTGCAGTTCCATTCCAAGCATTTCTTGGCAACATGGGAAGGTCAGGTGTGGAAAAGATAGGGCTGAAGTGCAAATCCCTGGCTCAATTTATTCATATAGAGAAGCATCTGATCACTGCTACAGATATGCCTCAAACCAATTGAATACTCTATGGCAAAGCAGGATTTCAGTCCAACTCTGTCCCTAGCCTTCTGTCCTTCTCCTGAAATCGGAAGACCACCTCAAAAATACCACCCCCCCCATGGACACTGAGGATCTATTATTTTTAAAAATCAAATGTAACACATTCTAGGATACAATATTAAACATACCTGGAAATTACACAAAATTATTTAGTTCAAAGAACTCAAGGTTGAATTGAGATACTTGGTCTCTTAGAGTTTTTTTTTTTAAAGAAATATTACCAACCACTGGCAGTTAATTCATTCTGATCTATTTTGAATGTTCTTGGCCCTTTGGGAAATTCCCATTTAACAGCTTACAAAAATACTGCCAAATAAAAACAGTGAGCAGGAAGGATTTCCTATCTGAATATAAATACTGTAAAATGCAATGAGATTCTGTGGCAGTCTTTCTAGCAAAAGCAACCGAGCAGCTGTGAAGTCACAGAAGACTGACAAACATTTTAACTAATGAGGGATAGAACTGCCAACAACAGTTCACAAAAACAGTTTAGTTTTTGTTAGAGATCAGTTAAATCTAGCTTGTACAGAAGACCTTAGTGTCATGAGGTAAATTAACATTATTAAGAGATTTTAGAAATACAGAAGCTAAGATGCAGGAAGTTCAAGAAGCAGGGACAGAGCATTCAGCTGGTGAATAAGAGGCATGTGTTCATTTTGTAATAATTAGGCCCCATTTTGCTATAAACCAAATTCCAGAAAAAGTGAAGTTGAAATCTCCCTTCTATTCTTTATTTCCATTTTCCTTACAGCCAAAAGAAGTCATATGGAAGTTAACATGGTGGTGCGGTGTTGGGGGAGCTTTTAATTAAATTTGTGTTTTAGGACAATACTTGGCATGGACTGTTGCTCACATAAGCCAGAGTGAAAGATCTTACCTGCATCCCTCAACCTAAGAAGTTTCTTGCTTTCAATGCTTGTAGCACCACTGGTTCCTACACCCCCTGCCCTCCCACCACCTTGGCTATAAGCTTGAATCTGTTTTTTCTGTCTGTTTGAAATGTGCCAGGTCTGATCCCTTGCAGAGGTAGTTGAATGTATGAAAAGTTCCTTGTCAACCAGATGAACAACACAGGTGGAGGGAAGTGCAAAATTAAAAGGAACATTTTTTAAAAGCAAAAGATAACTAAACGTACATGATTTTAACAAACAAATGAGTTTTTTAAATAACCAGAATGGATGGAATAACATTTTTTCCCCTGATAACAAGAACTTGAAAGATGAGGTAGCTAGGAGAAAAAGAGGCTTGAAAATGAAAGCCAGAGCAGAGAAGAGGCTCAATGAAAGGACAGACACAGTAATATATTAAAAGCTCACAGGAATAAAGAATGGGAAAACATATACACCATTGGCAAGAAAAGTAAAAGTAGGCAGACTAGTCACATGAGAGTTACAGTGGCTGAAGGGCACAGGGCAGAGTAGAAAATGGGGAATAAAAAGAAAAGCAGAAAATAAGTGATGGGAGGCATTAAGCTGAAGAAAGAAGAGGTCAAAAAGTATGCTTAGTTAAGGGAATATGTCAGTCTCAAGAGGGACTGAGAGTTGTCGTCAGCAGGCGAGGAAGGGTCAAAAATGGAAGTTATCAAGCTGTGAAGCAGAGATGCAAGGGGACAGAAATTGCCATGTCCAAACGGTGAGTGCTGGCAGCTCTGTCATCTGAGAATGAAGCTCCCATGGCTGATGATGGAATTCCTCATAACCCTCCCCCAGAGCTATAAACCTATGGAAGGGCCACACTGGTGGGGCACTGTGCCTTCAGTTCATTTCATTAGACTATAAAAAGTCAAGTTCTATTATAAATAGAACATGTGATATTTACTTTGAAGACTAACACACTTTGGCCAAGAGCAACCTTCTAAACATCGAGTAGAGAATCTGTGGCCTTCTAGATGTTGGATTCCTATTCTCCATTAGCACTGGTCACCATGGCCAATGGTCAAGATGATGGAATTTATAATCCAAGATCCTTCTGGGAGCCAGTTTCCTCACTCCTGCTCCAAACTGTTTGAAAGATATTTTTGTTAAAAAAAAAAAGCACACTTTTAATTTACTGTCCTACTAATACATGCATATATCGGCAGGTTTTTATAGCCATTTGAAAGACCGCTTTGCATTGAATAGGGATTTCATTAGATGTTATTTTTTCCTTTTTTCTAGTGTGTGAGATGTTTTTAAGTCATCTATTTTTTTTTCAAATCCACAAGAGAATTAACAACATTCCAGCATGCCTCAGTGTTGGCAAGTGCTCTTTTCAGTCCGGGTACCTGATGATGATTGATGAAGCTGTCAGCTCTTACGGTAGCGCACAGAGCAGCTTGGCAGAAGTTCAGTGTTATTGAAAGAAATCACAAATACTTATTCCATCTCCTCTGCTCACTTTAATCATATTATCAACAGGCTGCCAGGATGGAGCCTTGACACTAAGCCATACAATTCATACAGACAACCATTGTTAGCCTTTTGCAGCCGCAACATAGATGAGTAATTTTGTTTTACATGCTCCTATTTACATTCTGCCTAGCTGTGAAAATCTTCCTGTCCCTTAGTTAACCTGCCTCAGCTTTCATCCTGCCATTAATGCATTTTAAAAAAAAGTTAGGTTACAAACAGCTAATCAAGAAACTTACTTCTGTTAATCTCAGTGAATCTCAGTAATCTCAGATTAATCTCAGTGAAGACTGGAACTGGTCATGCTCCATAATACCATGTGCTTCTGATATGTGAAGTTTTTCATTTCAAATGAGAGTTATTCAATCTGCCACAGTAACAAAAAGTAGGTCACCCCCACGTAACATTAAGTACTGTCACAGATAAAAGTTCAGGCAAAGTGCCCAACAAAATTTACATAACACAAGCCAAGGAAGTCTGTTTTTCTTGTATGGTGAACCACCAGCAGGACAAATACATATTGGATACTAGGAAAGTACTTGAGAAATATGCTAGGAGAACATCCATTTTCATGATCCTATTTTATCAAAATAGGTTTAAGAATGATCCCTTCTTCAACAGGACATTTCAGCTGATGAATTTACTGGTACCAAGAATTTGTCCATAAACTTCAGAGCATTGTATTTCCAGAGCTTTGAGTGATTAGACAGGCACAATACTTCTGCAAATATTTATGCTCACTCCCTAGACCCCCACCAGCCCATTACCAACAGTTTCTGCTCTTTAGGAAAGAATAGTAAGAAAGCTAGTTGAATGGCCTGCATGAAAAATAAGATGCATGTAAAAGATGAGACATTGGAGCAAGTCTAGTTTGCTGCAGAAGAGCAGTATTTCCGCTCCTGGATACTCTGAAGTTTAAAAATATTACACCAAATATGATTATTCAGTGCTAGACACAAATTATAGTTGCTACTTGGGTGTTTTGTTTTTGCTGTTCCTGGTATATTTAGTGGTGGAGTTTGGACTGTGTGGAGGGGGGGTGGGGCTATGCCATGAGGGGCGTGGCCACTGTGTGCAGGGGCATGGCTGCGGTGCACAGGGGCATGGCCAGGGAGTGCGGGGGTGTTGCTACGGGCTGGGATGCCCCCAAAACATTGCTGCTTGGGGTGAATTGCCCCCACGTCCCTATGTGACTGGGTATATTGTCTGAATTCCAGCCACTTAGAAAAGGGAAAATACTGGAATATTTTGAAAACAAGATAAGACTACTGTAAATGAGGATCATTCTCACTGTGAATGAGTTTTTCAAAAAGCATGTTTGGCTAGGTCCTTTTCCATTGTGGCATATTGTTCTTTAAGGCGCTCCATTGCTTTTGCGTGCTCTTCATCCACAACTGCTTTTAAGCTGTGTTGTTCCTTCATAAATTCCTCCAACAGTACTCTGCGTTGTGTTTCATCAGCCACTAGCTTCTCTGTCTGCAGCTGAGAAGAAAAGGGAAATTATGAATGTATTTTCTAGACACTGACAAGTAGTTCATTGGGCAAGATATTTGATCCAATTAATAGGATGAGAAAGAAAATCAGCAGGGGCTCTCAGACTTGATCATAATGAAGCCTTTTGCATGACAAAAACAAACATCCAAAAACTGTTTTGCCCCTTTTGGAATTTCCTTTAAGTTTTATCCCAACTGCTATTTGTGTGTCTCTATATGTATGCACGTAGAGCTTAGTGGAGTGGGTTTTGTAAGAAGAAAACAAACAAGAAACACATGCTGGCTTGAGAGACAACTTGCAAGCCTACTTGCAACTAAGAATTTTACAGTGTTAGTCTCATGAAACTTCTCTGAGATAACCTTCTTTCTGCTTCACTCATGCTTTGAAAACTATTGCAGCCAAGATTCAACAGCAATTTGCCTACTGTCAAGTATTCTGCTGATAGGGTTTCCATTGTCTAAAAAGATCAAAACAATTTCATTTAGTAACTGTTTTAGCCTGCTCTTACAAAATGTCTTATTTTCTTAGAAAACTGCTGTTTGAAAGATGATCCTGTTCAAACTCCTTTCTGTTTGTGTTTAGGCATTGTTGTTATTGAGCATAGTACTCTATAGTTTTGTGGGTAAATTATTTGTAAGCTCTTGCAGTACAA
The DNA here is from genome assembly GCA_948472985.1 of Iguana delicatissima. Lineage (NCBI taxonomy): Eukaryota > Metazoa > Chordata > Lepidosauria > Squamata > Iguanidae > Iguana > Iguana delicatissima. Next base: position 485,551 of record CAOKZL010001279.1, read on the forward strand.
GGCACAGCACATTGACAATTTAAGTAAATCAATTAACCACAATCAGTTTAATCATCATTTTGGTCACTTGTTCAAAAAAACAGAAACAAAAAATAAACTAAAAACCAACACAGACATAGTAAGTGCTTGGCTTTACTCTGGTCTGGCAACATTAAAAATTTACTTGAAAATGGAACAAACAATGCCTTCTCCATTTAACAGTTCTCTCTAACCAGTCTAAATAGTTAACTTTAGCAAAATACATAAGATGTATTGCAACCACCACTCTTCATTTTGGCCGGCACACTTTTAAAAATTATTTTAAAAGCTACTTTGGATCATAAAAATCCTGTATGTCATGTTTGCCATTTTCCATCTTAGACATGCACCATTTAGAATCGAGCAGGGCAGCAAAAACATAGGTCTGTCTTGTTAATAGAAAAAAAAAAGCTGACCAATGACGCACATATATGAAGGAAAGCTATCAGTGAAAAAAAAAATTGGCTTTCCCAGGGTGGCACACAGGTTGGAAGGGAAATCTGTTAAGTAAACTAAAGCTGACTCTAACTCAAAAAATCAACAGTTTTTTTCACCAATTAAGCCATAAAGAAGCACACAATGAAAGGGACATAGCAAAAAGAAAAGGATGCAGCTCTATGATTTGTGACACATGGTTCTGTATATATTGGTACTAACCAAAACTAAAATCTCCCTATAATCCCATATCAGAGAGATGAACCTGTCACTTATGTGAATAATGTAACATTTTCCGCATGGGGATATCTTGTGCTCTTCAAACGATGACTATAAAAAACAGAATACATACATGAATAAAATATGTCTCTGCATAATAATAAGTAAATATCCTGAAACCTGCACCACACGGAAATCTCCCTTGGGCAGACTAATCAAGACATGACGTGAGAGATCAGAAGGGAATTCTCCCCTGGGAAAATAACTAAGGACTTTTGGTACTACTTTTGTAATTTACTCACTGTCAAGAAATGGCTATGTTGAGGACCTAACTAACTAAGTGTGATAATGGAATCATGTTACCTCTTCTTCTTAAATAAACATTGCATCAGGATATCTTAATTGGGCTATCTGCATCTTTGCATGTAGAAAATTCACACTTTATACTTCTCACACTTCAGGTTCCATTACCTACCAAACTGACTGTCAATCTAATCCACAGCTGAAAATCTGCTTTCTAGCCAGATGAAGTTATGTGCATATAAGAAGTAACTTTAGTTGTGATTACAGTCAAACTAGAGGCTGCTAACCAGAGCATCAAGTATGAAGTGGGTTTACAGATGACTGTGAAGGTAAATGAAGGCTAGCATTAATACTGGTGCAGATGTAAAACTGCACCATGCTTAGCTCCAGAAAGAAGAGGGAACAGGGAGTTAATGCATGAAACAGGGACAAAACAAAATGCATAAGCCTGCAGTTCATTGCCAATTTTTTTTGCCAAGTTTAGAGGATAAGGAATTTTACATCCAAAATATGTCTAGCACTATTTTGCTCTTATTCATCATACAGATACCGATATAAAATCTCTTAAGTGTAGCACCAACCTACATACAAGCGATCTCTGTTACAGTCCAAAAAGCTGTATGGGTTGCCTATTCTTAATAGTGAAGTACAGTGGTAATATGGAGAATTAACTTCTTGCACAGTTTTTCCTAATCCTGAGGTTTTAGAATATCTGTATTACAAACAAGCAATGTGCAGCCATGTGAGAGATTCCAGTGAGTCACATGCTCTTATAATATGGCCTTTCATTAAATAACATCCACAAGTATGAAACACTTCCATTTCAATAAGCCATATTCATAATGTGTTCACTGTTTTTAAGTGACCAGGAAAGATTTACATTTCCATTCTGTTGGGTATTTTTTGTTCCACACAAAATAGGGATTTGGTTTCTTCAACCATCTCTTTCCCTTTTCTCTAGCTGTGAAGCAAATTCTAAGGAAAACTTTCCATACTGAGAGAAAGTGTAAATGGATCTAATAACTACATTATTTTTACAGCATTTCTGAACATGCTTGTTAATTGTGGCTTTATCGTGGCAGCTGTTCCCAAACAGCTATGTGTAAAACTATATCAAAAAAGTGTGGAAAAAGTCAATGTATGGCTTGGATTTATAAATTTAACAGTGTATCTCTAGACAAAAATTGTGCGTTGCTTCCAAGGCATCCAGCCACTGCATCTCCGTGAGCACAGAAAGAAGCATTCTTTCATGGTTCATAATTGTTTTCTCTATTAGATGATGTGCTGAGAACACTATTCTACCTTGCAAAAGATTTAAAGAACAACAAAATCCCATTTAATATAGCATAACAACATTAATCATAGGCACAGGGAAGGAAAGAATAGAGATATGGCAAATAATTTTGAAGTCACACAGTGTTTTACTGTAAGACAAAAACTGTATAAAATATTACTAGAATACCTTGAAGGTTAGACAGTGCATTGCATGTTCCTTATTTTATAAAGTTATTATATTAAGCTTTACCTGTCTTTCTTCCTGCTCTTTCTGCTGAAGTCTGTTGATCATTTCATTCGCTATCTGTACTGAAACACATAGGCCGGAATGTTTCAATGAACATTTTTATTCTAACACACATACATTTCTTACTACGAGTAATTAGATTGGTTTGGACCCAGGCTACATTGTGTGTGTACATGCCTTCAAGTTGCCTGTTGGCTTATTGGGACTCCATGAAATACATACTGAAGGAATTTCTTCGGCAAGGAATATTCAGAAGTGGTTTTGCCTGTTCTTTCCTCTGAAATACAACACCTCATATTCATTGGCAGTCTCCCATCCAAGCACTAACCAGGTCTATTTTAATCATAGAAACATAGAATCACAGGGCTGGAAGAGACCAAAGGGTCATCATCCAAAGCCCTGCCACACAGGAATATACCATCAAAGCATTCCTGACAAATGGACATTCAGCCTCTGTTTAAAATCCTCCAAAGGAGACTCCATCACACTCTGAAGCAGTGTCTTCCACAGTTAAACTGTTCTTACTGTCAGGAAGTTCTTCCTAATGTTTATAACCTTAATCTCACTGAAATCAACAGAACGAGCCAGGCATAACTCTGCCAGCTCCTATTGATTTTAATGGGATTAATATGTGATTAATGTAAGTCTACGTGCAATCGAATTCACTATGTAAAGTAGTGTTGATTTCAACTACAGAAATACTCTGATCTCAGGAAGACTATCCTTTGCCAAAATGAATATAAGACAAGAAATATATAAAAGACATATAGTAACTTATTTAGAGTATTTATACCGACTCTTCAGCCACAAGAACTGCAGAAATATTCACTTTTCAATTACTTGCATTTTCTTACATCTACAGAAGTCATCAAGTAAAAGTAAAGACAATCTTAAGGTTAAAAAAAAGATGTTTGAATTAGTGTAGGTCTTAAGGTAACAGGAATGTGTGGTACATCTTCAGAAAGGATCAACATTCTGCATCAAAGTAATCTAAATTTTGATCCAAGAAAAGCTGAATTTTCCATCTTTACACACCCTTTGCACTAATTTCACAGAACACAGTTTCTACTTGTCAGTGATAGATACATGGGTCTATGCAGAACACTGAGGAAAACTATGTCGCAGTAAAAATACAGGGTCACAAAATACCCACAGCGACCTCCTGCATTTCAACAGGTTCAACATACAGAGCTACTGAGGGATAGAGTCTCTCACAAGTTTGGATGAATATTCACAGAAAGGTAATCCTTTCTGGATATTCATTTTCTCATCTAGATTCAACCTTGCTACTTCCCAGCCACAAATTCCTAACTGTTATAATCTGAATTTATGGAGCACTTGACATATCCAACCATTACTAGCTTCAATCAAAATGTACAGGTAAATGTTAATGAGAACCAGGATACTGTAGTGGTTTGAGCATTGGACTACAACCCTGGAGTCCAGGGTATGATTCCTCACTCAGCCACAGAAACCCACTGGATGACCATCGGTGCGTCACACAATCTCAGCCTCCAGAAAACCTCATGACAGGTTTGCCTTGGGGGCCCCATAAGTTGAAATGACTTGAAGGCACACAACAACAACAACAGTTAATGCCCATGAGGGGGAAAGTTGGAAACTATATGTATTTTTCTTGATGTGTTCATGTGAACATCCCTACTGCCAAAAAGAGCAGCTGTGTTTTAGATTAAAAAGCAGCTTTCTTCTACAATGAACAAAATAAGGAAAATGCACGCCGATTATATCCTTGCACTTGCATTTTTATTTCTTTTGACATGTGATTTATAATAATACGTAGTATACTGCAAATGCTACCTGATGCCTGTTTTACAAAAAAAAAAAAAGGATTATTGGACAACTAATTAAAACTTACATTAAAAATTCTCTGTCCACCCAGAGAAGTATATGCACTAGTATTACTGTTACTAGCAGAAGTATACTCAGTGTGTTCTCAACATTTCAAAAGCAATCAATGAAGCCCCTGGTCTTCTGGTGCCCAATTCCACCACCATCCTGCCTCAGGAATCTTATCAGCAGTACCCAAGAGAGCCTATTAACATTTTCTGACCCAGCTTTTACCTCACCAAGCAGAAATGTTTTAACTCTCTCCTATTTTTTCCTCCCACCTTTTTTCCCTGCCTCAGAAATCTTCATACCAGTTGCTCAGGCAGCTACTTCCTGTCTTCTAGTTGAATTATACTGGTGCTGCCCAAGTCTGCGCCTAATATTCCAAAAAGGGCAGATGGAGCCTTCTGTCCCCACCTCCACTTTTCTGAAGCCTCTGGCACAACATCTTCTAGAATACAGTGAATTTGCATACAAATAGCAAGAGAGTGAGAAGAGGAGGTTCTACTAGAATGATGCTGTGAGAGTGAGGATAAAAGAGGCTGACGGCCCTTTTTTGGCTTCTAGCGACCCCCATCTTTTAAAATTTTACTTGAAACACAGCATCCCTATTTGGATAACAACTAAATACACAGATTTTGAGGTGTCTTCATATTCCAGTGAATTATGGGTGCCACAGACAGACCCAGTGCAGGCATTCTTTTATTATTATAGATAAAAAAAGGGCTGCAACAATGGATCCCCTTAAAGCACGTGCAGAACAAAGCCAATTTTCATTGCCTTCTTGGAAGGTGAGAAGTAATAAAGTAAAACCAGCAAGAAGCACATTGACAACATAAGAAGAATCCTGCCAGTTTAGACCCAAAAGCCTAGTCTAGCATCCAGCTTCCCATTATGGACAACCAGTTTCTTATGAAAAGCCCACATGAAGGACATGAGGACCGTAAGGCCCTTGTGCTTGTGCTCCCCAGAAAGGAGTACTCAGAGGTGCAGTACCTGATATTTAAGGTAACATAGAGCACCATGTTGAGCAAATATTGATAGCATGATCCTCTGTTAATTTCAAGAGAAAAGACATAGTCAATTATTTTAAGTTTGCAGTGGTGAAATCTAATGCTGAATGGGATAGATAACACTGAAGATGAAATGATGTCCATGGAAAGCAGAGCCTGGAAACTTTTTTTTTTTTAAAGATGACAATTCCTAGAATGCTGTAGCCAGTACAACCACAAGTCAATCTGGTAGTTATGGTCCAAAAAAAGGTAACAGCTGGCATCCTTTTAGTCAGTCATGATGTTGTAATTGCTACAATTGAAAATGATTCTGAAACCTACCTTCAAAGCCAGTTAGACACCCTGTGTGACAGAGGACTGTGCTGATCACAAGAAGGTTGCTGCAGGATGACACGGCCAGCCTGCTCCCACCGGCAAGCAGTGCCTTTAATGAAGAGTTGCAACAGGACCTCACAGGGGTTCCTGCTTATGCTCCTCACAGCGTCACTAGTTGATGGAAGGAGGTTGGTCACATAATCCTGCAGTGTATAGATCTCAATCAATTGGGACAGGTCACTGGTTTTTAAGGAGGACTTCAGGGGTCAGATGGGGAGGTGAAGCATAGCATAGTGCTTTGATTTTGACCAACATTTCCAAATTACTGGGAAGGAAATTAGGAGATCTGCTATCTGATTTCTACGCTACCTTAAGTTATTGATTATTCATTAGCAAAAACAAGAGTCAACAACATGAGAAGACTGAACCAGAAAGAGTCAAGCCAGTACCTGCTGATGTACATTACTGTTCACTGTTCCATTCTATGGGGTGAAATGATTATTTCCCTTTATTTTACTATATGTGTGCAAGGGGGAAAGAAATATATTGTTAAACACTGCACTACATTGTGATGTAGGGGCTGTTGTCAGTGCAAAGAATGGAATAGTGTTAATTTTGTATGATATTTTGTAATGGTCAAATCATGGTGATGAGACTGAATCTCAGACATTGGGCATGCTACATATTGCTAAGCTGGGTGACCAGTTGCTGAAAATTACCCCACCAATGACAAATGGACTGGAGAGCACCTAGAGCCTTTATGGTGTAGTGCTTTGAGTGTAGGACTACAACTCTGGAGAACAGGGTTCAATCTTCACTTGGCCATGGAAACCCACTGGCTGACCTTGCACAAGTAACACTCTCTCAGTTTCAGAGGAAGGCAAAGGCAAGCCCCCTCTGAACAAGTCTTGCCAAGAACACCCTGTGATAGGTTTGCCTTAAGGCTACCAAAGGTCAGAACTGACTCGAAGGCACACAGCAACAAGCAGAGCAGCTATCTGAAAACACACAGAATATGCGAAAAAACTCTTTCAAAGCAAAATGCACAGAAGAAGACAAATAACTTCAAGCTTACATCTCCTGAGGGCTTCATTTAGATTTCCATGCATTACTTGTTCACACTTTGGCAGAGTTTGATCATTTGCCTCAAAAACAGTGCTCTTTAAGTTTTCAAGAACCCGTACTTCTCGGAGACCACGTTTTTCCTATTGGAAAAATTTAAAAAGGGGAGGGGAAATTCTAAATATTCTACCAAGTCTTATTTATTTGCTGACATACAGAAAAGAGCCAGTCCAACCATCCCTTAAAAATGTTAGCCTTCAGACTTATATTCTGGAATACAATCCATACCCAAAATACAGCCCACCAGGCATATACCTCACTCTGACTGGAACAATCAGAATCATCACTTCTACACCACTACTGCCAGTGCAGAAGCAGTGATGCTGATTAGAGTTGCTGGGTGTGGCAGGAAGCTTTCTGCCTCCGGTCACACAGAAGTAGTTATGACTGCTTCTTTCCACCACACGAAGGGGAGAAAGGAAGCAGTGATCCCAATCAGGGTCACTTCAGCAGCAACCTGGAAGCAATCACACAACCCCACCCATGATCTTGAGTGGGATCATACACACGTGGATGCATGCACAACCCACAGCTGACACTAGATGTGTCCTTCAGGGCCAACAAAGTTTTATATCCCTTTTGTTTCTACGTACCTGGAAATAGGCCTCACTAAACTCACTGACGCATACTTCTGAGCAGACATATACAGGACTGGATTGTTAAATAGCATATTATTTCTTGGTCTTGCTCATTTTGGCTGTGATCCTGTATATCAGAACCAGGCAACTGCTGAAGAGGTGGGGCCATTTCTGACCCCATGCCCATTATGGGCTGCAACAGGCAAAGATGTTACATCAGTTCTGATTTCATTTTCAGCATATTTTTTGGCTGATTTGAGGAGTATGTAAGAGGGCCGTGGAGAAGCTGTGGGGACACTGGTGGGTGTTTTTGGGGGCACTGTCCATAAAAGTTTAAACAGCAAAGCGATGTATGGGCTGCACTTTGCCCACCCCTGCCATACACATTTACTTGTAAGTCCCACTGAATTTCTGAGTAAACATGAATAGGATTGCTTGTTAATGCTTCAAATGTACTCAAGCACATTCATTTTATATTGTCACTAATCTCTGTCTTGAACCTCCTATTTTACTTAGACAAAGAATCTGAAGAGCCTACAGTCTGAGGTTTGATCATTTCATTACCTTTTCTTGAAGGAAAACTGACACAATGATTACTATTACTAGAACCAGGTCCCACATAGCCTTCTTCCTAACCTTGTCAAGGTTTTGCTGCCATCTTGTGGCAAATGTATTCAACATTATAATTCTGTGTAATGAGTCTAAAATTATTGTTTTCTTACACGCGTGGTAATTTTAAAGATGTTACATTACTTCAGGCAGACAAGAAAATATTCTGAGCTGCAGAGGTATGCAAGGTTCAGTTGCCAGAAGGCAAACATAAAATTCTCAAAGTATGATTCTTGTCTTTTTGGAAGATCTGGCATTTTCAAGAATCAGATTCCAAAACAATGCAAATGCTCCAAAACTGAACTTTTTTTTTGAAGCAAAGTCTGCTGATTTTGATATATGTTTAGGATTTTAGTCTACTTTTTTACACATTTACTCAGTGACTTTAGAATAAATAATGGCTCTCATGAAATGTTGTTTCATTTAAACCTTTGAAAGTTCAGAGCTATCTTCTTCCCTGTTTCCAAGGTAAATTACTGAAAACATTTAAATATCAAACCTACTTCAAATTCTTTAATGAAATAACGAATTTCCCCTTGAATAACTGGTCTATGATCCAGAAGTCGGGAATATATTTCTCCAACATCTGTAAGAAAAGTCATAAGACATAGTAATGATAAATAAGAATATGTTAAAAATGTTTAAGCACTGCTGAGAACTGGCAAGAAATCAGAGTGGGCCATATCTTTCCAATATAGCTGTCCCCTTTTCTTTTCATCTCCTCCTTCCCCAGTCCAGCTCCTTCTTTCTCTCACAATTTCACAGCACTTTGCAGGGATGAAATTGCATCCAAGATGATGGTAGGGAGGAGTTTTTCGTAGAGACTTGTGTTCCCAAGGTCATTGTAGAATTACTGTTTGTTTTAGGATGATTAGCTGTGCTACTTAAAAATGCTTTCTGCATCACAAAAGCAGCCAAACATTCATATATGCTTTTAACTATGAAGGACTGGCATATAACTTTGCTGGAGAGCAGTAACACCGACAAACTTTTAAAAAAAATCTTCTAAATAGACAGCCATAATCAGATTGGTAGACAGAACATTACTTTAGAGACTTATCTTTTTGAAATAGCTTTTGGTGAATATGGCTTGTACACTGAGATTAATAGACAGATTATGCATGGTTACTGTTTTATATTTGAATTTGGAATTTTTGCATCATTACCTACTCTGATGCTTTACAAAACAGGCACTATAAGATGTTTTGAAATAAATAAATCCCATGTTACTATTACTCAATTCTTTGATCAGCCAACTCTCTTCCTCTCTTTCACTCTCTGCCACCCATATGTAAACTTCTTATAACATCATAATCGTTTTTGGGATTGTAATTGTGTGATCCTATGCAGGGTTGGGTGTGATGAAACCTGAACTGGGCAACCTGCAACACTGAGCTAAAATCTCACTCTCAATATTTCCTTTGGGTTGACAGTCACTGGCACTTTCTTTGTAAGGGGAGGAGGAGCTGAGCCCATCCAACCAGAACTCCCACTCTCAATGTTAGTTCCCCAAGATCCAGCACCACCAAATGAAAGTCAATTCTGTAGCACTGTGAGATCTGTCCTTTCCTATTTCCATGCCTGCTGCTGTGCATGTCTCTCTTGTCTGCAACTCACCAAGTTTCCTCTCTGTGTGTTCCAGGAATGTGAAAGAAAAAAAAATGCTTCAATGGGGGATGTCAGGCTGTGCTGCTCTGTCTGTATCTTGGGATACAGGTGGCCATTATTTCCCTCCCCCTGCCAAGCCCAAGAACATGTGGAAAACTAAGGGGCCACATTTGGCCTCCAGAAGAACTTAAAGGGCACATCAACAACTGAAGAGGAAAAAAACAGCAGCTCCCAAACATCCTGTACGGGACATGTGGACATGTTTTGTGGCTTGCTGAGCCCCAGACAGCATTTTGACCCCCATCATTTTGGAACCCCTCTCACAAAATTTCATTTTGACCACTGAGGGCCTAAGGGGACTCCAAACTTGTGGAAATGCCCTCTACGCCCCCTAGAGATAATTTTTGGGCAACTTGGAGAAAAAAAATTGAGAAAAAAATGGCAAGTTTTTTTTTTTAACATCTCAGAGGCCACAAAAACAGCCCCACAGGGGATCCAATGGGGTTGCTTTTGGATCTAATGGGGTTTAATTTTTTTTTAAAGAACCCACACAATTTCCAAGGATTTCTGCTATGTGTTTCTGCCTTTTTATTGCTTCTCCTAGTCCACCATTTATTTGCCCTCTTCCTCCTCCATTCTCTGTCCTGATTTTCCTTTTCTATCTCATCTTGTTTCTGGGTTTGCTTGCTTACTCCTTCCATTTTTTTTTTTATAATGCCATTGCATTATAAAAAAGCTATGAGCAAAATTGAGGGGAGTGAGGATCTCTCTACAGGGGTGTAGATGGTGGAATATGAATGAGAATTCTCTGTAGGACAACTCGGAAGTAAGTTATTGTTAATGGACCCTACTCTGTTGTGAGCTGAGCATGCAGAGGACTGCACTGTAGGAGGAGAACTGATGGCAGAAATAGGTGTGTGTATGTACCTTCACACAAAACAGGTAAGGCTGCTCAGTGATTAGTGCTGGCTTGTGATTTGGGAGAACCAAATCCAGGTCTCTACTCAGCTTTGTAAGTCGCTGGGTGACCTTGGTTGAGTCACTTTCTCTAACTACTGTAATCTGTTTTGTGTGCATATGTACACATCTTCAAGGCACCTGTCAATTTATGTCAATCCCACGAATTTCCTAGGATTTCCTTACACACAAGCTAGAGGCTTATATATGGAAAACACAGCCAGGTATGCTACCTTCAGGTTAGGGGAGAAAAGTGGCAGAGAACTATAACTGTAACAACAACAAAATCCTTGCGCATGACGCAGATTGCTCCCATAATCCCTGGTGTAAAATTAGGCGTAATATTAGATACACATTTTCTGGCACCAAACTTGCAATGCAGTATATTCAGATACTGTACATACTTAATAGCACTGTCCGGCAGAGATTTTAAAAGATGCACGAAAGTCTTTTCATATTTTGGGAATTTCTGCATAAATCCCCCCGATCTCTGTGAAGCTTGCTTCCTAGAAAAAAAATACTAAGCTGCGCCAGCAGTTCTATCTCTCCACTACTGTCCTGCAACGTTTAACAGCTGCAACTCCTCCATGAAGAGGAACAGACTATTAGACGAGGACACCAGAGCGCATGAGTGAGCGCCTCCTGACACCGAACTGGTAACGCGCATGCGCAACGTCAGCTAACCACTTTAACCCGAGCGACGCGAAAGGAGCGCGTGTCAATGTCCGCGACGCTTGCCTTTTAAAATAGGCTGGGATGACCCCGACGCCAGCGAATCCCGCTTCTTGATACCGCCACCAGAAACCAGAGACTCGCCGGTTTTATTTGGGTTCAGAGTCGCGCTTGCAGAGCCGCCGCCGCCGCCGCTCATCTCGCCGCCGCTTCCAAACATCCGCCACAGTGAGGCGGTCTCTGGACTCGACGTTCCGAGTGCGCATGTGCAGTCGCAGGAGTGCTTGCGGATACTGCGCATGCGGAGGAAGCGCTTTGCTTTGCGCCTGACAAACGTGGAGGGGGAGACCCGTGTTGACGTCACTGGCAGGGGGTCTTTTAAATCACTTCCACGTCAGGCAGAAGAGGGTAGAAGCGGGCCTCTCCTCTGGTGGGGGGAAACCGGCACCCGTTGTTGATGGATTAATGCAAGGTTAAAAACAGCAGCGGTTTCGGCCCACTATTCTAAAATTGAATGGGTTGGCTCTCCATTTGGGCCGTTTCCACACGAGGATGTTATGGCGCTATTATTCCACTTGCAGCATCCTATGGAATCCTGGGGTTTGCAGTTTCGGGAGGGGCCGGTAGCGCTATAACATCCTCGTGCGGAAATGGCCTTGGTCAGGCTTAGAAGAGAGCTACCGAAGTCGATGAGGCTAAAGTTAGTCATTAGCAGCTTCGTCTATATTGAGTTCTCTTCGCCTCTTATTCCAAATCTAGCACCAGATCTAACTGTACCTAACGTTTCCCTGTAATACAACACACGTGGAGAATCTTTGCTCGTTCCGACGTTTTGGACTAGACCTACCATAATGCTTCACCACTGGTGTGCAGGGTGTGAATTATAGGCTAAAACTTACGGTTTGTAAAAGATTCCCTACCCTGTGATATTTCCATAGCTGTTGTGCAGCCTGATACCTTGTCCCAGTCTAGTACCCTTTCATGAGAGAGAATTACATTATTATCACTTATTTATATATGGTGCCATCCGTCTATGTGCCGCTTTACAAAGTAAAAAAGCAACAAATAACTAGCCCCACGAAAAGCATGCAATCTGATGCATGTGTCTCTGTGTATGTGTTTAACAAACTTAAAAATGGCAAGAGCAAAGTGTTTCCTATTCTGCCTTCCTTTTTTTAAAAAAAAATTATTATAAAGAAAAATGAACAGTACATAACAGAATAAAACAAAAACACCGTGTGAATAACATAAAGATGAAAAAGAGAAAAATTACAACACTTACATTACTTACATTACTATTTCTCTCCAGATCTTGTATCTTCAAATTCAACATATTATATATCATATTGATTGTAAATTTTTATTTCAGGTATCTAAATCTCATTCTCCTTGTACTCGTTATTACTATAGTAATTTTGTTCTTAAATTATTCTTTTCAACTATATTTAATCTATTGCTAATACTATATATGATCCTGTTATTAAACATAAACCTTAACCCTAAATGTGAACCCATTCCCAGAGCCATTTATATTCCAGCTTACTCTGCTTTCCAAAATTGTAATTCTTCTTGTGGAGGTGTGACACTTCCCTCTTTTGTTAAAGCCTTTTCCACAAATATTTTCCATATTGCTTCAAAGTCATTCCTTTTCATTATTCTTTTTTTACCCTTAATTCGACATGTTAACTTATCATTGATCACAGTTTTCCATATTTCTTTATACCAATCCTTTATTTGAAAACCTTCTTGAGTTTTCCATTTTCTCCATAAAATTAGCCTTGCTGCAGTTAATAAATTTGTAATTAACTCCTTTATTGTCTGGGTACGATTAATCTTATCAAATATAGATAATAATGCTATTCTCGGACATATTTGTAAATCAATTCCTGTTATCTCTTTAATCTCTTTAAACACCATGCGCCAAAATTTCTGTACACCTTCACAATTCCACCACACTGATTTTGCCTTCTCCAATTGCTAAAGATGAAACAGACTGCACCATAGGAAGCTGTTTAGAACACTATGTTATCAGTATTCTTAGTGGATGTTAGTATTATCCTCTAAACCAGTGGTTCTCAACCTGTGGGTCCCCAGATGTTTGTGGACTTCAGCTCCCAGAAGCCCTGAGCATTGACCAGAGTGGCTGGGGCTTCCGGGAGCTGAAGTCCATGAACATCTGGGGACCCACAGGTTGAGAACCACTGCTCTAAGCTGAGGCTTTGTGGTGTTAAAGAGTTTTTAGTTTATAAATCCAAAATGCTCCTTTTTTTCCAACATGTCTAAAGGAAATGGCACCTCAGTACCAGATAGGGACAAATCAGAGAGGCTGTGATGCTCCCAAGTTGAAATGCCTGGCCAGTGGTTGCTGCAGCTTTCAGGTTAGAAAAGCAGACATATGGTTCTTGAAGCATGTACCCAGGTCTGTGGTTGTTTGGCCTGTGTACTGCAGATGACATGCTGCATGCCTGCATTCAATCACATAAATAAGATTGCAGGCTACAGTCTGCTTAAGGTATTTACAGATGATGAATCACAATGATGCAATCCTGGATTGCTGACTGGTGTTTTCAGGACAGCTTTTACCAGCAACCTCCTTAGATCTGGTGGCTGGTAGTGTTCTCAACTGCCCCTTAGTATGCAATTTCATCTGACGAAGGTGGAAGCCAAAACATTTTGTTCTTGATACATATTTTTAAATTCTGTCTGTTAATTGATACATATATCTCCAGTGATTAACTGCATCCTTCTTGAATCCAGGACAAACTTGAGAGAAGTCCTGTTGGTTTGCTTTTTGGTCACTATATGTGTGTGTGTGCGTGTGCGTGTGTGTGCGTGTGCGTGCATGTGCATATGCACGTGCATATGCACACACACACACACACACACAGATGTGTAGGGGAAGAAAGGAGTAGTACAAATATAAAACTATACAACACAGTTGTAAAACAAATTACTGTGTCTGGATAGAAATACAAACAAACAAAAAATGCAATATGATAGAAAGCAAACTGACAAATACGTATAGCCAAATTATACCAGATTATAAAACAATATTAAACTAACATTCCAAAACCCTGGAATACAATTTTTTAATTTTTTAATAGTAGCACTGTTATTTCACTTTAACCACCAGGGTTCCATCCAGTAGAATCCTGGGATTTGCAGTTTAGAGAGGATCATTTACAGTTCTCAGCCAAAGAGCCTTAGCACCTCACCATACTGTAAGGCCATTTTTCCACACTAGCCTGTTATAGTGCTATTATTCCACTTTCAACATCCTATGAAATCCTATGAAATCCTCAAAGGCCCCTCTCTAAACTGCAAGTCTCAGGATTCTATAGGATGTTGAAAATGGAATAATAGCACTGTAACAGGCTAGCGTGGAAATGGCCTGAGGCTCAGGATTTCCTGGGATGTAATCATGGCAGTTATGCTGGAACCATAGTGTTATAATTGTAGTCTGAAAGAAGCCTTGGTGCCTTTCAGATATTTTGGGCCTTTTCATCCCGTCAGCTCTGGCCAGCATAGCCAGTGGTCAGATATCATGAGAGCAATAGTACAAAACATCTGGAGCATAGGACTGCTATTGTTTTTGCTTCCCAAGGTGTACCAGTAGCTGTCATCCTTGCTTTTAGAGGCCCAGTACAAAGCAAGATGATAGCGGGGCAGTGAATAAGAAAGAATGAGTATGTGCTCTGATATAGGGAGGGCCTGGCTGGTGATATTTGTCATTTGCCTGCAGTTGGTAAGTTACATGCCTATTGTAAGTGTTTCATGGTCCTAGCAACATCCCCATGATTATTAACAAAGCTGCCAGATTTCTTGATTTTTCTTTTTCTTTTAGTGCCAATAATTTTGAGGTGTTCCTTTATACTTCAGTGAAGTCTTTCTTATCCACTCTTGTCACCAAGAAAATATTTTTGGAATATTGTCTTGCTTCTGGAGACCTAACCTCTTTTTTATGACTACCAAATGTAGATGGATGCTTTGCACCTGGTTTTCCATCACAGGGATAATTTCTCTGGAAGAAAGAACTTCTGCTTCTCTGTTACCATAATCAAAACACTATTCTGGCACAGCTCTGTATGTCAGGCAACCATAGTTAGCCATAGCAAAACATGTGTGTTTCCACTGCATATATGATTCTGTATATGCCTTTTCTGGTATAAAGCTTAATTCTACATAGGGAAAAATGAATGTTATTGGGGGCCAGTTTTGTAACAAACATTGTTTAAAGCCCCCTCCCTTTTTAATAAATGCTTTATTTGGTATGTGCACGCAAGATTAGGCTTTTCTTTTTGTTTACTTTGCCCACTCACATTTCCCCCTCCCCCAAGATTTAATAATTGCGGAAGCATTTTTTTCAATGGAAAGGATAGAAGGTAATGGTAAAAAAAGACAGTGTCTTCAGATTGCCTACCTGTCAGAGTGTACAATAAGAGTCATCAAATCATAAAACTAAGGGAATGTTTATGGCTCTGAGCCTGAAAATCAACATATGTAGTCATCATGTAGAGTTTTGGGGAAGATTTGCTAAACAAATTGTGTCACTTTTGCCTTGCAATGGAAACTGCTTTCTCTTTTAGGGATCATCTTGCCATCTGCAGTTAGTGTTAGCTGCATTCGGGATTGCAAAATCTTTGCATTAACATGCTGAGCCCTGTCATTTTTCCCACAGGCTGTCTAGCAATGATAATCCACTAAAGG
Source organism: Iguana delicatissima (assembly GCA_948472985.1). Classification (NCBI taxonomy): domain Eukaryota; kingdom Metazoa; phylum Chordata; class Lepidosauria; order Squamata; family Iguanidae; genus Iguana; species Iguana delicatissima. The sequence continues at coordinate 501,477 of CAOKZL010001279.1, forward strand.
ATTGTTTCATCCCAAGTGGCGGTGTTTGAGTCAAAAGCTGGCAGTAGGCAGGGAAACCCAAACCTGTTGAGGCAGACTTCTCACGAGGTACAAAGAATTGGCATGACATCCTTTCAGAGAGAGGTTTTGGGGGGGTGGGAGACAGAAAGGGAGACATAGTTTGCGTGAGCAGAATTAAGTCCATGGGCAGCATCTGTGATGGAAAACTGAGACTGTGGTTGCGATTGTTGGAAGTTTGTGGGCTGTGATGCTGATCCTGGTCAAAGTGAGCCTGGGGCAGCTCTGTTTGGAGTAGTTGCCTTGTCAGATTAGTCATACGGTTACCATATTTGATGCTCAACCTGGACAGACAAGCCTGCCAGGCAGGAACTGCTCAGGCAGATGATGTTAGGGAAGGACAAAAATTATCCACCGCAAGACTAAGAAGACAGATGACACCCAGCAGGAACAGCAAGCCAAATCCGCAGAATCCACAATACAGCTGGCTGGCCCTAGGCTACCTGCCTCTTTGAAGTGGAATAGACATCACCCACGAGCTGTCACATTAGATCATGGGGCTGGAAAAAGCTGAAATATTTAGTTCTTCCAATAGAAGGGAAAGTTTAATGGCTCCAAATCTTCCTAAAAGGCGCAGGGACCAAGGTAATGCAGGAAGAGAAAAAAGGGGGAATCCTAAGAGGTAATGACAATAAAAAATTACAAACCTTTTTTTTTTCTGTGCAGTGAAGGATAAGCCAAACTATGTTCGGTAGCAGCTGAAATTATTGTAGTCACTACCAATACAGGAAATAAAAGTTATGCCTTCAGGAATGCTAGGTAAAGCACTAACAAGTAAGCACTACTACAAAAATCAGGCTTGGTCTCCAATGTTTTAATCTTTCTACATTGCTTTAAACCTCAGGGAATATAATGTTACGAATCCACCACACAAAACAGTATCGGGATAGGAAAGCTTTGTGTCTCTTTCTGTGTTTCCTGAAAGCACGCAGGAATAGAAGTAGGTTACTTTCCCAGAAATGCTTTGTGTAGAAAAAGAAAGAAGAGGATTTTTATGTGTGAGAAGAACATGGCTTCATTTCACTGAATTGAATAATAGAAAGGTTCCTAAAATGTGTCTGAAGTATAGTTAGAATACAAAATACAGTACTCTAATAACAGAGGAAATAGCAGATGTAACTATTTTGGGATACTAAGAAGACATGTCTTTCTTGAAAGAAGTTAAAAAGCAAACAGTGAATTCAAAAGCCACATTTCTACACATTTTAGATGGATTTCAAAAATCCGTAAAAGCACTGGAGACAAAAACACTTAAAAAAAAAAGCAAACAAGAAAGAATTGAACAGACACTATACTTAATTTTAGTCACCTCCCTAAAGAAAAAGAATGAATTAAAAAAGTTAAATATGGTCACTCCAGAGCAAGAATGATTAGAACAAGGATACAAGAGTCTCATAACTTAATTTAAATCAGTTTTTGAGATGGTAGAGGTGAGTGTTGCTTAACCAGTTTTAGTGCTTGGAAGGTATGCTGGCAACTTTTTCACTTCAATCTTTATTTTTTGTTTGGTATCCAGTGTTATACAGGATAGTTAACACTGTAGCAATTTGGATTTCTTAAATCAACTAATAGTAGATGCAAAATGCAAAATGGTAAGAGATTTACTCTCTGAATTTTGTGCATCCTCATAGTGATACCATTTGGTATTTGATGGTGCTGTGGCACTTTTTGATACTTTTTAAAAAAGCAGGTAACAAGAAACAGTTCCACAAGAATAACTAGAGAAAAAACAATTGCTGATGAATTTAAAAATCAGTGAAAACTATCAACTAACCTTTTAAGTACCTGTCCGGTTCTTAGTCTTTACCAGAGTAATCTCACTGAAACAGCAGAACTTTATTTGTTATCAATCAACTCCTACGTAGACAATCTTATGAATTAGAGGCCCCCAAGATCCCTGTACATTAATTGCTCTGCTAAAGTATTGTAAACTCAGGGCCATGGCTTTCTTGATTGAATCAACTCACCTGTAGGGCAGCATTCCTCTTTTCCTTCTGCCTTCTCCTTTACCAAAATTACCTTTTTGTCTCATTGTCACTTTGTCTCATGATGCCCAAAGTAGGACAGCCTCAATTTAACCATCTTTGCTTCTAGGCACAGTTCAGGCTTCATTTGTTCTAAGACCCATTCATCGTTTTAGCAGTCCATGGTATTTGTAGAACTCTTCTCCAGCCTCATTTTTCAAATGCAACTTACCTAAGTGTTAACTTACCAGGTTCCCATTGATTCAACAGATATATTCTAGTTGATACTAAGAATTGGCTTTAGACCCTGACAGGGAAGCCACTTGGCACAAATTAGATGGAACATCTGATCAGCCATCAAAAAATGACCAAACAAGATACAAAGCTCAAAGTTAAAGAGTACTAATCCATTTAAATATTGAGGGAAAACAGAAATTGTGTTTAAGAGGAAACAAGAACACTAAAGCAATGTTTCTGTTGCTAGCTATTTGAAATAGGCTGACAAATATATTTCTTCTAAATAGGCAAGCAGGAAGGGGAACAGGATAGCTCACATCCAACCACTTCACATGATGATGAAATATCTATCTATCTATCTATCTATCTATCTATCTATCTATCTATCTATCTATCTATCTATCTAGTAAGGTTAGAAATGGTGTGGCCCTCCAGATGATAATGGACAATGCCTGTTATTGACCATGCTGGCAGGACCTAATGAGAAAGGATGGTATGTTCTCTCCATTGGCTGGCATGATGGGGCATAGAGCAGCTACTTGGCATTATTGAACAGAGGTGCAAATAGTAAACAACATGAAGATGGGACAAGTAGTAAATGCAACTAGTAAACCACATGAAAGCAGAACAGTCCCCTTTTGCCTCTCACAATGGATTACATTATAATGTTGACAGAAGTGAAGATAAAAGGGGAAATTCATCTAGATAAAATTTTAAAATCTGGAGGAGTAAAGAGTACATTCCTGAAAGAGCATGGTGCAGTTGGTGAATGAATATGATTATATTCTTTTTTTCCAGTAACTTGACTGTAAGAGCCTATCTAAAGAGAAAAAATGTAAGCTTTTCCCATAGCAACTTTAAATTTATCTAGTTGTCTATCTGCACAGGCATACACTCATTATGATCTTAAAAGAGAGAAAGAAATCCACTGACACCTTTGAACCTAACTGGGAGAAAGAAATTTCTGGTATAAGCTTTTGCAAACACAGTTCACCTGATCAAACGGACTGGGTCCATGAAAGCTTATGTTACAAATTTATTCTTCCCAGTTAGTCTCAAAGGTGCTACTGGATTCCTTTATGTTGTGTTGTGTTATGCTAAAACAGCTAAACATGGCCATCTCTTTGAATACTACTGAAGTGTATATCATATGCCTTAGAGTAACCATTCCTTTTGTCCACAAAACTGTAATACCTTTATTGCGCCAACCAAAAATGCAAAGAATATACCATGCAAGCTTTCCTTTTGTTTTCTTTTAGAACAGACTTTCCTACATACAGAGACACAGTGCCACTCAGGCAATCCATTGTCTACATTGGCCACAATTTCAAAGAGCAAATTCAAGTCTTATTGTGTATATTAATAATTATTATAAAGGAACATGAGGTAAAGAGAACAAGTTTGATCTGATTTGTGTGTCTGCAAGCTGCGATTAAGAAGTCATAGTGCAACAATCAAGATTGCTGAAACAGGAATGACAACTGGCTTGCACTCTGACATGTATCCAACTTCTGAGTACTTTTGTTGTATGGTGTCATCACACCATATAGCAGAGACCTCACATCCTAGAGGTACAGAGCTGAGTAGATAACATGTCAGATGCTAGAATGAATTTGAATACAGCTGTTATGAAAAATATTAAATGAGTGTCATTATTCACATAATACTATGAAAGTAATTTTATGATGTGTGACACCCATGCATTTATGAAGGACCATAGTTAAGAGGTCTATTTATGCACCTAAGTACATATATATTAGAATAAGGGCAATGAAGGGCAGGAAAACAACAACTAAAATGTACAGTGTAGACAGTAAGGCAAGTATTTGAACTGTGAGGGCTCTCTCTTCTTTCCCCCACAAATCAGTCCCGAGCTCAGTCTCTTAAAAGATCAATTATATTAGTAATAAACATTTGAGGTATATTGTCTCCTGTGACCATTCCTGTGTTAAGGTATTTGAAATGAACAAGATGCAATTTCCTTCTTTCTTTACACTGTCAAGCACCCTGATAAAAATACTTATGAAGGATGATAAACTGTGTGGCTTCAAGTCCAGCTCAGCTGTATAGACTTATAAACTTAAATGCATAAGATAAACTTCAATTCTAACAGATCTCAAGTCAATGTGAACTGGACGTAACCATCATTCCCTCTTTTATTAGCCAAGGACTGATAGGAGGAAGTTAATCCTTCCCCGTCTCCACGTAGACCCCACGTACTATCAAAATCTCTCATGGGGAAAAAGCTCTTTCTGGAACAGGAATGGAGCTTTACAGAGGGCTGTTGGATAGATGAGGAATCCTGTCAGGCTGGTGAGCATTCGTTGGTGCACTGTCAGAGTTAAGCCAAAACTTGCATTCGTTGGAAACTGAAGCTTAGTGAACATATTATGCAGTTGGGCAATAGCTGCGCCCAAAAATTGTATCTTGGCTATTGATTTGAACTAAACTTCTGAAGAGGAATAAATTAATTTTTCATTATCTTGTCAATTGGGATAATGGTGTCTAAGGTGTAGCATATTAACAATTTATTTATTGTGTTTTTGCTATCAAGTAAGTTTTGACTTATGGCAACCCTAGAAATGAGAGGCCTTCAACAGTCCTAGTCTTCAGCAGCCCTGCTTGGATCGTGTGAACTCAGGGGCACAACTTCCTTTGTGAATCAAAAGATCTGTAATGTGTTGATTCTCCTCCTCCTACCTTCCATTTTACTGAAGATTACTGACTTTTCCAATGAGTCATGGTGCCTCATGATGTGTCCAAACTAGGGCCTTTTTCGCATGGCATTTTTAAAGCATATTAAGCACACTCCCTCCCCCCTTCACGAGCCGCCGTACCGCATGACGTTCTGGCTGACCAGCTGCTGTCACGACCGTGGGTAGTGCTGAAGTTGCGTTTTTTCATTTTTGCCTGAAAAGCAAAAATGACCTCCTTTTTACGCATCGCTCGCGCGACCAGCGGGCCTGCAGAGCCATCGTCCGGTGTGTTTACGCGAAGGACCCGGGAGTGGGCGGGGTGCGGGCAGTCCCAGCTGCCTGTCCGTCATGCAGCAACTCCCAGGGGAAGCCCCACCCAGCAGCAGGGACACCGCTGCCCCCATGGCAGCAGGGAACACTGCCCGACATGTCGCCGCAAGAGCCCACCCTGGGATTGCGTTGCCACACTTGAGACAACAGCAGCCCCTGGGGTCCAGCCGACTGTGTTTTTTTTTTTAAAACCCAGCGCTATCGTTAGCACGTTAGCATGTTACCAACATAGGATGAAACAGCCTGTTGGCAGGATCTATCGTGCTAACGTTAGCACAATAGGCCGAAAAAAAGAAAAAAAAAGAAAACCCACTGACCAGTCAGGGCCGGTGGGGCAGGAACAGGGCGGGGCCTGGGCGTGGCCCAGGACACCGACATGCGGAAGAGGCACCGGGCGGGGACCGGTGCTCTCTTGCAAATGCCCTGCTGTGTGTGGAGTGCAAGGGGCTCTCTACTGGGCCTCTTGCAATATTGGCAATATCGTGAGGGCTCTAGTTCATCGCGCTATCAAGGTAAGGTGCGAAAAGGGCCTATGATAGCCTCGCTTTGGTCATTTTGGCTTCCAGTGAGCGTTCAGGTTTGATTTGCTCTCGGATGCTGTCAAGGTTCGAGACCCGAGCGGCGAGCCAGCCCGGACCAGGGAGAGGGAGAGATAGCAGAGTCCCGCCAGGAGGAATCAAACCAAGCAATTACTCATAGGGAGTCCATTTACCTAGGCCTGAGTGACAAGCAAAAGCCATAGTCAGAGCCCAAAATCCAGAGGTCAGAAGACAAGAAATCAATCCAAGGTATCAGGAGCCAGGTGCTGGAAGCAAGGAACAGGCAAGGAGAGGGCTTGTAGAAAGTTTGCCACAAGCAAAGGAAAGCTTCCAGGCAGGCAGTTATATGGCCAGTCACCGCTTCTTGAACTTAATCAAGGAAGCCTCCCTTTGCGCAGCTCTCTTGAGCCTCCGCCTTGTTTGTGGGCTGATTGACGCAGGCTCCAGGGCATCCTCAGGATCACAGCTGAATCCCTGTTGCCCTAAAGGAGCAGGCAGAGGAACGTCCGAGCCTGCTTGGTCCATGGCAGCAGGGGAGCTCCTGAGCTGCAGGACTCATCTCCAGCCAGAGCCACAGGGAGCAGCAGCTGCAGCTCGTCATCAGCAGCTCTGACAGGGGCTTCAGTTGTCACAGATGCACTGGTTTGTCTTTTTGGCATTCCATGGCATCTGCAGCATCTTCCTGCACATTTCAAAGGAGTTAAATTCTTTTCTATCATTGCTTGGCTTTCACATAATACCCAGAGACAGAAAATACTATGGCATAAGTAATCCTGAATTTATTATTTTAGGATGTATCTTTCCCCTTAAGAATCTTCCCTAGTTCCTTCATAGCTGCCCTTCCAAATCTTACTCTTCTTATCATTTGTTGGCTGCAGTCTCCATTTTGACTGAAGACTGAACCAAGATACAGTAAATCTTCAACTATCTTGGTGTCTTCATAATCTTGTTGATACGTGTGCCTTCAAGTCATTTTGGAATTATGGTGACCCCAAGGCAAACCTATCATGGGGTTTTCTGGGGCTGAGATGAGGCTAAGGTCATTCACTGGCTTTCCGTGGCTGAATGGAGAATTGAACCCTGCTCTCCAAGGTTGTAGTCCAGCAATCAGACCACTATGCCACACTGACTGTCCTTTATAATCTACATTTATGTAAATAATCTGTAGCCATCATTTTTCTTAAAATTAATCTGTAGCCCTCCTTTTGCATTTTTCTCCTCAAATTTCATCAAGTCATTCCAAATCTTTTGGTACATTCTGCTATTAATATGGTATCATCTGCACATTGTTGGTGCTCCTTCTTCCAATTTTCACATCTCTGTCTTCTGACTCTTAAGCCCATTTTACATTCCACATGCCAGTTAAATGAATAAGCTGATAAAATGCAGCCATGTCTGAACCCCTTGGCATTTGGAAAATATTCAGTTTCTCCATATTTTGTCTTCACAATGGCCATTTGTCCAGAGCGTAGGTTCTGCATCAAGATTATCAAATATTGTGCATATCCATTTCTTTTAGTGTAATCCATAGTTTTTCATGGTCTAGACAATCAAAGGCTTTGCGAAAAACTGCTGGTTAATTTTCTTCTGAAATTGTTTGGTGTATTGTATTAGGTAGTATATGTCTGAAGTTCCTTTTCTGAACCAAGCTTGAATGTCTGGTGTCTCTCACTATACATGGTGAAAATCTCTGCTGTAAAATCTTTAAAAAATGCATTAGTCTGATGGTTTCTGTAATCCCTTGTATCCCCTTTCTTGGGGATTGGAATGTTATGTTGAACCTCTCCAGCCTGCAGGTCATTGTTATATTTTTCCATATTGGTTGGCAGATTTTTTTTCTTGGAAAATGGGTGGATTCTATCTCTATAGCATGAAAAACCATTTTACTGGTATGCCATCTGTTCCTGTTTATCAATTTAGGATCATTTGTATTTTGAGCTCAAAATAGGATTCATTCCTAGTAACAAATATTTAAACCAGTGGTTCTCAACCTGTGGGTCCCCAGATGGTTTTGGACTTCAGCTCCCAGAAGCCCCAGCCACTATGGTCAATGCTCAGGGCTTCTGGGAGCTGAAGTCCAAAAACATCTGGGGACCCATAGGTTGAGAACCACTGATTTAAACCAATTGGTATTTATGTAAGTTGACCTACCACTTAACAGCTGATTCAATCAGTCTCTCCTATAATTGGAAGACAGAAATCTGTTGACCTACTTAGAATAATAGAATCACAGAATTGGAAGAGACCACAGGAGCCACCCAGTTCAACCCCCCTGCTGTGCAGGAACACACATCAAAATATTCCCAACAGATGGCCATCCAGCCTCTGCTTAAAAACCTCCAAAGCAGGAGTCTCCACCACACTCCCAGGCAGCATATTCCATTGCCGGACAGCTCTGACCATCAAGAAGTTCTTCCTGAGGTTCAGATGGGATCTTTTCCTGCAGCTTGAATCCTCTGCTCCTTGTCTTAGTCTCCGGAGCAGTGGAAAACAAGCCCGCTCCCTCTTTGATGTGAACTGTCTTCAAATATTTAAACATGGCTATCATGTCCCCTCTTAACCATCTCTTCTACAGACTAAACGTACCCAGCTCCCCAAGCCACTCCTCATAGGGCATGGCTTCCAGATCCTTCACCATTTTGATTGTTGTCTTCTGAACATGCTCCAGCTTGTCGATATCCTTCTTGAATTGAGATGCCCAGAACTGGACACAGTATTCCAAATGAGGTCTAACCAATGCAGAATAGAGTGGTACCATTACCTCCCTCGATCTAGACACCATACTCTTATTGATGCAACCAAGAATTGCGTTAGCTTTCTTGGCTGCAACATCACACTGCTGACTCATTTTCAGCTTGTGATCTATCAAGACTCCTAGATCCCTTTCACATGTACTGTTATCCAGCCATGTGTCTCCCCATCCTATATTTATGCATTCCATTTTTTCTGGCTAAGTGTAGGACCTTACATTTCTCTCTGTTGAAATTCATTTTGTTAGCTTTGGCCCAGCTCTCCAATCTGTTAAGATCATTTTGATCCTGTCCTCTGGGTTATTAGCAACCCCTCCCAATTTGGTGTCATCTGCAAATTTTATCAGCCTACCCTTTACTCCTTCATCCAAGTCATTAATGAAGATGTTGAATATCACTGGGCCCAGGATAGAACTCTGTGGCACCCAACTAGTCACCTCTCTCCAGGATGAAAAGCAGCTATTGGTAAGCACCCTTTGGGTTCAGTTGGTCAACACAAAAGCAGTACCAGTATCTTCTGCTCACCTCTTCCCTATGGAGAAGTATACATATTAAATGCAGACAAATTACTATGTAACCTACAGTGGGCAGGCACACATTGGGTGTTTAAGGGCCATGTTCAGCTGTTCCTGCCTCTCAGTAGCTTGCACTGGCACACCCTGCGGTAACTAGAAGTGATGTTTCAGGCAACTGAAATTCAATTGCAGTCAGTTGGATAGGCTTTATTTTGGAGTCTTTTTTTTTCTTGGTTGGATGGAAAAAAAAATGTTGTCAGGAAAGAGAGTGTTCCAAACCCCCCCACAATTTCAGGGGAAGGGCTGCAAAGGACTCCTCCGCCCAGGTAATTCCTACCCTAAATGCAATTAATAAACCTACAGGTAGACAACAGCTGTACTTACTGGAAGATGTGGAATGTACCGGACCTGCAAAAGACCTCCATTTACACTTTCCTTTTGTTACCTATGTGTGATAGGAGGCATCTGTTAAATAAAGGAAAGTTGGCATAGCAATGTGGCCACATAACATGAAAGGGAATTACAGAAGTACCACAGCAGAAACAGAGAACATATGGATTTTTTTTAAAGAAAGAAAGGCAAGTAAAATTTATCACCTGATTTGCAGTATCCATTCTTACAGTTTAATATTTTATATTCATTTGTTCACTCCCAGACAATAAACTGTAATCAAACTAAAGCTTTTAAAATAATTTATCACATAAATATTATTTGTTTCCAATACATTTGTCTTCTCTTTTTCAAAATACTTGGCACAACAGAATTTCATTGTAACTTTTACAAAACTAGTATAAAC